>JARHVA010000668.1:440000-845000 GCA_037957365.1 Torreya grandis
TATATATATACATATACATATATATATATATATATACATATACATATATATAAATACATACATATATATACATATACATATATATATATATACATATACATATATATATATATATACATATATATATATATACACACACATATATATACATACATATATATATACATACATATATATATATACATACATACATACATACATACATACATATATATATATGTATGTATATATATATATACATACATACATATATGTATGTATGTATATGTTTTCTTTGTTTGATACCATTCTTTGGTTAGAGATTTAAACACAATAGAAAGATTAACACACAGAGACAAAGATAGACAAAGATACTGAAATCGTACTTTCCTATTGATAGAACTGGATTACATGACACTTTTACTCAAGGATAGACTAAACTTAAAGACTCCAAAGACTATGAATGCCAAACACGGATACTTAAATAAAATGTCGATATCTCGAATGAGCTCTCATATTTATAACTAAGATATGAAGAGATCAATAGATATCACAAAGCAGTGGCATCAATGATTACAATCAACTATGGGCCCACTTCGCTTTGGCACCAAGCAAAGAACAACCTAACACTAGAAACTTCTACCGACACGGCCGATAAGATACCACCTTTAGATAGTGGTGTGGTACACAAAATAATTAAAGAGGGTTAATGTGCCCACAATCATGATCATGGATAGACCCCATGATTAGTCATCATCTACAAATTCATGACTTCCAGCTGGCGACTATGGAGAGTTATCACTTTAATATACAAAGAAATATAAGTTTTTGCACATAGGAGCTATATCTATTGGTATACATCCTCTGTTTCATTGCGGTTTGAATGTTAGTGTTCTTACCTGTCTACTTGATAATCATCATATGTCTTTTTCTACTTGCCTATAGTGTGCCCTACAAACTAGCTTACATGATGGTCCCGTGTATACTACTGTATATCCCAACTATCCTATATCCATTCACCAAGAAGCCAACTTCAATAAAATCTTTAAGCTCTTCCTACAAACTGTTGGTTTACACATGATAGCTGGATCTTGTCCTCTAGCTATTCAATATAAGGTTATGTATCACTTGACAAATACTCTTTATCCTACTGTTAAACACACACCTACGCAAGGCCAAAGCGTGGTGAGTAGAGCTATGCCAAATAATCAAATTTTGCCTGTTCAAGCTATTTTTTGGTCTAAATTGAAATTTCCCAAGAAATGGATCGTTGATATTGATTTTCTTCCTCAACCTAGGAGATCTCTTTCCATGGCCACATCTGTTAAAGACCTACCTAACAAGTCTATCATCAGGTTTAATTCATATGTTCTATCAACCTCTGAAAGTCATCCTCCATGTCAACACAATCAAAAAATCCATGATCCCTAGATTGACTCATATTATTGCCTTGATTGTAAACACATCCTGAGTCACCCCAGTCAATCTGTTATTCATATGGTTCAAAGAAATTAAAGAGATGTAGAACTTCAAAGACTCTTTGCTAAAAATAAACAATTGATTTCTTGTGCTAAAAAAGTATGTATGGAAGGATCCTCTGGTCAAGATGAAGGTCATACCTAGAAAACTCCTCTAGGAGATGAGTCCTACAGTGAGAAGGGATTCTCAAAGCTATCTGACTTCAATCAATATTCTCTTGATGGGAAAACTAGATCTCAAATGTATTATTTGAGAACTTTTGATAAAAGTTTAGATCAATCTAGTGAAGTAAAGCTTTTAAATTGGAATAATGTGGCTATGAAGTGTTTAAACACAAAGGTATCCAGTATTCAGTCTTGTCTGGATCAAGTCTCTAATATGTTGAAAAGTATAGAGTTATACCAGAAAGGTGAACTCTCTAAGGCTATTACAATTTTAAATAGGAATGAGATAACCAAACAAAATCAAGTTATTCAGAAAATAGATACTGAATCTATGGTATTAAAATAGTAACAGTCTGAAGCTATCAAAAAGATTGATGAGCTAAAATTTGAAAATGTTCCAAAGCTTGAAGAGATAAAGAATCAAAAT
Source organism: Torreya grandis (assembly GCA_037957365.1). NCBI lineage: Eukaryota > Viridiplantae > Streptophyta > Pinopsida > Cupressales > Taxaceae > Torreya > Torreya grandis. The sequence continues at coordinate 442,050 of JARHVA010000668.1, forward strand.
ATAGATATTAGTCAAGAGCAATCTAAGATTCACACTCAAGTTTCTTCTATGGAACAAAAGTTAGAAGAAAAAGCTAGAGAAACTATTTCCAATATTGACAGTCTTTCTAGGGAAATAGTTAATCAAAATCAAAATATTGCTTTATTGCTTGAAATGCATCATAAGCTTTTAGAACAATCTTCTTCCTCTATGGATATGTTTTCTTTGTCTCATGTTGCTTATAATAAACAAACTTGGAAAAATGTGGAGAAATATCAAAAGGAAGAAATAAAAAAAGCTAAAGAAAAAAGGAAATCAGAAAGTGATAGTGTTGTTGATAGAATTTTCTAGATTGGAATGGCAAAAATAGAAGTAGAAGAAAAAGAAGGAATCTTTGAGATGCGAGAACCAGCTACCTCTCATCCTCCTTTAGATTCACAGATTAGAACATTAAACCTCCAGCCATTTTTTTGGAAGTTTAATTGTGAGTCTCCTGCCCATAGAAAAGAAATGATACAAGTTATGGTCTCATGGGCTAATGTTCAAATTTTTGGTCTCAAGAAAGATCCCGTCAATGTTGCTCAACAAATTGCCAATGGGTTTATTGGAATCATAAAAAAATGGTGGGATGCTTGTGGACAACAATTCTAAGATAATATTTTCAAAGACTTAGAGCCTATAACTGCACTATGTAATGCTCTCTATTCAGAATTCGTAGGGAATTATGGATAATGTGAAAACTGTGAATAAAGCTAAGTTTCTTAAAGTACAGCTATGTGATATGACATAGTTAGATGAGTACATGTGTCATATGGAAAATTTGTTTTACAATTTTGGTGAGATTTTTAATCCTGCTTACAAGATTAGATATATTGAATCTTTTCCAGAATATTTTGCTGCCAAATATAAAGAAGTAATGGGAGATGAATTGTATACAATGTCATTTGCGAGAATAAATTAGAATATCAAAGTTGTGAATGCAAAGGTATGTTTAGAAAAGAAAGCTCATAAGGAAACAATGAAATTTCATAAGTAATTTGGAGTGAAATTCTATAATCCTCTTGATGATTATTTTGGATGTATTGATATTAATTAGTATAGGAAATTCAGAAGTAAAAAGAAAAAGCAATCTTCTTGTGCCTGTTCACTTCCAAAAATTTAGTTTCCTTGGAAAGCTAAAAGTAAGTTTTAGAAGAAGAAGAAGTTCTTCCCTAAGAAGTTTTTTAGAAAAAGGAAACATGGGTTTTCTAAAACCACTGTCAAATGTTTTCTTTGTAAAGGTAACCATTATGCTAATAAGTGTCCAAACAAAGAAAAACATTCTAAGAAAGTTAATTTTCTTCAGCAGTATGATCTGCATGAAGATGATTATATTCTAATAATTGATGATGATCAAAAATACTCTTCTGATATTCTCTGGGATGAATCTTCAGACTCAAAATTTGAAGATGAGAAAATCAATATGAACTATCATGAAGTAAGTTCTAGTTCTGAATCCTCAAAATATGATTCAGATATTGGTTTTTAGATTCATATGATAAAAGCTTAGTTTTTTGATAGTCTCAATTTATCACAACAAATTTCTTATCTAAAGCAAAAGTATGATAATACACCTGTATATATGATTTCTAAAAGAAAGTTTTTGTAGCAACAAATTGTTAATACCGAGCAGCAGTATCTGTTGCATATTTCTCAGCAACAACAATAGAAGGAACAATTATCTAATAAGTTTTCTAATAAACTTGTTATCCAGTCTTTCGATGTTCAAACTACCTATCAGCCTGATACCCATGTAAGAAATGTCTGGCACTCTCAACGTATTTCTCAGCTTCAACATTTTCTTGCTCGTGCTCAAGATGAACTCCAATAACTTCTCAAAGAAGAAGCCAATGTTGAATCAGATGAAAAACTCTTTGAACAAGAGCTAGTTGAGGTAACTAATCATTACTCTTCTTTTGGGGGGGTGAACCATCTATTTCTCAGTTTCTATCTTAGTCTCTGCTTCAATTTTCTTCAAATCAAGATAATAACATTCATCAAGTATCTGTTCATACTACCAATAATCCAGTTTGTGAACTAACCATTAAATGGAATGGGTTTAAATCTTACAATTTGGATGCATTGATTGATACTGGAGTAGAAATATCTCTTGCTCATTACAATTCCATCCCTACAGACATGTGGAAATTTGATTTTCATAGATTGACATTTAATACCAGAACAATAATCTCAGAATTGTCTGCCCATATACCTATTGTTCTAGGAGATTCTGTGTATCAGTTTAAGGTTGTTCAGCATGAGATTCCTATGTTTGATATGATGATAGGATCTGATAATTTATCTAGCTTTTATCCTATCACAATATAGCCTCATGAAATTATTCTGGCACAGAAGTATTCTCTTTATAAGAAAGGAAAGTATGAATGCAGAATTTCGCTCAGAGAAAAAGGTAAAAAGGTTATTGATAATTCTTGGATTCATAGAAAGATCAATCTCTATCAAGATGATATAAATTCAGTAATTTCTAAACTAGTTACTGATTGTTGCTCTAAGAATCCTCTTGATTTTCAGCACAAAATAAGCATGAATGTTTCATTGATCTAAAAATGATCACAGGATAAGAATGGAAGAAAAGTTGAGCCTAAATTCAAAGCTCATCATTCAGGTATGTCTCCATCTTTAAGAGATGAATGTTTAAAAGAAATTACTCAGCTGAAAGAACAAGGACTTATCATAGATTCTACTAGTCCTTGGGGTTGTGAAGCCTTTTATGTCAATAAAAGGTCTGAATAGGTTAGGGGTAAAAAGAGATTGGTCATAAATTATATTCCTTTGAATAAATATGTTGTTTCAGTCCAACATCCGATTCCATCTAAAGATGAAATTTTGCAGAGAATTAGTGGTAGCAAGGTCTACAACAAGTTTGATCTTAAGTCTAGATTTTGGTAGATTCAAGTTGCTGAGAAGGATAGATATAAAACATCTTTCATTACTCCTTTTGGACATTATGAATAGAATGTTTTGTCATTTGGTTTGAAGATAGCTCCTAGCATATTTTAGCAAATGATGAATCAAATATTTGCTGCATATTCTAATTTTATTATTGTCTACATTGATGATATTTTGGTGTTCAGTAGATCTCCAAAAGAACATTTAGAGCATTTAGAACAATTCTACAAGATTGTATTTGATAATGGTTAGGTTCTGTCAGCTAAGAAAATGGTTATATTCAAAAATGAAATAGTCTTTCTAGGAATAACAATTAGATTAGGTGAAGTCACAATTCAGGAACATGTGTTAAAAGCAATTAGCAATTTCCCTGATGAACTAACAGACAAAAAGATGCTACAAAGATTCTTGGGTTGTGTTAACTATGTTGCTAGTTAGTATTATCAGCTTGCCTAGGATAGAATGTTGTTGAATAAAATATTGTCTAAAAATGCCCCATAATGGTCTTCTGAAATGACTGCGGCAGTTTAGCGAATTAAAGAAAAATGTCAAAATCTTCATGCTTTGACATTACCAAGTAATGGTTTGAAAATAATAGAAACTGACGCTTTTGATTTGTATTGGGGAGTGGTATTAAAAGAAAGATTAGTAGATGGAACATAAAGGCCATGTAGATATGCCTCTGGAAGCTTCAAGCAAGCCCAAAAGAATTATCACTCTACGCACAAAGAGATACTTGCAGTTATTAAAGCTATTCAGTCTTTTATTTTCTTTGTCAGATCAGAAAGGTTTGTGGTAAGGTCTGATTTGAAGAATTTTATGAGTATCTTACATGCTACTAATAATTTGAAGAAAGGATCAGTCAGTAGACTTGTTAGATGGGCTACATATTTATCTAATTTTGAATTTACAGTTGAACATATTTTAGGTAAGCATAATTCTCTTGCAGATTTTATGACTAGAGAATTTCACAAAGAATCAGATAAAAAGATTATGGTTGTCACTGTTGAGGTTCGTGATGAATTTCACAGTCATATATGGAGAAGTGTTCCATCAATATCTAATCAGAATAGAAATGAAGTTGCTCAGCTTAAAGCTAAATCCTATGAAGCAACAATTCTTCTAAATGATCAAAATTTAGGATGGACTTCATACTTCACAAAACCAGATGGATCTCAAACCTGTTCTACTATAATTCTCTATCAAGAAGGAGATAATAGTGATTATTCAGGTAATCATAATCCTTTTATGCAATTGATTAGAAGACAAGGGACAGAGTTCTTATTTCACTGGTTTACTTTTTGGCCCAGCTACAATCCAAGAGGTGAAAACTTTTGGGAATCTGGTGAAGTTCTAGATTACTTGTTTGAATTTTTAAATTATATTTTGCCAATCAAAGCCTCAGATGATCCTGCTGTCAGGATACCTCCAAAAATGATGAAAAATATATTTATTTCTCTAAGGATTCCATTCAGGGTGAAGGTTGAATTTCGTACAGTGCATAATCAATAAAAAAATGATCATGCTACGCATCGAGTTGTTGTTCCTATTGGAGCACAATGGAGAAGAGTCACAATTTCACATCAAGCTATTTTTCCACCAACACCGCTAGATCTGTCATGTATATGGATCATAATCATATTGAATATATGGATAGTGATAACTCTCCATATTCACTAGCTGGAAGTCATGAATTTGTGGATGATGACTAATCATGGGGTCTGTCCATGATCGTGACCATGGGCATGTTAACCCTCTTTAATTATTCTATGGACCACACCACTATCTAAAGGTGGTATCCTATTAGCTGTGTCAGTAGAAGTTTCTAGTATTAGGTTGTTCTTTGCTTGGTGCTGAAGTGAAGTGGGCCCACAGTTGATTGTAATCATTGATGCCACTGCTTTGTGATATCTGTCGATCTCTTCATATCTTAGTTATAAATATGAGAGCTCATTCAAGATATCGACATTTGATTTAAGTATCCATGTTTAGCATTCATAGTCTTTAGAGTCTTTAAGTTTAGTCTATCCTTGAGTAAAGGTGTCTTGTAATCCAGTTCTATCAATAAGAAAGTGTGATTTTAGTATCTTTGTCTATCTTTGTCTTTGTATGTTAATCTTTCTGCTGTGTTTAAATCTCTGACCAAAGAATGGTATCAGACAAAGAAAACATATATATATATATATATATATATATATGTATATATATATATGTATATGTATATATGTATGTATATATGTATATGTATATGTATATAAATATATATATATATGTATATGTATATATATATATATGTATATGTATATATGTATATATATATATATATATATGTATACATATATATGTGTATATACATATATACATATATACATATATACATATATATCTAATACATGGTAGATAGAGCAAAAGACAAGTTTTAAAACAAAGTGTGAAAACATGTACGAAAAAAGTTGGTTAAAAAATGATTAGTTAACAAAACATATTTTTTTGACAAATTACAAGAATAAATAAGTACAAAATCAAGGAATGCATAAAAAATGAGTTTTAAATTTATCAAAAGGGAGACAAAGAAGATGTCTCAATTTTTGTAAAAGATATCATTTTTGAAGCAATTGAGGAATTATCAAAACAAAGACACATCAAAGTCTTGAGAGGATACCTTATATTTAGGGATCCATATTCCATAACCTTTGAATACCATTCTTTGGTATTCAAAGGTTATGGAAATAGTTTCTCTAGATTTTTCTTCTAACTTTTGTTCCATAGAAGAAACTTGAGTGTGAATCTCAGATTGCTCTTGACTAATATCTGTATTTTGATTCTTTATCTCTTCAAGCTTTGGAACAGTTTCAACTTTTAGCTCATTAATCTTTTTGATAGCTTTAGACTGTTGCTATTTTAATACCAAAGATTCATTATCCATTTTCTAAATAACTTGATTTTGTTTGGTTATCTCATTGCTATTTAAAACTGTAATAGCCTTAGAGAGTTCACCTTTCTGGTATAACTCTATACTTTTCAACATATTAGAGACTTGATCCAGACTAGACTGAATACTGGATACCTTTGTGTTTAAACACTTCATAGCAACATTGTTCCAATTTAAAAGCTTTACTTCACTAGATTGATCTAAACTTTTATCAGAAGTTCTCAAATAATACATTTGAGATCTAGTTTTCCCATCATGAGAATACTGATTGAAGTCAGATAGCTTCAGGAATCCCTTCTCACTGTAGGACTCATCTCTTAGAGGAGTTTTCTAGGTATGACCTTCATCTTGACCAGAGGATCCTTCCATACATACTTTTTTAGCACAATAAATCAATTGTTGATTTCTATCAAAGAGTCTTTGAAGTTTTACATCTCTTTGATTTCTTTGAACCATATGAATAATAGATTGACTAGGGTGACTCAGGATGTGTTTACAATTAAGGCAATAATATGTGTCAATCTGGGGATCATGGATTTTTTGACTGTGTTGACATGGAGGACAATTTTTAGAGGTCGATAGAATAGGTGAATTAAACTTGATGATAGACTTGTCAGGTAGGTCTTTAATAGATGTGGCCATAGAAAGAGATTTCCTAGGTTGAGGAAGAAATTCAGTATCAACGATCCATTTCTTGGGAAATTTCAATTCAGACCAAGAAATAGCTTCAGCAGGCAATACTTGACTCTTTGGCATAGGTCTACTCACCATGCTTTGGCCTTGCACAGGTGTGTGTTTAACAATAGGATAAAGAGTATTTGTCAGGCGATACATAACCTTATATTGAATAGCTAGAGGACAAGATCCAGCTATCATGTGTAAACCAGTAGTTTGCAAGAAGAGCTTAAAGATTTTATTGAAGTTGGTTTCTTGGTGAATGGCTATAGGATAGTTGGGATATACAGTAGTATACACAGGACCATCACATAAGCTAGTTTGTAGGGCACACTGTAGGCAGGTAGAAAAAGACATATGATGATTATCAAGCAAATAGGCAAGAACACTAACATTCAAACTGTGATGAAACAGAGGATGTATACAGATAGATATAGCTCATATGTGCAAAAACTTATATTTCTTTTGAGAACGCAATTGAGCAATAGTTTCATCATTAAACAACTATAAGTAATATTTATTTTGGTCAGTGGTTTTACTTTGTAAGACATTCTCAGATATCTTAATATTGGTTTTAGCAATTAAACGAAATGATGTAAGCTTATCATAAACATCAGAGGGCTTAAGACTAGGTAAAGTCCATACAAGACTAGGATTGGATTCTTCAAACTCAACAGTAGTATCATTAACAAAGAGTTGAGAAAGTTTAGATAAAGTGCATACTTTAGATGTACCTAGAATATCTCTTGTAGAATGATCTAGAGCTTCCATTGTCTTCGTATTATTGGTACTAAATCGGATCCACACACACCTTAGATGTTAGTAGTTTTAGATGTTTAGGGTGTCTTAATACAATATTTGTTGCATAAAAAGATTAATATGATGTAAAATAAAAAATATAAATCTATCATGTTATAAAATTAGAGATCTAAAATGAGTAAACTTGAAAAACTTGATTCAAAAATAAAAATACCAGGTAATAAAAATACCACAACCTGATACAAAAACATTACTGATTGAAATAAAAATTTTACTAATGAGAAAATGCCACCGTCGACTGTAGAAATGCCACACAATGAGTAGAGATGCCATAAGTTATTGAATAAATACCAAAACCTATAAGAACACACACAACAATTAAAAACACAACTTTCAAGTGTAAAAAAATCTACTATGGAGTGCAGAAATGCCAGTACATAATACATAAATGTTGTTATGTAGAAAAATAAAATTTTGATGCAAAAAATGAAAATAATGATGAAAAAAGGGTTATAATGTTGGAAAATGTGTTTTAACAATGAAATAAATCCTTAATAATAGTAATATAAATAAAAAAGCCTCTAAAAACTTGAAAATAGAATCACATGAAGGAGGTCCCATTGAGCATACCAAAAATGTATACATGTAATTTGAGAGCTTGAAAGAAATAATAAACTAGTTCTTAGTTATAAATCAAGCATAACCTCAAATTGAGTAAGAAAAGAGAGAAACAATACCTACACTTACAAACTGAAGATGTCCCTTGTTAAATGAATTTGCCATTGATTTGATGGATTGTAGTTGCTCAAAGGACCACACAAGATTCCAATAACATGTACCTATGGAGAATGCTTGCTTGATTACAAAGACGACAAATATTTTATAGATTTTTTCTAGATGTGAGAATGAAGGAAGAAGGGTGAATTTATAGATTTTTAGATAGAAAGATGAACCATTGAGATTGTCTTGATTTATTTGGAAACTTTGAGTTTGGATGGATGAGATGAACTTACTTGATCTAAGGCTTGTATGTTTTTATTTACTTTAAAATTGATTTAATCAATTTTTGATTTACTTAATTTATTTTCTTTTTTGGATGTGCAAACATAAATCAAAGATTTAACTAGTTTCATGAAATTGGTTAGGAATCAATTAACTAATTAATAATAGGTTAATTAATTAACATGATGTAATTAATTAATTAATTAATGTGGTGGTATTATTTTGAGTTAGTTAGGATGCATCATAGATAAAATCAAAGTGTCTATATTTGTAGAAATGTATATGTACATTTTAGAGCTTGAAATAAAAAACAACAAACTAGTTCCTACTTATAAATCAAACACAATCTCAAATTGAGAAAGGACATATAAAAACAATACTTGCACTTACCAATTGAAGATATCCCTTGTTGAATGGATTTACTCATGATTTTATTTATTTTAGTTTCTCAAAGGACCATGCAATATTTCAACAACATATAATTAAGAATAATGATGAGATTGAGTTTGGATGGATGAGATTAACTCACTTTATCTAAGGATTGCATGCTTTGATTTAATTTAAAACTAATTTGATTAATTTATTTACTTTTTTGGATGTGCAAGCATAAATAAGGGAGTTAACTAATTGAATGAAATTAGTTAGTAGTTAATTAACTAATTAATTATGTGCTAATTGATTAATAAGATGAAATTAATTAATTAATGTGGTGGTGTTAGTGTGAATTAGTTAGGATATATTGATAATATAATTAGGGTGGTAGAATTAAAGTTTCTACATTTGATCCTCTTTGAAAGGGTGTTGTGACTAAAAGAAATAATAGATATTCAAAAAATGTAGAGGAAAAAAAAGAATGAAGATATCCCTAGTGGCATGGCTGGTAGGGAGATGCATCATCAAAAGGGCATGTGGGGATGAAAGATGTAAATGGGCTCTTGAAATGAGAATAGAGGTTAAAATAGAAGAATTAGGGATAAAATAGAGGGGTGGAGGGGAGGGAAAGGGGTGAATAAATTGAAAATAGTGGGTAATATTGAAGGAATTTTCACCCTAACAAGTTAATAAATTCAACTTTGACCTATGAGAGAGCTTGATTAATAATGTACCTTATCCCAACACATAATCACTAGAGCGAGCAAGTGAGGGAGTAAATACTAGGAAAATGAGATTAACGATCCCATAGTAGAGGTGAAAAATCCTACAAGATAATATTTAGGGTATTTTAAGGGCACTTACATAGAGTGTTCAATGGTAGAGGGCTTGAGAGAGAGGAGGTAGGAGGGATGGGGCCAAATCTTTATGGTTGATGGAGATGGAAAGAGGAGGAGACGATACCGAGCCTTCAATGTCAAGGATAATAGAGGATGAGATGATGGAGAATATTAAGAGGGAGATCATAATGAAATAGGTAGAGTTAGCATGGATGATGAGATACACTACCCATAAAGATTAGTTAACATCTAGAGTTACAGAGTGTACTCAATTAAAATTCAAGTTAGACCAAATGAAGATGGTGCTAGAGAGGGTGTAAGGGAATATATAGAGGGTACAAAGTGAGAGGGACCTAGCCCAATCACTACTTATACCATAAATATTGGGAAAAGTGTTTTCATACTCAATGAGAGGTATGAGGGAGGTGTAATACTACATATAAGTATATTATTAGGTTGTTCCTCTAATATAAAGAGCAACATAATTCAAAAACTAGGTGAGTAGGTGGATGGGGGATCATGACTGAGGTCAACATGCTTAGAGAGAGCACCTCCTAAGAGAGACCTACAAATAAGGAGTCCAATCATTGAGATCCATGAGGAGAAATACTAGTCATGAACATTATGTTGTTTTCGTGTATATAATGGGATGGATAGAATTCATCAATGTACATGCATATATAGTGATTCTTTTGGTTTGAGCTCTCTCATGCATCTCATGTGATAATTGAGTATGAAGATGTTTTATGTTTATTTATGTTATTTTTTTATAGATGCATGTTATTATATGATATGATGGATGTATTTACATTAATATTGTATTTTTTATGATACACACTTAGTGAGAATGAAGGTTAATTATTGATAGTTAGCTGAAATGAATGTTTACAAGTGTTGATAATGTGATGATGAATGCTATTAATATTCTAATGTATTACAATTTTTTAAGAAACTTGATATTTAATATAGCATATGAAATGATGCATTAGGATATGGAGAACCATGATTAAATTTTTGTAATATGAAGTAGGATAAACACATATTCAATAAATAAAAAAACACAAATAATTAACAATAAAAATTAATTAACAAGAACACAAAAAAACTAAAAAAATATTATGTTTGGTGTCTAATAAAGTTAAAAACCTAATATTTGATGATTGATGATAATGATAGCTTTGATATTCCTCAAGAAATGATGTATGCAAGGGAATTATGTTAGTATTTTTTTAACATGACCAACAATAGGTGGGGTTTGTTAGGACTGACCTCTCCTAAAAGGAAAAAGACTCCATGAGGAGAATACTTCCCCAAGGTCTAAATGTATCAGGTATTGGTATGATGGTCTTCAATAAGGTGGATGATGTGGACCATTCATTTTAATGGGAATGATTTAACACGTTGAGATGATTTTTTTGGTTAAGGCACTAATTAAGAGGTTGCATACTTTTTAGGTTTCAACCTCTAATAGAAATCCAATTTAAATATTTGCATAGGAGGAAATATTTTAGATATTATCAATAATGTCCCTAAGGTGTCCTAGAGTGTCCATGAGTTAATTTTTATGCATGGTTCTCAATGACAAAGTGTGCCTTAGTGATTATACATGGACCCTGTTGTATTTGCTTGGTTAAGTAGGTGATGGATATTGGTGATATGTTGACCATGTTTGATGGGTCATATGAGGGGTCAAAAGTTATTTGTGTACTTGTGGAAGCGAAATGAATTAATTGGAATAGTCTTTTGAAGGTCTAGGTTCTCTTAGTCATCTTGGTAGAACTTCTTGAGTAAGTAGATTGATGATGTCAGCATTTGCACAAGAAAGTGTCAAAAGAAAGTGGTCACATGGGTTTATTGAGATTTGTGCCTATATCATGTGTTTAATATTTAAGTTCTTGAAATGATGTATATAAAAAGTTATGGTAGTGAAAATTTGGTCTCTCAGGCAGATTTCACTAGTTTCCATAGTCAAATTTCCATTAAAAAGGGACCATTGGAATTCAAATATTTGAATTTACAAAGGAAAACTAGTCTGTAATATTTTGTTAATAAATTTTGATGGTGAACTAATTTTATGCAGGTATAAAAATAAAATTGGTATACAAATACAAGGTAAATATATGAAAAAATATATGGAGGTTTGATTGGTCATACACTTGCAGTTATTTTGGTCCAAAGTTGACTGAGGGTTTGGCCTTCTTCTGCAAATACCCTGAGAAGGATGTTTGAGTTTTTATTGATGGTGTTTGGATGTTTCAAGGTGAATTATATATTTCATAGTGTTTTATACTCCTTTAGGATCATCTTTATGGATTTTTGAGGTTTGACTAATCCATCTTCAATATGAACAACTACTTACAAGTTGAATTTTGGTTCATTTATGGGGTTTTCATGTACATTACAAATAATTGATAGGTTTTGCATATGCAGAGGTGTGTAGTGATGAATTTTATCATTTTATGATGTCTTAGGAGTCATATGGCATGGAACTATGTTCTTTTAAGTGTTCTTATGTTGCTAGTTTTGTTTAGTGAAGTGCTAAAAGGATAAATAGGTCTCCATAGACCTATAAGGGCTTCTTAGGCCTAATTGAAAGGTGTTGTTGCTTAAGGGTTATATATCTAAGATATGGATGACCTATTTATATGAAATTTATCCTATTATAAGTGTGATATAAGTCTTAATGGTTAAGTCAAGTCTTATGGAAGACCAAGAACGTGATGATCATGAAGGCTCTATAAAATGCATAAATAAAGATGAAGGTTTCTAGAGTTATTGAGCGTAGAAAAGAGAAGTGTGTGAGTGCTTGGTTGATAGATTGAAGATAAGAGTAGTTTAAGGAATATATGCATGACCTAGAGGTCATATTTATGATGTTATAATAATGTTATTTTAGGGTTGAATATTGAGAATGAACAAAGAGGTGTAGAGTGATCCAAAAGGTTGTTTTTGATGCATTACTTGTTTGTGAATGTTTGAGAAAGTGTCAAGGGTTGAAGAGTATTACTATTAAATATTTTTTCCATTAGATTGAAAAGAAATCAGAGGTATAGAGGTGTTGATATCATAAGGTTTTGTGTGGGTGCTCAACATCTAGGATAAGTGGGTGCTTGTTCATGTTTAGGGGTTGGTGCTCCTTGTGAAGTGGGTGATTCACTAAAGTATCTTGTTTGTGAATCCATTATAGGATTGTAGTCCACTTGTTTAAAAACTTGAGAGTGGTTTTTATTCCCCATGAGGGTTTACCACATAATCCATGTGTTATGAGTTTTGATCTTGCATAGTTTCCTTTGTTCATTGAAATAACTAGTTTATATACTTCATAAATGCTTATGTTGAGTGGTTGAGAGTTTGAAGTTTTGGAATTAGAATTGAATTTATTACATCACTGATTTATCCCCACTCTCAATGATTGTACCTATAACATAAAATGATTGGTTTATTTACTAACTTACCACATTCATAGGTGCAATAATGATATAATACTAATAAACATAACATGCAATAGTAATGAAGATAACCATTTAAATTCATATTGCTTTTCATTCCTAGAATAACCTGATTATAAAGAAAATACAAAATAGTAGTGGATAAAGAGATAAAACAAAGCATGTAGTTATGAAAATGAATGTGAGGTATAAAATTGAATAAGCTCCACCAAACTAATCTTTAGTTGAGCTAGACTTAACATAACTCCAACTAAAGACAATGCAAGAGTTTGGAAGATTGATTGTGAGAAGTAAAAAGATAACCACCATACACCATATGTAGGAAATGACCACACAGTTTCAACAATATTTAAGAATCAAGATTTTCTTTATTGATGATTTTTTTTAGATTTGATACAATCATATAGCTATAGTTTTCACCTTAATGATAGTAAAATCCAAAAATTAAGAGAAAAAAATCAAAGATAACTTTTAAATCTATAAAGAATCATAAAATGTGTCTAGTTCACTATATCTCTTTTATAATTTAAAAAGAGCCAACCAAACAGAGTATCCTTTAATCCTAAAAATTGGTAGCCTTGAGGAAGGATTTTGAATCATAAAAATAAGAATAAAGATAGATAAGATCAAAATTATAAATTCCAAAAAGGGAGGCAATTCATCCCTTTTACAGGAGTAGCTTGAGAATTCAATGTAGTTTCAGAAGTATAGTTGAGAACTTCTACATGACACCATGTTAATGTGAACATGGGAGTAAATTTCATCGACCAAGTGAAGCTAGAATTAGTTGAACATGCCTCAGGATTGACACTTAGGTCTTTGCTATACTATCCTTGTATCTTAGAGAATGGTTATGTTCATGGTGTATTTTTCCTTAGTGCCTCTCTACAATTAAGACTACATCCTATTAAAGATAGATACTATATCTTTTCTTGTCTTACCAACTTTCATGCCATGATCAATACATGCCTAGAGACAACTTGAAATCTAATTTTTTGGTTCTAACCCAAGTTCCCAAGTCTAAATTTAATTATGTTCACTTTGACTTAATTTAAAATGGCTCAAAGAGTTTCTAAATTCATAAAAGTGTTTAGATGTATCATAAAAGATCCCATGCCAGTTACAATTAGAATTGAATTTTGGGGGTGTTGATCATCATTAATTACATAGCAAAAACATTGAAATAGTAGACTAATGTAATTTAGGTGCCATCCACAGATTGACATTGAGGTCCCTTGAATCAATTTACTTGTTTGTGAATCCTGAGATATATCACTTCTATATCCTTAGGTTGGTGAGAAACCAGTTGCACTTATATATACTATGCAGACATGATACATAATTATTTTTTAGGATTAGATGGTTTTAATAGCTAAATGGGCCATCAAATTTAAGCTAGTCCTTGCTGACATCATTACTAATGTGTCTTTTGCTAGTAGGGTTATTCCATGTGGTTTCCCCATGCTCAACTGAGGTTTCATGTATGCTGACTCTTCCTTTACCACGGTGAGGTAATATTTCACCATGTGGCATCATTTCACTCAACTAAATATATGAACTCTTTTGAACTTACATATACCACCATAGGCTTGAGGAGTAGTGGTATATTTACACATGATAATAACCCGCTAACATGCTTGCTTAGGGGCATTTACTTTGTATAGACTCAATCGAAAGAGTGGGTTATCAAGATAGTGCCATGTGGTAGTATCATACTAATTTGCTTTCATAGAGGCATTTTGAAATGTTTGAGTCTTGCAGAGTTGTAGAAAGATGCCATGTGGATCCAAGAAAAATTTAAAGAATTGGCCAAGTCCTATGAAGTATAAATTTGACATGTGGCTTTAAGTAACTTTTATAGAATCAAATAAGTAACAAAAACCTCTTTGAATAGGTTGGGGTTGTCGAGAGCCAAGGTATATTTCCATGTGGCACTAGGTTCAATTTAGGTACTTATGGGCACAAAAAGAAAAGACATAGTCAACATTTCTAAAATTCAAAAGCCTATGGTTAAGGAAATTTAAATTCAAAATGACTAAGTCCTTTGAAATGAATCAAAAGGGTACAAAATATTAGTGAAAGTAAGCCATTTCAAATGAAATAGAATTATTTTCAAATCAAATTTCAACTATTTAAATGAAATTGACAAAGTAAGAAGTGAACATATACATCTTTAAGTCAATTTAGAGAAAATTGGAAATAGAAATGAATCAAAAAATAGAATTTTTAGGCATTTTCAAATACTATTTTACATGATTGAAATTTTTTAGTCCAAGTAAAATTTACCCACTTACCTTGAAAAATCTATATGTAGAGCTTGGGATGGGTATTTAACATGAAAAAACATTGAAAATAAACACATCCAGTCACTTGAAACTTATCATCTAGTAAATGGCCACTTGGAGAAGGATTAGAAACATGCAAACCACTAACTCTTAAGGAAAAGGATCAAGAAAGAAAAGAGGGTCCCAATTTTATTTGAAAATGGGGTGTGTTGTGTGAGTGATAACAAATGGTGACTCTTATTGAGAGATACTCCAGAGTATCTCAAAAATCTAAAATATCTGGTTATTCAAATACAAACATTATCTACACATAGTCTTCCAAAATAAATCCAAAACATGAAGGAATAAAACTTTACTCCAACATATGACATATTAAAATTCAATTCTACCTAAATACCATTGGTGTGTGATTTTATGTGATTGATTTAGTTATTTATCAAGCACATACAAATAAATTAGATTTTTATAACTTATGGGCACTACTAAAAATAGAGAGGATTTTATAATTTGGCTAAGGGGTGAATGACATAGACATTGGTCTATAGTTAGCTAGGAGTTTATAGCCTCGATAGAGATACCTATGGTCCTTCTATAAGGATTTGCTCCATTTCCAAGTAGGATGGAAAACATGTGGTGGAAGTCATCAAGATCACCCTTTTGAGGATAAAGTTTAGATTTTAGTTTTTATTTCAATTATTTTTAAAGGAGATTTTGATTTATTCTATCCATTGAGGGTTGGGAGACCAAACCATAGGTTGAGTGATAGTTAGAAAGTGTATAGTCAATTAAAGTAAAACTAAAAAATCTAGAGCTATATCATGATTCATATTTTATGTTTTATGTATTTGATGGTCTCTTGAACAAGAAAGAAAACCTTTCTAAATCCATATGTTCTATTATAAATCTTAGGCTCTTGCTATTTAAAACATACAAGGAAAACACAACAGTTCATGCAAGTAATTGAATAAGATTTTAAACTTCTTTATGCATAGAAATACCATTGTTATTACTTACAAATAAGACACCCATTCACCTTCTTTAATTAAGTAGGGGAATCCTCAGGCCAAAACAACAAATTTAGCTTAAAATAGATGCAACAAGGCTAAACTAAGTGAGGAAAAATGATAGAACACACATAAAACAAACATAACAAACCCAAACCAAAACAAAAGAAAAAAGCAAAGAAAAAAATAGAAATCATTTATAGAGGCCTTCCAAACCCATCATGCCTAGAAATAGTGCTTGAGGAATTATCCATCAAACACAATGAAATATCCTCACTAGTAAGACACCTATGGTTAGAAACATTCTTGCTCATAATTTTAAGGATTTGGTAGGGACCAAGCCATAAAACATCAAATTTTCCATGTAGTCCCTTTCATGAGTTTTATCCCATAAGAGGATCATATCAGAGATCTAAAAGGCCTTCACTTTGGTTCATATATCAAACTAATGGTTGAAAACCTCTTGATGATTACTAAAATATATAAAATCTATATCCCATTTTCTTCTAATTATATTAGGTTCAAAATGTTAGATTTTATTTGATCATCCATTTATAGGTAGTCTCTTATAAATAACAAGGTAGGGATTTTCAGATCGGTTGGGAAGATAGGATTTAGGACATAACCTAGATGATAAGGAGAGGTCCCTAAAGTATATTTAATTATAATTATATAAGAACATAAATAAAATTTCAATACATTATGCCAATCCCTAGGATTTTTTTCTAAGATCCTCTTAATAATAATCAACAAATTCTTATTTGTTGATTCAACTAACCCTTTACCTTATAGATAGTAATTTGAAGAAAATTTAAGGGTTACCTAATGATCATAGTTCCATTTAAGGAATTTTAGGGAGGAGAAATTAGTTCCATTATCACATAACAATATGGTGGGCATCCCAAAACTAGTAATAATGTGATCCTCTAGGAAGTTGATCACTATGTTGGTGGTGTAATTCTTGATGGTTGAGCCTTAACCTAATGAGTATAATATTTTTTGTTGTAAGGATAAAATTGTGGCATGTATAATAATTGGTGTTAATGGCTCCCACAAAGTCCAAACCCCATTTAATAAATGGTTGGGATTTGATGATCAGTTATAATGGCATATATGGGGTGTTTTCATGATGTGCAGTGACTTGATTGGTGTGATAACTTTGGGCATGCATAAGGGCATCCTTGAAAACATGTGGCCAATAGTAACTTTCCCATAATATTTGATGAGATATAATACTCTTATAACCATGCTCAATTCCATATTTTTTATATAAAATTTTGAGTGCTTCAGCTACTTCTTTATTCAGGCATCTCAAATATATGCGTTCATGATTTATTCTATAGATAACACCATAATTGATCATAAAATGGATGATTTTTAGGTGAAACACTCTTCATTATGTGGAATTAAAGTGTCTAGGACACTTTTTATTCAATATTTAACAAACTTTATATGTTTAAAATCATCTTTAATGATGTCGTACACCAAATATTGTTAGAAAATGATTTGGGGATCCACTTTAGCCATTAATTGGTAGAGTCCTTATCCAAAAATAATTTTCATAGATTGCAGCTATAGGTTAAAATTTTGGAATATGATCATCCATTTACCATGTTTCTCACCCAAATAATTTTGCATTAACATAGCCTTGACTACTAGGTTAGGCACTAATGAGAATACCTTGCTATGAATAATGTAGTGTCTAAACTTTTTAAAGGATTTGATCAAGGAAAAAACTTGTTTATCTATCATTGAATACCTTAGTTAAAAATTGTGGAGAAGAGAGATCATGAATGAGATAGGTCTCTCATTTCTAACCTCTTTCTTATATGTTAAAATAATAACGCTTGAGTGTTCTAAAGTGAAGGAATATATGCAGAAAGGATGTGTATAGTCAGGACTGGTTAACACCAATGTATTTATAATTAGTTTCTTAATATGAGAAAAATCCACTTATGCTTTAGCCATCCATTTAGTCTTATCATCTTTATTTAAAATATTATTTAGTGGTCAAACTATATCTACAAATCCTAAAATGAACTTCCTGTTAGCTATTCAGATAACATCCTACTTGAAGGCTTAGTAGATTTGGCTCTAAAACCTTAACACCTGGACCAACATTGGAATGATCTGAGATGTGGGGTACCTGAACTTAGATTAGACCTATAGCTTTTGGTGAGGCTATCTCCTTAGATTTATCACTCTGCACTACTTACTAAACTATTGAATATTGGGATGAAAAGGGAGAGAAGGAAACTGAAAGGGAAATCCTACTCCATTGTTGGTGATATACCTATATTGCTAGTTTATTCACTCAAATTGAGCTTCTAAAACACTAATTAAACAAGCAAAGATTGAATCTACAACTTCAATTGAATCTTATGCATTAGTGTTTCATGAAGAGGTTTTATCAGTTAATATAAGGTTAAGGGAAATGGTGACATAGGTTTGATTCAAGGCACTAACTAACTAATTTTTATCCACTATCAGCTTAAACAAATGACATTAAACACTAAACATGACTTGAATAATATCATAATAATAGCTAGTTGACATAAAGACTTGACAAGGGAGATATTTATACCACATATACAAATCAAACTAATATTAACACACTATGCTAGAGTAATGAAAATCTAAAACAATCTTTTATTTCTCTGAAAAGGTTACAAAACTCAAATTTTGATAGAGTCTGGTCTAACCAAAAGAGGGATCTCCAGAAAATGGCTAAAAATCCTACATATATATAAAATAGAAGTAATATCCAATATTGGAGTTGAAAAAAGAAGAGATTAACTGGATGTGAACTCTAGTCAATTTTTGAGTTCAAATTAATTACAATATTCTTTAAATATCTCCTTCTTTCTTTATCTTACAAGAAACCTTATTTTTGGAGTTGGAAAAGTGGTGGGCCCATATTTATGTTAAATCAAGTCATAATTCATGAAAATACACACTAGTCTTTAATAATAAATTCATTTTAGAATATTAAACAAAGTCTTCAATTCTTCAAAAATTTGCATGGCCTTTACTTTTGGCATAGAATTGGAGGTGGTGGGCCCATGTTGACTTGTTAACCTTCCTTACATGAAAAACATGTCATAAATTGAAATATAAATCCATTTTAAACTTGATTTTAATTTATTTAATGTCCTTATCTTGAATGAAAAGTTGGGGAGATGCATGAAACTAGTCAAACCAGTCAACTGAAGAGATGTGGACTCAAAGACTAGTCAAATTCCACTTGAACTCAACTTGCATGAAGTTTCAATTATAGATTGAGTCAATAATAATATTTACACATAAAAAATATATATGGAATGTGGTAAACTCCATTTTAACTCTAAGATAAATATTTTAACACCAAAATTCATTTATTTGATTGATAAGATGGCCTGTTAAGCCAACTTCTATCACTTAGAAGCTTCTTGGAATATTCAAAATAGAAATATATGGTTATTTATTAATTTTTAAATCTTTTAAAGAACCATTATATACTTTAAAAACTCACACAATGGTTATAAACAACCAAAATCTTGAATCTTGCTCTTGGAAGTCTCATCTTGCTCAAGCTTGCTTTCTTCTTGACTGTGTTTTGAGAGGCTTAGGTCTGTGTAAAAATATAAATAACTTAAAATTTTCCAATGGAATTTAAATTTTAATATATTATTAATCAACTCATTATGATTCTACACACCAAATTTAGAGTCAAAAATCCATCTATAGATGCCAAAAACCTCAAATTTATTTAAAAAATGCTCCCTTTTGCATGGAATATGTGCATACGTGAATTTATTTTTTCATAGTTTTGATGTTTATTTCATGGGTAATGGATGTTTTTCAAATAAAATTAATATTAAATTAGTTCAATGGTCCATTTAAACCTAGTTTTCTATAAAAAACCTTTAAAAATGCAAAATTTCCTTAAACCATGCTAAACTAGGCCCTTTTGGAAGCACCAAGATTTTCCAAATAGTGGATCTTTTTGAAAAATTTATTTGAGAAAAATGATTGAAAAAATGAAAAAATGTAGTAAATAATGAAAAATATCCAAAAATTAAATCTTGAAAAAATCCTTTTTCTCTCTCCAACCCTATACTTTTCTTAAAAGCAAGCTAATTTATAGATTTGATAGGCTATTTTTTCTTGCTCTGTTAGACCATTAAATGTATGAATAATATATAAATGATGACATGGAGAGATATATTAGGTCCCAAATATTCTATACAAACTTTAAATTTCATAAAATCCTTCCCAAGTGAAGAGAAATTGAGAAAAACCCGTTGCCTTTTTAGTTGTAATGCTACAAAAATTAACCTATCTTAAACTTGATAGTACATGAGCATCGAAAATCAAATTCAAAAAAACATAATCCATGAGAAATAAATTTGAGTGTAGTTTTTACACATAAAAATTTATCTATTTAACCTTCTCTATCTAACCCTACCATCATCAAACTTGCAAGCAGGTCACTATGTGCAAACTAGGAAGAGTGCCAGTATGAAACTATTTTGGCTATTTTATGAATCCAAATGCCATGAAACATATGATTAAGATTTTTTATAACATTTTATTTATTTTTCCTACCCTTTATATAAAAAATCCATACTGATCTATACTTCTCTTCTTGAAAGTGAAGAAAATAGCTTATTTCTGGCTTTTTAAACAAAATTCAAGATTCCACCTCCAAGATAATGCATGATATGGATTTTCACAAATATATTGCATGAATATACATTAAAATTAAGCTTTTCAATGAATTGGATGTTAATTTTGGCATGTGTGGGTCCAAAATAAGTCTTTTTAGCTAAAAATACATTAAATTACCTTTTTATGTCATGAAATTTTAAAATAAGGCAAAAGTTATATTTTTGAATATAAATAAAAGTATTTGGAATAATTTAATGAAATTTTAAGATAAATTTGACATTTTAAAACTAAAAAATGATTTTTTAGATTAAAAATATCAGTTTGATTAGCTTGTAGAGGCTATTGATAGTTTTTGAAATTTTTTGAATTGTAAGGGTTGGAATTTGGCATTGACAGGGCAAATTACCAACATATTTTGTGACTCATAGGGGTTGACCAACCTATTGGTCAAAAAAACTCACTGGTTTTCATATGACAATGGAAAATAAACTCTTTTGGGTTTTGTAATACATTTTTTTACTGAGACAACAAGTCTGAAGGGAGACACAACTAATCTAAAAAGCAAAGACAACTAAACTATAAAAAATAGGAAAACAATGAAAGGGAAGTAGATTGCTACTTGTGATACTCACTTATTAACATAAAGCAAACCTATAATAACTAACTTGAATTAATATGCTTTCCTCCAGGATCAAATGGAAATTTATTTGATGCACTATGGATCCTTGAAATGCATTTTCCATCTCTTAATGGCATCTTCTTGTAGATAGGAACACTTATATGTTCATGTCTTCTAGATGATGTTGTTGGGATTCCAACCTACATTCTTAGGTGTACAAATTTAAGATATAGATCCAAGACCCAATCATATTTCTCTCATATTCTTGTTTGTTACATCAATAATGCTATCTCTACCTCATTCATAGGGTAGTCATGATTTGTCTCATTCTCATCCAATGATTGTATCGACAAATCAACTAGTATGCTTGGATTGGTATATTCATTATGATCCATTTAAAGTAGTGGCTCACTGAGATTTTCAACCTCTTAGTATGGATTTAAACATGGTTGTAATATTTCATTAATTTCTTCTTGATGAATAGTTGTAATAGTAATTTTTATAAGACATTCATCAATCTCCACTTGGGGTAGAGATAGACTATCAAAATTTGCACAAAAACTCTCCAAATCATCCCAAAAGGCCTGTTCATCATGATTAATTGAAAGTAAATGAAATTCATTAGTATTCTTACCATTTGAAATATGTTGATCACATATATCTAAATTTTGGATAGAGACATATGAAGTTTTTTGATCTAATGCACTTGTTCCGTCTTCATCTTCTATAGAGAATGGCATCTCATCCATCCACTCAAGCTCCAAATCATCTTGATTTCAGATCTCTAAAATAAAATTACCTTCTTGAATCTCCAAAACATTAGTGGAATCCTCAAATGAATGTTGCTCTATCTCATCATAAAAATTTGCCATCTTAAGCTTTTTAATTTCATTCAAGAAATCATGGTATAACTGCTACCAATGATCATCTTCTTCAAGAATATTCTCCATCTCAGAAATAGATCTATGTGAGTGTTCTTCATGGCTAAATTCTAAAGAAATATTTGTTCATACTCTATCTTAGCTACTATAAGCTCTTGAGAATCCTCTTGCAAGTCATCTTTTTTGGCATCATGAAATACTGAATCATGTTTGTCCTTACCAAGTTGTTTCCCAATAATAATTTCTTCTTGATCACTCAAGTCACATTCATTTTCTATCTCTTTGGCTACATCTTCATTATTTTCCTCACAAAGGAGAGGTTCTTGCTCCAAGAGTGGCATGGTAAACCCCTGGAAAGACTTCAAGAGATGAGATAGATCTAATGGTTGTGTCATAGATGTTTGATTTTGCTCTTGAGATCGCTAAACCTAAACAACTGTCACATCTTATTTTTGTATATTTACTTGAATGGATTTTCATAAAGGAAAGGCTTTGGGACCTTGAGGAGGGAGGGGTGAGGGTTGAATGTCAAAAATGACTTTAGGGTTGATTTTATCATTTGGGCTTATGCTTGGTTTTATCATTTGATTCCAAGTTGTAAAATTGGGTTTATGAGACTCTAAAATTGAAAGTATTACATCTTGAGGCATGATTAAGATATTTTATTATTGATATGGACTTAGAATCCATGGATATTGATATGGGGTAGCAAGATGTATTGATATTTAAGACTGAGATTGCTTATCTAATAACTCTTATTTATAGGCTAATATCTCCCCAGTAATCATTTGGATTACCCTCTTCATTTCATCCAACTCCTCATGAAAATTTAGAGATTTTTGGAAGGGTGGATGATCTTGGAATTGGTATGGCTCATTTGGATGAGGATGAAATGCATATGGATCATAAAGATCATACTTTGATAGTAGATAGTACTGTTGATACTGAGAATAATGACCATAATCTGCTCTATAGACTGCCATAGCCTATAAGAAGATACATGAAAATAACTAAATTTATGAACAATAATGTACCTTTTGCCTTGAGATTAGGACCATAGTAGTATTAAAAACTATCTTTGAAGATGAATGTAATACAAACTGTACTCCAATTACTGAACTCATGTCCCGTCAGGCATGTCAGAACTATTAGCTATCCAGATAACACTTTGATTGAAGGCTTAGTATATTTAGATCTAAAACCTTCACACATAGACTAACATTGGAATGATCTAAGATGTGGAACATATGAACTCAGATCAGACCTCTATATTTTGGTGAGGCTAGCTCCTTCGATGTATCACTCTACACTGCTTATTAAACTACTAAATGTTGGGATGAAAAGGGAGAGAAGGAAATTGAAAGGGAAATCCTACTCCATTTTTGGTGATACACTTATATTATTTGTTAATTCACTCAAATTGATAAAGTACCACTTAAAATGGAGTCAAATGAAGACATCAATCCAGGTATACTAGTTCAATTGCCAATACAATCATTGAATGAGAATGTGTCAAAACATGATAAACCTATGAATGAGGTAGATATAGTAGTCTTGATGCAAAAAAGAAGAATATGGGAGGAGGATGATTAGATCTTAGATCTATATCTTCAAACCATGCACCTAAGAATAAAATTTGGAGGCCTAGTTACATCATCTAGAACACATGAACACATACGTGCTCTTATTTGTAAAAGAGAGTTATCAAAAGGAAGCAAATACGTTTCAAAGTTCCATAGTGCATCAAATAGCTTTCTATTTGATCTAGGAGGTCCAAAAGGGTGGATATTAGTTTTTACATAATATAATTCTTTCTATTTATTTCCTCTAAGTGCATATCTGCACATGCTTTCAACAGTTGTTTTTCCTTTCTGTGTTATTGTCCTTTCCTCTAAGTGCATATATGCACATGTTTGTTGTCTTGTTTGTGTCTTTGCCCACCAAATATATTCCAATAGTTAGTGTATATCCAAGTCTATAATTTTTATATTTTTTAATTTATTTGACCAATAGGTTGGTAAACCCCCAAAAGTCACCAAAATTGTTAGTAATTTGACTTGTTGAGGCCAAATTATTACTATCATACAAAACTTTCCTAATTCAGTCATAACCTTTTAAAATTGGCCAAACCAAGGAATTATGGCCTAAAATAAATAATATTGGTAAAAAAATGGATTTTAAATGGGCCATTATCATTTCAAAAGAACATTTTCAAGTTCAAATATGTAGACAATCCATGCATAAGGATCAATATTAAGAGAAAATTGAACTTTCTGGGAGCTACAGGTGGGTTTAGGACCTAAAATTTTGTACATAGGGTCATCACAAGTTGTATAAACTTATAAAAAGTTTCATGATCATTGGATGAGTGGATACACTCAGTATTTTGTGACAGTCCTTAGCATGTCCATTGGACATCACCATTTGAGCAGACATTATTCTAGAGTGCTACAAAGGTTTTTATGTCTAGGTAAAGCATGAAAATAATGGGATGATATTTTTACATCATAATAATACCTTTAAATAGTTTCAAAACTTTAAATTTTAGGCAAACCATGCTCATATAGGTTTTTGCAAGCAAACAGGCATAAAGGCCAAAAAGGGTTTTTTTTTACTTTTCAAGAAAAATGTGCTTTCAGAGTGTTTTTATAGCATGGTGCAGACACAATGATGATTTTTTTAGGAATTATGAATAATTTTAATATTCATTTTCATTTTTATGAAATTTTCATTTTTTTCAATTCTAGACACCCTTCCTAGCCTCGTGTTTAGATGCTCATATCCTTCACCACATGTGGAGTTTGGATGAAAACTATTAGTATGTTTTGAATAATAATATTTACTTAAAATTAATGAAAAATTTAGACCATTTTAGTATTTTTTCTATATGAACAATCATTAAGAGTGTAGGCAACTCAGAATGCAGTCAAAACCCCACAGGTAAATTTCTCCACATGATAATTTTTTATATATTTTTAATGAGAACCCAACATTTTTATGTATGTTAGAGGGGTTATTGTGATAAAAATAAATTGAAATATTTTGGTATTTTTAGGTCTGTACTTTATGAACCATCATTTTTAAGATTTAGTTTCAAAGCTTGACTAAACCCTCAAAAAACTAGTTTTGAAAAAAGTTGATTTTATTACTATAAAATCATCTTAGATAAACTTAAATTTTTTTCAAATTTCAATTAAACTCAGAGAGGATTCAATAAATGTCAATTTTATGCATGGAGATGTACGTATGAGGGCAAAAATCATATTTTTAATGGAAAAAAGCATGTATAATGAAGTACATGATACTTCAATGAAATATAATCAATGGAGATAAAATAATAATACTTTTAATTCATCATAAAATTATATTTTGGTAAAATAATAATCCCATAAGTGTCCCAAATAGCTCAATCAAAATGGCCAGTCTGCAGGAAAATGGAAGAAAATAGGCCTAGTCAACCCTATTGACTGAATGACGAGTATTTTCTCATCAAAATAAAATATATTGTGATGATAAAAGTTTTTAAAGTCTATTTAATTATTTTTTTAGGTTTCATGTCATCTTTTTTTAGGTTTAATGGAGTCCAAATGCTAGAATATAGGTTATTAGGCTTAATTGGCCTAATTGATCAATCAAGCAAGTAAAGAATGGCATTAAAAATCTATCAAATGAATTTATTTTGGAGTTAAAACATGGAATATATGTTATTTAAGTGTATATATCATTCTAAATTCAATCCAAAATTTTCAAGTCATGCAAGTTGAGCTCAAGTTAAGTTAACTAGTTCTTAAGGGTCAAATATCTTTAGTTGACTAGTTTGACTAGTTTCATGCATCTCCCATGCTTTTCATGAAAGATAAGGACATTAAATAACTTAAAATAAAGTTAAATATGGATTTATATTTTAATTTATGGCATTATTTTCGTGTAATTAAGGTTGACAAGTCAACATGGGCCCACCACTGCTCAATTTTATGCCAAAAATGAAGAACATATAATTTTTGAAGAATTGAAAGATTTTAAATCCTTTATTTAATTTTGTAAAAGGATATTAGTATTATTTTAACTCAAATAAGACTAATAATTTTTTTTCCATGTGACTTTGGATTTATTTAAGGTAATAGACTTATATATTGGCTTTTTGAATCCATTTTTGAAGAATTTTGTTGAAGGCAGGGAAGAAATTGTAATTGACACCATTTATCAAATAAAGAAGGTTTTTTGCATATGTTTTTTTGGATCAAAATATAGTGTATTTTTTTTTGTGTACCAACATATAAGTTATATCTATATCCTATTTTTTTATGTCCTTTCCACACCTACTATAAAAATCTCACCCTCTACAGGTCATTTGAAGAGATAGGAATATAATTTTACAATCCAAAATCCTCTCAATCCTTCATCTAAAATAATAATGTTCAATGGAAATTTAAAGACTTCCTATTGATTTATATATGTGCCTTAATTTATTAGATTTCAAATAATACCAATCATTTAGGTTCATCACCCTATTAGATAGGATTTCTCATTTCAATTTCTTTCTCCTTTTCCATCTAAAAAATCACAGTAGATCAGATTTAATTGATAAATCTTAAGGGAATTAGATTTATTTGGAGGTTCTTCTCAATACATATTCACCAACACTCTAAGAATTTCCAATTGTATCAGCTGGAGCGAGGGTGCACTCTAGAGTGATAACACTTCCTAATGAAGTTGTTCTTTCTAAAGAATGACTTCAGCGCTTTTCTTCTACCAGGCAATGAAATTTTAATAATTTCCTCTAATATTTCAAGGTCTATAGATATGCCTCATTTTTAGATAATGTGTCTAATAAAATTACCCTTATTAAAATAAAAAATGCACTTCTTGAAGTTCAAATATATTTCATGGTCTTTACACCTCTACAATACTACTCTTGAGTCTTTCATGTGGTCTCCTCTATCCTTGGAAAAGATAGTTAACTCATCCATGTATATGAATATGCATTTGCCAATAAGATCATTAAATGTGATATCCATGGAAAGTTGAAAGGTGACACTTGCATTGATTAGGCCAATGACATATTTTTGTATGTTAATGTAACTAATTTGTTGTAAATGTTGTCTTGATCCTATCTTCATAGTTGACCAATACTTGACTATACCTTGAGTACCTATCTAAGAATGCCATCATTTGAGAGCCATTCACTATCTATAATGTTTCATCTAGTGAAGGTAGTGGGTAATTATCTTTCTTTGAGGCTTTGTTCAAGTTATGAAAGTCAACACACAACCTTATCTCTCCACTTTTCTTTCTAACTGACACCAAATTAGCCACCCATATGGAGTGCCTAATGGGGAAGATTATCCTTTCCTAGAGCAAATTCTATATTTATTTGAATATTATTGGTTGTAGTAGTGAATTCATAGGCCTTTGTCCCTAGAAAAAAGGTCTGACTCCTAGCTTAAGAGGGATGGTATGCATCTAAATAGAAGTGTTAAACACTTAAGTATTTTTAGCTTTATGATAAAACATATCTAAAGTCCTTTAAGGCTTGAACAAAGTCTTGTTTTTCCTTTTCAATACAGATCGTGCCTAGAAGCTAATTATTCAATTGATTAACATTACCTAGATCATAATGTTGGTGTGGCATACCTTTGGTGGGGACTGGTTTTTATTTTTCACCCTGGTAATCCATGATGAATAACCATTCTAATGATACCATGACCTTGGGTATACTATTAGTTTTCAAATAGATAACCCCTTCTTCATCTAGTTTAACCTCTTCTTTGT
The DNA here is from genome assembly GCA_037957365.1 of Torreya grandis. Lineage (NCBI taxonomy): Eukaryota > Viridiplantae > Streptophyta > Pinopsida > Cupressales > Taxaceae > Torreya > Torreya grandis. The sequence goes on from JARHVA010000668.1 coordinate 470,217, forward strand.
CACTTTCATGTATAATCTAAGTCTTAAATACATCCAAGTTTGTGATGAAGTCAATGATCTATTGATCATAGTTGAATAATTAGAAGTTATTAATATTATCAAGAATTTAAGGAAAAATAATTAGTTCCATAGAGAAACTTCTCAACTTGGAGTCAGCTATAGGTTACAATGTATTCATAGCTGTTACCAATGCATCTATCACGTAATTTATTCTATGAGGCAATGTCTGAATATTGAATGCATCAAAAATCCTCTATTAATTTCCATACTTAGCTATGGTATCTATATAAATACTTATAATTACATGCATATTGTCTTCTTATCTATCTAACCACTAGTTCAATGTCACCCAATACCTTGAGTTTCTTCAGTTTCTTCCTGATTGCAAATAAGAGACTGTGAACTAGTGCCTCATACTTAGCTACATTGTTCATGCAAAAAAATTATAGGTGAAATGTAGATAAATATGACTTCCATTTGGGATTGATGAGTTATATACCAACACCATATCCACTCTTAGATTTAGAATCATCAAATTTCAATATTCATAAATGATTTTAAATTGCATGTGTGGGATTCTACTAAGTGGGTGATGTTGCAATGTTACTCTCTTCATTGATTTTCTCAATGCCAAGTGGGCATATTTCTTGTATCTCAAATAAAAAAGACATTTTGGCCAAGTATTCAATGTTAAAAGTTAGTATAGGGTTGTCCAAAATATTTATTTTCTCATCACAAGAACCCATAAATTCCTTAAGTTCACTTGGACTCTCTCATTAAGCTTGTTGATTTATAACTCAACCATTCTCCATGTTGACAAGAGTTGTTGGCATACTTGGTTTAAAATTAGATCACTTGGTTTCACATCCTCACATACCAAGGTAGTAATAATGAATGAATTAATCTCAGGGGAATAGAGGAAATACTCCTCTAGTTTATCTAGTTCCTCAAATTCTAAATTTTCTTATACAAATAACATATTAATGGACAATCTCTTTCACACTTTTGCTTCTTTCTCAAGTGCATAAACCCCAAGCTATAATTCTTCATACAAGATCTCATTTGTCTTGGTTTAATCCATTATCATGGGATTTATTTTAAGCTAATGCTCAATTCTAATTTGATTGGGTATACCTCACCATGGGAGCCACATATGAAAGAAATTGGTTATCATGTACCTGTTAAGTGTTCTAGACCAATCTTTGCTCAAATTTATACCATGAGAATGAGGTATATACACTACCCAAATGTGGATGAATTACTACATTGTAGGATTAGAGGCCAACTGCATATAGATGTGGTTCAACCCACCAATGACCTTAACCTCTAACTTGTTAAATTATATATATTTTATATTTGACTTTATAAGTGTCAAACCCAACTCTTGGAAGATGGTATAATTCATCACATTCCCAAAATCACTTGAATTTACCAAATAATTATGAAAGTTTTTACCAAAAATATGGATTCTTATGAGGAAAGGAGGGGTTTTTATTTTCTATTAATATAGTGCTATGTGAGAATCATTTGTTCTATTAGTATTTTTCCCTTAGGAGTAGATAATTATTTTAGCAACATTTCCTTTTGGTTAGAAATCTAGAACAATTAAAACATCATGATGTTGGCCTTAGTTTTATATAGGTCATCTACAATAATATACCCATGTTTTCTTGGTTATACCAATTTTTTAGTTTATTGGGGATTAGTATTATTCTTAGGTTGATAAGATGTTGGGGGTCCTTTAGGTGAAAATGGGTCATTTCTCAAGTTCTCACGAAGCAAAACCTGAGGGCTATTTGGGGGAGTAGACTTTGTTAACGAAGTTTGAAATTTACTCCCCAAATAGTAGTTATTTCCCATTTAAAATTGATTGAATGCATGGACCTCATCAAATTTATCCTCAGACTCATTGTCACTATAAAATAAAAACTCATAATTCTCTAATACTAGAGTTGTACTAGGTTTTCATCTGCCTTGGTTAGAATTGATATCAAGTGTAGGGACTATTTCTAGGTTGTCTATCCCCTTTTGGAAGATATTTGAGGCACAAATTAACTCAATGGAGTCAATCCCAACATGGTCAACCATATTATGTATCTTGCATTAGGTGGGTAATTATAAATTATCTAGTTCCATCACATTGGAAGCATTATTGTTGTTGTTCTATTTATTATTGTCTAGTGGGCTAGGTATACCTACATTATTTGGTTTTATGTTCCATTGTCTATTGGTTATTTAGAAGATGAAATTTTTATTTGATGGTGGGTTATTTAAATTTTGGTTGGTGTTTTGAGGTACTTATATATGCAAATTTACCATGTCATTTGTCAACATATGGACCATTTTCTGTAAATTGGCTACTTCCAGGTTCACACTAGCATTTTATGGTTTTCTTACTTTTGGGAGGGTGATATTCATTGGTGTATTATCATTTAGAAACGTAGGCATAATAGAGTGTGTTTGATTAGGAACATTGTTAACATGAATTTTGTTATTTATAAATGATGGGATAAGCTATTGGTTATTATTAGAATCAACATAACTAATAGTGTTAGGGGTGCTAGTAGTGTTGTTATATGTAATAGAAACAAATTATTGATTGTTTGCCTATGAAAAAATGTGATTGGGTGGCACATAAGGCATAATAAAAGGCATGTAGTTCATTATATATGGATCATAGACTAGGATAGGGTGCCATATACATCACTAGGGAGGGATTCAATAATGGTGTATTATGTTGAAGAGCATGGTTGATCATCAAAATATGATTATAGGCACCTAGTTAGCCCAGTGAAGGTAAAGGCTCAACCCCATAGCATTGTATTACCAACTATGTTTTGATGTTAATAGAATCATTATAAGCTAAAGAGAAGGATAAGAGGGATACTAGAGTTTTTCTAAGGAACATTGAAGTCATTGAGTCTAAATCCCTCAAGTATGTTTGAATGGTAGTCACATCTAATTGAGTGTATGGGTCTTTCAATATTTTTTAAATCTTATTGAAGCATGCATTGAATACACTCATATGTTTATTTGGATCTTTATGGGAAATGGTGAAGTGATGATATAAAAAAACTTGATCGATAGGTATTCTAAAATAATTTACAAACATAGTTTCAAGATCATTCCAAGAAGTGACAGATCCATTTGGTAAACTGAGGTACCAAGCATAATAAACCTCTCCCAAGGAGTAAGGAAATAGGTGGAAATTCATGTGCTCATGTTGAATTTGCATTTTGATCAAAGCATATTTGAATGCCTAAACATATTCATCATTACTTTGAATCTTGTTGGATGTGTACTTTGGGTAAAACTTATCAAGATTTTTTGGCAAGTCCTAGGCAAGCCCTAGAATGTTCACAAGGCATCTACCTTCACCAAGATAAGAAAGATTAGCCTCTATTGGTATATGTTGGGGAAGTGCAAATGGGCTCAAAAAATGAGTATTCATATTTGTTAGTGAATTACTAGTAGACTAGATAGGCTTAACTTTATCTCTTCCTTTATTATCCTTTCTTTTTGGTATCCTATGTTTAATAAGTTCTAAGAGCTCAAAGTTACCCCCAATAGATTTTGATCAAGTGTTTATAATTTTAATTTTTACATTAAAATATAGTTTATCTAGATGGAATCAAAGGTTTATAAAATGTCCTAGTTTAAACTTTGGCTACAAACTCAGCCTATGGTTCATGACTCTTCTTCTAACACTAAAATATGTTGGTGGTTTATTTGACACAACCAATGATAGGTAGGGTTTGTAGGCCAAACCTTTCTTGAAATGAAAAATATTTATTGAGGATAATACTTTACCAAGGTGTAAATTTACTAGGTCTTGGTATGTTAGTCTTCACTAAGTTGGATGATGTGGACCATTCCTTTTAAGGTGCCTATTTTAACATGTTGAGATGTAGTTTGCCTTGGTTAAGGCGCTCATTTAGAGGTTACATTATTTTTAGGGTTCAACCTTTGATAGAAATACTTCCTAAAGATTTTAATACGATAATAATTGTTGATTCATATATTGAATTACCAAATTCATATGGGCAACAATGTTATACTGGTGATAAACATAATATGAAATGATAATCAAGATAAACACCTAAATCTAGATTGATTTTTGTTCCTAGAATAACCCTCTCATAAATAAAATACAAAAGACTAGGGAAAGAAGAGATAAAATAGATCTTATAGTTTAAAATGAATATGAGGTACATGATTGAATAAGCTCCACCAAACCAATCTTTAATTGAGCCAGACTTAGCACAAATCCAACTAAAAATAGTTTAAGTGTCTAGGAGATTGACTATGATAAGTAAAAGCATAACCGCTATACAAAATACACATAAAATGACCACATAACTTCAATTATAAAGATTTTAATTTTTGGATCAACAAAGTTTAGAGCTCAGACAATCATAAAACTATAGTCTTCACCTTAACAACATCAAAATCCTAAAAGGAAGAGTAGAAAAACAAAACTAATCTAGAAAGCTGTAAAGAATCATAAAAAGTGTATGGTTACTTATATCTATTTTACAATTTACAAAGATCCAACTAGGTGTATCATCTTCTAATCCTAAAGTATGTTAGCCTTAAGGAAAGCTTTTGAATTCATATAAATAGGAACAAAGAGTGAGATGATAAAAATTCAAAATTCTAAAATGGAGGCAATTCATCCCCTTTGCAGGAGTAGCTTGAAAATTCAATATAAATTCAGAAATAAAGTTGAGAACTTATGTAAGACACCATACTACTATTAACATGTGAGTAAATTTTTTTATCCAAGTAAAGATGAAATTGGTTGAACATGCTTTAGGATTTCCACTAAGATCTTGCCTATATCATACTCGTAGCTTAGAGAATGCTCCTTTTCATGGTGGATTTGTCCTTATTTCCTCTTTGTAGTTAAGATTACATCCTCTTAAAGGAAGATATTCTATATTTTCTTGTCTTACTAACTCTCATGCCATGATAAATACATGCCTCGAGATGGTTTTCAATATAATTTTTTTAGTTTTGACCCAAGTTATTATGTCCAAATCTAATTATATTCTCTTGGACTTAATTTGAAAGGGCTCAAAGTATTTCAAAATTCATAAAGGCATTTAGGTGCAACACAAAAGAGCCCATGGTAACTATAAATAGAATTGAATTCTAAGGGTGCCAATCATCATAACTTCCATAGAGAAAGTATTGAACTAAAAGATTAATGTAATGAAAATACCATCCGAAGCTTGATTTTGAGGTCCCTTGAATCAATTTACCTTTTTGTAAAGATTGAGATATGTTACTTCTTCATCTGTAGGTTGGTGAGAAAGTATTTACAATTATCCATACTACACATACTTGATACATAATTATGTTTTGGGCTTGGATAATTTTTGTAGCTAGATGAGCCATCAAATTTAAGTTAGAGCCTTGTTGACATCATTACCAATGTGTCTTTTTATATCAGGGTCATTTCATGTGGCTTCCCCATACTCCTTCTCTACTTAGATGAGGCTTCATGTATGTTGACTATTCATTTGTCATGGTGAGGTGATATTTTCTCACTTGGCATCATCTTACTCACTCAAAGATCTAAGCTCTTTGAGACTTGAATGAACTACCTCAAACCTATAGAGTAGTGGGATACTATCATGTGACATCATCTTACTAACTCACTTACTAGAGGGAATTTTATTTATTAAGACTTGTCCAAGAGAATGGGTCACCAGGATGGTGCCATATGGTAGCATCCCACTAATTTACTTGTCTAGATGCCTTTTGAAAAGTTTAAGTCCTTTAGAGTGGTGGGAAGAACCATGTGGCTTTAGGAATTTTTTATAGAATCAAATAAGCCTTGTGAAGCAAAAATTTGACATGTGTATTTAGGAAATTTTTATAATATTGACTAAGTGTCAAAAACCTCTTTGAATAGGTATAGGTTTCCAAGAGCCATGGTATATTACCATATGATATCAGGTTCATTTTAGGTACTTATGAGCATAATAAGAAAAGACACAATCAACATTTCTAAAATTTAGAAGCCAATAGTTAAGGAAATTTAAATTCAAAATGGCTAAGTAATTCAAATATAAAATGGCTAAGTCATTTGAAATTAAATAAAAAGGCATACAAAATTAGCAAAAATAAGCTATTTCAAATGAAAATGGAACTATTTTCAAATCAATTTTTGACCATTTAAATGAAATCGACTAAGCAAAAGTGAAAATGAGCAACTTTTAGTCAATTTATAGAAAATTTGAAGTAGAAAAGGATCTAAAAAGGGGATAGGCATATTCAATATGTGATTTTACATGATTGAAATTTTTTATTCTGAGGCAAATTCAATAGCTTACCTTAACAACACTAGATTTAGAGCTTGGGATGGGTGTTTTAACATGAAAATGCATTGAATAAAAAAACAAATCTAGTCAAAAAATTTCATCTAGTATATGGCCTCTTGGAGAAGGGTTAGAAACAAGCAAAGCACTAAAACCCCCAAGGAAAAGGATTAGGAAAGAAAAGAGGGTCCACATTTGAATTAAAAATGAAGTGTGTTGTGTGAGAAACAATAAGTTTGATTGGGAACAATATATCATGATAAAGCTACAATGATTTATTTAAAGTTAAATAATGATTTTAATAGGACTAATGATAAGACAAATGTATTTTTGGGTTTTTGACATTTATATTTTTTTTAAATTTTTTTTTGTTTATTTTTTGGACTAACAACAAGGCTAAAAATAAAGGGAAAATAATTCTAGCATTGGGAATGAAGGTTGTAACTAATGGAATGGTTGATGGATTTAGGATGGGATCTCTAAGGACCATGCCACATAAGAACCATGTGTCAAATCATCATTGTGCCATTATGATGCTATAATGCAGTGTACTCTAAATAAAATCTTATATACCAAGATATTTCAAAAATATGTCTAAATACTTCCTCCATGTCCTTATCAATGTCAAAAGCAATAAGAAGGATGGACACAATGATACAATTACATGGATGGTTTAGTGTATCTATAGTTGAGTTAAGTGGGAATACCCAAAAGTGTAGGGTAATTATAGATAAACAATTTGCACATGACATAAAAAATTAGTTTTAATCATGGTACTTGCCCAAGGCACCATAAAAATGATTCACATTTGGATAATTTTTGTCTTTTTTATATTGTTTTTGATTTTATTTTAATTTTTATAGTTTTTGTATCAACATTAAATACTTAAAATATAGAATCACTTTAGATACATGATATTCATGGGTTCATCAATATTATATCCATCTTGTGTTTCCAACTTATAAATTTTTACCCAAACTTGGCAACGATGACATAGGGGCCTAACTATTTTCACTCAAACTTGACTTTCTTTTCATGATCCTTATTGGTGTTTCATTGATTTTATTTTAGGATGAGGTCACCAATTCAAACTCTTTTGTTTTGATACAATTTTTTTAGCTTCTTCATAGCCTATTTTGAGATGCTTTCAAATCCTCTAGCACATTGAGATGTTTTTCATCAAGAATTTATAACTCATGAAGCCACACAACTCTATATTCCTCATCATTGATCAGATCTGTTAGGGAGATGTGAAAAGAGGGTAACTTTATCTCAGTGGGTAAGATGTATTTAGTTACAAATAAAATGGAATAAGTTTTTTCCCTTATGGGTGTGCAGACAATAGTATGGTAAGTGCATAAGGCAAGATAGAGTTGAAGATGGAAATCTTGACCAACGTTATTGATAATATTTTTGAGGGTTTTATTAAGTGTTTTAGCTTAGCCATTACCTTTAGGGTAATAGGGTGTGGAATAATTATATTTGATATATAATTGGTCATAAAGGGATTTAAATTCTTTATTTTTAAAGGACTTACCATTGTTTACAATGAAGGTTGAAGGGATACTATTTTAAACTTTTAGGGTTTTGGTTATGTAAATCCTATGTTGATTAAAGAGTTGAGTAGTCTAAAATAAGGATATAATATGCATAAAATAACCACTAATTTATTACATATTTAAGTATCTTTGACAATATAAAGATATTAATAAATATATGCAAACAAATATTTATATGGAAAACACATGATGTAGATGATCTGAGTCGTATAAAATGAGATGAAAACTAGTTTGAGTGTCATTAATTGTATCCTTATATTAGAACCCCTCTTAGATAGTAGTACCACATTTACATAGCAGTGCCATGTGGATATAATGTCCTAATATTAGTACTTGTGTCCTCTATGTAGGGCTGCCTTAAACTTCTAATTGCACCCGTGTCTAGATTTTTGGGTTCTATTTCTATGTACACAAAGTCTGAAACTCTACATTATGCCTGTTATGACTGATTTGTTATACAAACCCTAATCCTCCTTGTAATTAGGGTATGCCATGAAAATTGTGTTTGCTAGTAGGATAGGTTGACAATATTCAACACCCTATTATGAAGAGAGTTTCCTACATATCAACACTCTAAGGTGGGATCAATCTTGATGTAGTTCTCCCCACCTAAGTGTTGGTGCAAGTGTAAGTGATACTAGTATGATAGTGGCCTTGAGTGTGTTTGAGATTATAAATATTGAAAATATAAGATTAGGGTTGTTGTAGATGGTAATATGTAGAAGTAGGGAAGAATAGGGATTAATAACCTTGATTTTTCTTAACTTATTTTGTGTTTGAATAGGTATTATGCATCTAATCTCCATCTAGTAGATATAGGGCTAAAAGTCATGTATATATGGTGTTTTGTTACTTGTGCAGATAATAAAAGGTGTTTAGGCTAACCTTAGGAGGGTTTTAATTTCAAAAATATATTCATTTAGGAGAGATAGGGTAAAGGACAAAGGCATGATTTTAGGGACACTAGAGCATTTATCTCTAGTGTCCTTAATGTGACACTAATTTCTAGTTGGTAGAACATTGGGCACAAAGGGCCATGATTAGGAAATAAGGGTTTGGGATTATGCTTAAGATAATTAAGGATACATATGGCCCACACAAAAGCTAGATAAGTGTGATAATAGGATCTATGATAGGTCTAGGGATAAGATAAGGATATGTAGTCTTAAGTAGCACTCTTATCACTCAAATACCAATGTTAGGTGATTACACTTATCCCCACTTTATGCAAGAAATGTAGCAAAGCAAAATGACTAATATAAAGGAAAAAGAAGTGTACCTATACTTACATAGAAAGTGAAGCCTATTAAGTTGAGTATGAGTATGTGAAGTTGGGTCTACATATGAGAAGCATGATCTAATGCATGACCTACAAATAAAACATGCATAAATCAATCCTTAATTAAGATATGCTAAAAGCAAAAAATTATGCTGAGTAAAGAAGTAAAACTAAATAAAGATAAGTAAAGAGATGGGAAAGAGGAAAGGAATGAATACATCTTGTTGGGTATGCAAACTAATTCATGAACTTGGTAACAACATGTGTGTGTGTGTGTGTGTGTGTGTGTGTGTGTGTGTGTGTGTGTGTGTGTGTGTGTGTGTGTGTGTGTGTGTGTAATGATCAATCAGTGAATATCTTGGACTAAGCTAATAACTTTTTCAATCCTCATGTGTGGGTGGCTCAAGAACTCAATTTTTTTTTGACTCCATCATTTCCCACCCCTACTTGGTGGATCATGACCTGTGAATAGCTTAGATTGGACTGATAGTGTGTCCAACCCTCTCATTTGGGTGGCTCAAGAACTTAAGTAGGCTATGATTCTGCCATTTCCCACCCATGTGTTATAGATGAATCAAAAACTAAATCATTATAAATATTAAAAATGTCTAATTGAATATGCCTATCTATGTATGTCAACTTTGTGGCTACTAGGGTACATTAGGTTGATCCAAGCAACTCAAGAATGCCAATCACTGTAGATGGATTAAGGCATGAACCTGGTGATAACCTAGAATATGATCTCAAATGTATAAAAAAAAAATGACATGGAATTTAACACTCCATTTAATCAACTCATGTGTAACTAAGCATATGAAAATAACATGTCGTACACATGGCCCAAATATAATATCTAAGTATATGAATTCTAGACTGAGTTATAATAAACTGTATCTGGGTATATGAACTGAATGTGGGAATGGTCATGCTATACATGATGCCCCCAATCTAAGCAAAATGATATGAATTTGAGTTAAATAAGTATGAATCCAATAAAAAACTAAGTATTACCAATAAACCTATGACTATATTTGTGCTAACTTGTACTATACCTACTATACTATTTTGGTCAATTTGAGTTGTTCTAAAACTAAGGCTACTGGACAATATTACCATATCTTAAAAAGTTTTTCCATGTGGCAATAGTTTCCCCATTTGGGTGATAATGTCTTTTTGGTCTAAAATTTATCACTGTATTGCTTTTTGAGTCACTTTTTTTTGTGTTTAATTATGTTTAATATTTTGAAACTAGGCCTATGCACTAAAAAATGTACTATGAGTGAAATATAGGATATTGATCTCTATGACAAACCCATATGAATTCCCCATAGTTTGAAGGTATTTATTGAATCTATGAAATAATTATCATCAAAATAAAAATCTCTATAAAATGTGTGTGAACTATAACATATATGATAACTCCATGATAATCTAATCTAATGTGCAAACATAACATCAAAATGTAAGAGAATCTGAGCATAAGTATATCATTTTAGATGTATTTTATGTCTAACATTGAACAAGGGTGTCAAGATAGATGTAGTCAGTGTATGTAAAAACAATTTTGAGTACAACCAAGTAGCTAGCTAGGGGGATGGGGCATGATGTCCATCATGACACCCAAGTAGGAAGGGTAGATTCATGAGGTCCCATATAACATCAAGAACATGGGCACATAAAGTAGGCTAAGGGGCCACAATACAATAGACATGGGCACATATTACTAAATCTAAGAAAATAAGACATATAAGGACATGTTTAAATTACCACATATGTAAAAAACAAGTAAGTTAGATTATAGCCACATAGAAGGACATGGACACATGTTCAAGGCATACATACTATTAATATAAGTAGTATAGAGCCAAAGAGCAATGACATATTTAAATTCCCTTGAATATAAAAAACATAAAGATACAATCAATTCTAAACTAGGTAATCTAGAAATGAAAGTATGCAAGAATATGTAAGACAAATATATGTAAGATCTAGGATGTACATATGCTAAGTCTTAAGTAGTGATAGTTAGAAAAAAATCTGCATAGGATTAACAATGATCAATATCAAGATATAACAATGCTAAAAATGGAATGTAGAGTATGTAAGGATAGAATATGGTAATAAAAATTGTGTGTAGGATGCCCCCATGTGGGATAATATGTCAAATGAATAACCATGAATTAGTGTATATGCCACAAGTAGGTAGATAATAATAAGTATAGATTAGTGTAGTGAACCTAAGTCCTATATGCAATCTAAAATCACTCTAAAAGAACATGTGAAGCATGTAGTATGATAAAACTTATTATACTAAGATAGCTAGCATATGTAATGTCTAGTAAATATAAGAAGTGTAAACATAACAATGCATATAATCTATAAAATTTATGTTTTTAAAGTGATTATTTGAATTTTTTTGTGTTTTTGACATGTTTTATTGTTTTTGTATTTTTTGGATATAATCTATGTGCAAAAATTATGAAATTGAACTATGCACAAGGAGAAAAAAGATAGAAAACATATGTACAAGAAGGTAGAAACCATATTAACCAATGAGTCTCATGGGAGACTCACAATCATTTGACATGTTAAATAAGGGAAATATGATTATATATGTTTCATGAAAGGGAAAAATGTGATCCCATAATATATTGTATTGAGTGCTTTGTATTTGTATCTATATCTACCTATGTAGTGGTGCTAGAAATCTATGGTACTAACTGTGTTGTGCTATGAACTATTGGGGTATTAGGAACCCATCTAGTAGAAGAAGTTGTAGGTGACATAAGTATCTTATGTTAAGAACCTCAAGAACCCAATAATACTAATCTTGGTAAAAAATGAGTGGAGGAAATCTCGCTAGAATTTGTGACATATATTTGATGCAAGGGTCTCTCTAATAATGATCTCCATGGGAGAGTATGAATACATGTTGATACTATATGATTAGACCTTGCCTGCACTAGTGGATCTACTGAACTCTATGATGTATCAATATGAACTATGCTTTGATCTATAATTAATAATTATGTTATATATAATAACTATGCTATAAATGTAATTGGTGACTGTGAAGTAACTACTTGTGGAATAGATAGAGGATAATCATATTGAAGACCCTCAAATTTGAGCACCTAATTTTCATTATGTATTTTAGGCATTTGTGTACTGTATATGGGATGACCCATAACTATTGTATCCATGGCCTACTTAATAACATATCAAACATGCCTGTACTAGGTACTACTAAGAACTAAGTGGCTATATGTGTTAGTCCAATATATAATGGAAGCATAATCTCCTTGATGGAGATTTGGACATGACCAATGAAACCATTAATAATTATGTTTATAGGGAATATATCCTTCTCTAAATACCCCAAATGATATAAAAGTGTCATAGTGCACATGTTAATGCTTGACCCATTGTCAACCATAACACTTTGGATAAGATGATGATCTATGTATGCTCATATAAATAGTGCATTCAAATTTGTATCATCATCAACATTCTCTTTCTCTGAGAAGGTGACAATTGGTCTAGATAGAATTGTAGTGTGGTACATGCTAATGATATTGTGCAATGGGTGTGACTTTGTAATAGTATGATATGAAGTTGGTGGTGGATGTGCCTAATATGTGTATTAAATACCTGATGTGATCCTTGCCTTATTTATTATGTGCTTTGGAAATATATCTATGAATATTTATAATGCCTTAGCTTCTATTTGATTTAATTTTGGTGCCACTGTGTGTGTGCCCATATCAATAATGTTAGACTTAATCAAATCTTTTATCTTATGTTTTAGGCTTATGCATATGTTTATCATATGGCTTGGTACCCTATGATACTTATAGAATGTGTTGGAATCATATATTTTTGGAAGAGGCCCAATCATATTAACCTCTTTAATGAGAGGGAGAGATATGAAATTACATTCCAAGAGATACTATAAACCTGTGTTGGTGACTTTGGAAGGTTGGTAAATATTTGGAATTGAGGAGTTGATAAAACCAAGGAGATGGCTTTGAAGCTATGTTAACTGTGGCCTTTTGATCACTCTTATTCTTAGTGACCCTTACCTTTTATGGAGGCTTATTTAAAATCTTAGTAGTTGATTCTAAGCCATTGGTATATTTTAGTTTTCCCATTGATAAAATCTTGACCTCTCTTTCTTTTACTATGTGGCATAAATCTATGAATGTTAGAAACTTCTTAAATAAGATAATTTCATGCAATGCTGGTAAAATACTCTATTTGAAGATGTCCTAAAGCTCTTTGTCTATCAAGGGGCTAGTCAATTGATCTAATATAGTCATTTATCATAAGACATATTCTATGATAGGTTCATTTGACATTTATTTCTACTATGCAACTTGGGCAAATGAGATCTTATCACTAATAATTATGGATGAGTGTGCTAAAAACATGTTTTCTAAAGGATTTGATGTTATAATAGATTGATTTGGTTAGTCATAAAACCCCTATAGGGCATACTACTTTAAACTACATAAAAACAACTTTGTGAGAAGCTAATCATTGGGAATGTAGTCCAAACATGCTACATGAAAAGCTTTGATATGGTGCTTTGGGTTACCCTTACCATCATATAATGTAAGCTTAGGTGCCATGAATCTAGATGGCATGGGAGTTACTACTATGTTATGTGATAAAGGTGTATGTAAGAGAATATTAGAATCTAAGGCATGTGTTGGCCTATTGGATCCCTTCTCAAGATGTAACACCATAGCCTATAGAATATGAACCTCATGCATAAGGGATCTTACATCTCAAGTAGATGAAGTAGCCATAAGAGGTGTAGATATCATTGAATATTGTTGAATTATAATTGTAGGTTGTGCTAGTTGAGTTAGCCTCATTGTAGGTGTAACAATGTTATTAGATGGGGGAGTTAAAGATTGACCATTGTTTGATTTATTCTTAATTTCCAATATGGCTTATAATATTTGTTCATGATCAAGGTGTTGTTCCCAAATCATATATTTGAAGCTTTGTAGGACCTCATATTTATTGAAAATTATGTTATCATTATTAAGTGGAGAGAGAGTGTCCCAATTTCCCATTTATGTATTGTTCTTGTTTATATTATTCATATTTAGATGCATTATCATTGAAATCTACATAATTAGGGTGTGAAATATCAACAACACGAGTTATAATAGGTTCCTTATACATGTTATAAGCTTGAATAGTAAGAATATGAATATGCAAGCTATATGATTACCACCTAGCCTAAAACTTCTTCTTAATGGAAGAGAGATAGCTTTTTTAAATGGCATATAGTAAAAAAATTGGAATAGAGCTGCTAAAATAGAATATATAAAATATACAAAAAATAAAGTAGCTAATGAAAGTAGGAAAAAGAAGGATACAAACCCAAGTAACATCTAGGGTTAGGGTTTGAGGAATGTTTAAAGTAAGTCAATTTCACCAAATGTTTTAAACTTTTAGGGTTTAGATTATGTAAATCCTATGTTGATTAAAGGGTTGAGTAGTCTAAATCATTTAAATAATATGCATAAAATAACCAATAATTTATTATATATTTGACTATATTTGACTTTTTAAAAATAGTAATAAATATGTGCAAATAAAGACTTATCAAGAAAATACCTAATACAAATAATCTAAGTGTTAGGAACTAAGATGGAAGCTGGTCTGAGTGTCATCAACTAGATCCTTATATCAAAACCCCTCTTGGATAATATTTCCACATTTAGATAATATTGTCATTAGATACAATGTCTTGATATTGGTGCTAGTGTTCTCTATGCAAGACTATCCCAAACTTATGAGTGCACATGTATCTACATTTTTGGGTTCTATTCCTGTACTCACAAAGTTTAAAACTCTGTATTGTTCCTATTATGATTAATTTGTGATGCAAACCATAATCCTCCTTTCAAGTAGGGTATGATCTAAAAAGTGTGTTTGTTAGTAGGATAGGGTGGACATCCTCAACACCCAATTGTGAAGAGAGTTTCCTATATACTAATAATTCAAGAAGGGATAAATATAAATGTAGTTCTCCCCACCTATGTTCTAATGCTATTGAAAGTGATGCTAGTATGATAGTGGCCTTGAGTACCTTGAGTGTGATTGAGATTGAAAATCTAGAAGATTTGAGCTTAAGGCTACTATAAATGGTAGTATATAGAAGTAGGGTAGAATAAGGATTAATAACCTTGATTTTGATCATCTTGTTTCATGTTTAAATAGGTATTTTACATCTAATCTCCATCTAGTGGATAGATGGCTAAAAATCATGTATTTATAATGCATTGTTACTTATGTAGATAATAAAAGATGTTTAGGCTGACCTTAGGAGGGGTTTAATTTTGAAAATATATTCATTCAATAGAGCTAGGATACATTACATAGGTACCATTTTGGGGACACTAGTTCCATGTTTCTCTAGTGTCCTTAATGTGGTGCTAAAGTGCATCTAGCAGAATACTAGGCACGAAGGGTTAGGATCAGGAAATGAGGGTCTGGGACTATATTTGAGCTAATTAGGGATGCTTATGACCCATATGAAGGTTGGATAAGTGTGATAATATGCTATAGGATAGTTTTAGGGATAATATAGGTATAGGTAGTCTTAATTAGAACTCTTATCACTCAAATACCACTTTTAGGTGATTACATATACCATATAATAAGTGAAGTGATTAAGGATGAACTTGGATATTTATTTTCTAGTTATGTATGTGATGAGGATGGATTATACCCATTTTTTAAATTTATCAATGGATATGATGATGTGTTTATGGACATCATAGGAAGAGGGATTTATCTTCCCAATGAGCTTGAGATCTTAAGAAGATAAGGGACATAGAGTTATGATTGGTTGTAATTCTTGGGAAGGTGCATGGATGAGGTCTACATGATTATGATAAGATATACATTTTTGTCATACAGATAAACATATGTTTCCATGGTAGGCTGATGATATCCTATTTTGATTATTTTATTTTATATGACCATGCCACTAGTGTGCACTCCACAATTTTCATCATGAACTTCCTTGATTGTTAAGTAAGATTAGTTTGAATTTAAACATATTAATAAGGTACCATCATAGCCCCTATGATAGAGGGTGATATCAAGGAGGTTAAAGTGGAAGCCATGTTGGATGAAGGATTTTATTTTATTACATGAAATATTGAGAGGGAGGATGATCCAGGCAATAATTTAGGCGATAATTTGGGTGACAGTTCTACCCTAATTGATGACGAAACTTTCGAGAGCCATAACTTTTGTACCATAGCTCCAATTGACTCACCGTTTGAATCATTGGAAAGATAATAATGAGGATAATGTTGTGAGATGGCATGGATATTTTATAAATGAATTTTTACCTCAAAAAACCCAACTAAATTTCCCCAAATTTCAATTTTAGTAGTGCAGTCTAAAAATAGTAAGTATCTAAAAATAACAATTCCTCAAAGTCTGTATTGTTTTAAATATTTGAAGTTGAACCACTTAATATTTCTTGATATTGGTGACCTTCCACATCCTCCCCATTCTTTAAAAATGTGTATAAATGAAGAGGTAACCTGAAATGTGAAGACAAACATCTCTTCCCAGAGATAAGCATATATTTGTATTGTGATCTTGAGTAATACTACATCTCTTCTCAGAGAATTCATTGTTACTATGTTATTTCTATGCTATTGAAATATTTATCAACTAGAAATTCTAAGTTTTGGATCAGAGGATGTGGTCGTGGAGGTAAGTGTAAATGTTGTGATACCAATGGAAATTAGGATAAACAATCTCACACTATATTTCATATTTTGGAACATTATATGTTAGGATAATTGGATGTTTAAGAAAAAATTGAAAATTTTTAGGAATCCTGTTGCATCTCAAAAAGAGAACCAATGGTTGTGATGACATTTTTAAATTTATTACTTGCATGGACTTTTTCAAATTTGATGTGCATGAAATATTGTTTTAAGCTATCAACCTAAGGGATGAGTTTGTTGTCTTTATCTTGGTACTCATCATTGACTTGTTTGATGATGAATTATGGGTCACCATATATTGAAAAGTGTTGAATGTTCTAATATATGGATAATTTGAGGCTCAAGATGAGTGCTTCATACTCAATGATGTTGTTAGTGAAAGAAAACCAAATTATGAATGTTTTGGGGATGAGATTACCCTTTGGTGTAATTAAAAATATGCCTACCTATGAAGCATCAATGGAAAAGTATCCATACAAATATATTTTCCATTTAGGTGACTCATCAAAAGATAAAATTGACTCATCCTAATATTTAATGATCAAAGGCTAATTATCTGATAGTAGTGCTTCTAATAGATGATCTATAAGGACTTGTCCCTTTATAGCTTTTTGATTTACATATTAAATTTCCAACTCACTAAATAACATGACCCATTTTTCCATTCTACTTGTGAGAGATGATTTTATTAGAATATATCTTAGAGGATCAAGTTTGACAACAAGTTTTATTTTGTTGTTGAGCATACAATGTCATAAATTTTAGGAAATAAAAATAATAGATAGATGTGCCTTCTTGATTTAGGTGTAATTTAATTCATATGATACAAAATTTTGGCTCAAATAATAAATATATATTTTTGTTCCTTGATCATCATGTTGAGCGAAAAGGGTTCCCAAGGAAAATTATGTCACTAAAATGTAAAGTAGTAGAGGTTCCCTCAGAGTAGGTGGAACTAGCACTGATGGGTTTAAAATATACTATTTAAGTTTCTAAAAATCATATTGACATTATTCATTCCAATTAAATACAATCTCATTTTTTAATATATATGTGTGAATGGTTGACACTTATTTACAAGCTGTGAGATGAATCTTCTAATTGCTTGGATTTTTCCCTGTAAACTATGTAGTTACTTGAGATTTTAAGGAGGAATTTATATGATGGATTTGAATTTTACTAGATAAAATTCAATACCTCTTTTATATATGATAAATCCCATCATTTTCCCTAATGTGACATTAAAGACACCTTTTAGGATTTAGGTAAACCTTGTATTATCTCAGTCTTTTCAAAATTCTCCATAAAATGGCTAGATGTTTTACTTTAGTTTTCAATTTACCCATAATGTCTACCATATAATCTTTGACAATATTGTGAATCATATCATGGAAGATAATAGTCATGGATATTTGAAATTTTTCATCAACATTTTTCAAGCCAAAAGGTATGACTTGGTAACAAATTGTTCCCAGGGTGTAGTGAAAGTTATTTTGTGTTGATCCTTAAGTGAAATTTTAATCTAATTATATTTTGAAAAACCATTCATGAGGAATATTATTTCATATATTTTTGTTGAGTTTACAATCATGTTATAGTATAAAATAAAATCATATTTTGGACACTCCTTATTGATGTTCATGGAAGTCTATTAGACACCTGTTGGTTTTTTGCTAATAAAAATAATGTTAGATATCCATTCAGAGTAGTTGATTGGTCATATAAATCCAACATCCAAGAGTTTTTTTAATGAGAAGGGCCAAATTAATGTAATACCCACTCTATTTGAACCACTATGCCCTTGTTATCTACATGCATTGCCTATCCTATTAATCCTTTAGATGCATAAGAATTCAAATAGTATTTCCTCTTTATTTTGAAAACTTTATCTGTTAAAATAAAATTATTATTTTTTAATTTAAATATTAATCTAATAAATATTTAAATTCACATAAATAAAAAAATAATTTTATAATGGATTTTATTAGCAATTTATATCTAGCCTCTCTAGAAAGGCTAGAGGAGTTATTAGTTAGGCCCTAGAGTAGGGTGGGTGGATGTGCTTGTCAAGTGTAAATTTAGACAATGTAAGAGAATTTTTGTTGAATGTAAGAGATAATTTTAAACTTATACTAAGTGGGTGACTTGGAAAATTAAACCCACATGGATTTGTAAGGTCATTAAGTGGAAGTATGGGCTTATAAGAAAGGTGACTCTTGTAAGAAAAGTACCCTCCCATTTATTAGGTTAGGTGGAAAATTATTTGGATAAGAAATTTAGAATTTCTTTTTATTTCCACACTAATTTTTGTTTTGGGTTGTTTATTTTGGGGGGTTCATGGGGATGCATTTTCAGTAAAGGGTGAGTTGGAGTGTAGAAGGAAGAAGATTTGAGGAGTTGGAAGCAATAAAATAGAGAATTTATGAGAGGAATAAGGGGATGTTCTTGGAGCCGTGGAGGCATGGCAAGTGGTGGAGAAGAGGTAGGCCACTTATGTTTATTATGTTTGAATAAAATTAAATAAAATATTGATGGGAAAGGTTTAACATTACACTAGGCTTAACCAAGCTCCTTTACTCCTCACTCTCTTAATAAAAAAATAGAAAAATTAGATTGAATGGTTTGATTGTGTTTATATGTTCAAACTCTTGCTTCTCCCTCTCTTCCCTCTATGTTTTCCCTCTCTCTTAATAAAATTTAGTGGAATTTAGTTTAATGTCAAATAAAATCAATCTATGTTAAAATATGAAAAATAATCATCTATCTTTCCCTCTCATTTGTCTTAAAGATAAGAATCCAAAGTGAAAATAATGATTTTGAAATTATATAATTATTGAAAATCAAAATGTGAAAATGATTAAGTTGTAGGCCTCTTATTTGTGTTTGATATTATATGTTATTTAGAGTAGATTATAATTTGCAATTTTGTTGGTTATCAAAATACATTTTTTTATTAGTATTTTTGGCCTTACTGTTGTTGATATTAAATAAAAGAAGTATTTTATATTTCTATGAATTCAATACAACATTTGAATTGGGTATAAAATATAATTTTTATTATCAAGACATATTTATATATTATTGTGATAAATAAATAAATAAATAATCTAAGCCTAAAATTATTTATACTCCTTTAGTGTTGTTAATGGACCTCTATGTATTTCTTAAATTGAACTAAGAATAAAACCTCAAGGAGGAAAATTATTATTTTATTATTAATCAAATGTGAATACCTTGAAGTATTCTTGTTAAGTATTGAAAAATAAAAAATATATTGACAAGTATGTATGCGAGTGTGTGTTGATTAAATTATAATATTAGAAATTATGACCGCGATTGAGGGCCTACACAACATGGCCAAGCTTGCAAGCTATTAAAATGTTAAATAAAAAATAATAATATACAATTAAAGAAGGATATACACACACACACACACACACACACACACACACACACACACACACACACACACACACACACACACACACACACACATACACACACACATATATATATATACATATATATACATATACATACATACATATACATATACACACACACACACACACACACACACACACACACACACACACACACACACACACACACACACACACACACACACACACACACACACACACACACACACACATATACATACACACATTTATAACAAATAAATGAAATAGCCAGATAAGTAATTAATTTATTGAGGTTCATATATAAATATATATGTATTTTGAAAATAAATTAATAAAATGTTAAAAAATATAATGTACATATAAACTTGAATGAATTTGATCCATCATATCTTTGTCCCTAAATTCCTCTTCCAAATCCTCCACTAAAACCTACAAAATGAAAAAAAATAAATGAAGAAAAATATTAGGATTCAGACTTTTTATTTTTCTATAAAAATTTTAGGACTTTTTACTTGAAAATTTAGATCTTGTGGTTGATATATATTAAATTTAATGGTTAGAATTTAATCTTAAGTAAAAATTTAGTTTATTTAATAAATTAATTTAATATCTAATCAATTTTATTAAGCTAATATATATTTTAAATTTCTCCAAAATTTATAATTTAATTGAGTTAAAAATTTATTAATTATTTTACTAATTGGTTATTAAAATATACCTTAATCATTTTACACATTAAATTAATCAAATTCTGACAAATAAATTATAAAAAGATAATCAAATGTTTATAGTCTCAAATTTGATTTGGAATCGATGTCGCTAAAATACATAAGAATAATATTTTTCAATTATGGAAGTTGAAATAAAATTATAATAGATTTAAATTATCATTAAAAGAATAAGATAAGCTTCATTATTAAATTTACTATTTTTCTCAGAGTGATTATGTAGCTAGTTTACTTTGGAAATTTTAGGCAATTTTTATTAGTTAAAGTCACTTTGAAATTGTAGATTAAATTGTCATTTTTATCGCAACAAAAATATTCTATAGCCTTAGAATTAATATTTATATCTTAGAGAATTTATTTCCATGAAAATAATAATTTATCCTTTTCTATCAAATTTAATCCAGAGAAATTTTTGCACCTAATTATTAGTGTGAAATTAGTGCATTTTGTCTCACTTGGAAGGGTATTTTTTTATAGTGGTTATTTTAGTGACTTGTGGCATTATAATTTGGGTCATGAATACCTTGCACTATTTTTAACCTTTTATATGCTTGTTACCTTGGTTTGTATTTTGGACCACAAATACTTGTGTATATGCCTAGTTTTAGTTTCTGTTGAGTAGATTTATGATGGGGCCTACTTGAAGTTTTTTTGGAGTGTACCCTTGGTATGAGTCTTGGTATTCACACTCAAGCTTAGATTTGTTTATGCACATAATTCTCATATGTTTGGAGGTACTCATAATTCTTGGTAATGCATAGATGTGCTTGGGCTAACTAGTGTCTATAGTGTTTCATGAAAGGGATAACAATATTAAGCATAGTTGTGTGGATAATCAGGTAAGGTTAGGTGTCTTCACATTAAGTATAACAATCATTTAAGAATTGGTGAACTATAATATCCTTGATTCTTCATGTGATGGTATCACTGTAGATATGTAGGTAGCTATGGGAGTGGGCATGAGATTAGTATACTAACCCTTAGGATTCCCTTTTAGTATGGACAATTTACAATTAACTTTAGTGATTTATTAAAATACGTGCTTAAACATATAATGTGTAGTGTGTTTTATTACTCATGTG
Source organism: Torreya grandis (assembly GCA_037957365.1). Taxonomy (NCBI): domain Eukaryota; kingdom Viridiplantae; phylum Streptophyta; class Pinopsida; order Cupressales; family Taxaceae; genus Torreya; species Torreya grandis. Next base: position 492,388 of record JARHVA010000668.1, read on the forward strand.
AGTGATATGGTATTCATCTCTGTGTATGTGTATATTTTTATTTTCAATCATGTGGTTTATTTAATTGATAAGCTATTAAGGGATAGTGGTATTCATTTATTATTTGGTGATTAATATTTTTTATGTAATTATGACCTTGGTGCCATGATTAAAGACTTGTTCAAGAGATGAAACTTCTTCAATAAATGTAACTAGATTATTTTAAAATTTTAACCGTGTGGAAATAAGAGAACATGGGTTCCTTGTCATAATTGACTCTCATTATGTCATAGTGAGGTAGTGCTTGGGTAAGCACACACACCTTGTGACATTTGTAGTTTTTGATTGATGACCTTTGGGTGTGTCATCTGATATTGAGTATATAACTAGAGCTTATAGAATGTCATTTAAATGGTATATTAGATCCCTTATTAGTTTAGATTTCTAACCCAGTATCAATGATATAAGTCTTGTGGAGGAGTTAATTATAAGTGAAATGATAACTAAATCTAACATTGATTTCATGGAGTGGATATGTATATTTCCCAAGTTGTGGTGGGGGCATTACTTCTAAGTTCTTAGACTAGGTTAGGGGTGCTAGTTGTCTTACTTCATGTTGGGTTTGTACAATGTGTTTGGATTAACTATATATATTTATTATGTCAAGTTTTATTTGTTCATGATGTGGTTGGTGTCAACCCTTTCACCCAAAATTTGGTTGTATTCCTTATCTTGTGTACCTTGACAGTGCAATTGAATAGGTTAGTTGAGACTCTCCCCTGGTGAGTCTTAAATTGGGAACCATGTGTTAAGTGATTGTTATTTTGTCTCACTTTGTTTACCCTAAGTATGTTGATTAGATTACCTGTAAATAATATTATGATCCTTTAAATCAATAAATATTAATTAATTACTTTTAATTAAGACAACTCATCCCTCTTCATTAATCATGATATAACTAATTGATTTTGGTATCACATTGATATTAACCTCATATTATTTTATTCTACCCTTTGAGAGGTCTTGTGGTGGAAATAAAATGTATTAAATAAATCATGTCATAATTGTGCATGCCACACTTCAATTGTGCATTGACCAATCATAACAGTTAAACATTAAATAATCATATCAAATAGATGAACATCACTAAAATAAGATTAAAAATATTACATGGTTTTTGGGATGATTTTTTTCGGCATGACACTTAAGATGCATCTTTCTTATTTTTTTGATTGATTTAGCATCTTCATGTACAATAAGGTGGTGCATGACAAGGGATGGATCTAATTTGAGCATATCAACATATAACCATGTAAAGGCATCTAAAATCAATGTTAAGATGGTGAAAAAAGATTCATGTTCCCGATGACTAAGATTATATCTAAAATTAAAGATATGAAAATTCTCTTATGTTCCCATTGAGCATGCCAAAAATGTATACGTGAAATTTAGAGCTTGAAAGAAAGAACATCAAATTAGCTCCCACTTCTAAATTAAACACAACCTCAAATCAAGAAAGGAAAGAGAGAAATAATACCTACATTTACCAAGTGAATATATCCTTTGTTGAATGGATTTAATCATGATTTTATGTCTTTTATTTTCTCAAAAGGTCTGCAATATTATAACATGTACCTATGAAGAATGATTGCTTGATTGCAAAGATAACAAAGATTTTATAGACTTTTTAAAGATGTGAAAATGAAGTATGATTATATATTTTTGGATGGGAGGATGAAATATTAAGATTATCTTGCTTAATTTTGAAACTTTGAGTTTAAATATGAATGATATTAACTCACTTGATCTAAGGCTAGAATACTTTGATTTACTTTAAAATTGATTAGATTGATTTTTGATTTACTTGATTTATTTACTTTTTTGGATGTGTAGAAATAAATCAAGGAGTTAAATGATTTCATGGAATTAGTTAGGAATTAACTAGCTAATTAATAGTGAGCTAATTAATTAACATGGTTTAATTATTTAATTAATTAATGTAGTGATGTTAGTGTGAGTTAATTATGATTTATTGATGATAAAATTAGGGTGTCAGGATTAAGGTGTCTAAAATTTATATTTATAGATTACTATTCATTTATTCCCATTATGATCAACCCATGAAACATATCTACATCAACCTCACATAGACTTTGATATTCTAAAAATATCAGTTGAGTGTGCCTAGACATTCCTAATAAAGGCATACCCATGTGATAACCAACACTATCTAAACATTACCAATAATGTAATAGATTTGTAAATCAATGATATTAGACATATAAAAAGTCTATTGAAGATTCTAATATTTTTATGTATAAATGAAGTTGATCTTGAATTGGTGTTTTAAATAATATAAGCATCCAAGATAATAGATGGTTAGATGGATAGTGAGAAAGTGTGCTCAAGAGTCAAATGTATATGCAATGTGTAAGTTTATCAAAGTTGATGTTAAAAATGCGTTTACTAATAAATTTTGGTGTTTATAGTATCCTAAATTTCCATCCAATAAGTCATTTAAATTAAATATTTTCACAACTCACAACTCCCATTTTCCACTAAAGAGCTAGAGAAGTGAAGAAAAAAACATAATCTGAAGACTAGGTTGTATTTCACAACTTCCATGATTGTTATAATAGGTATTTGATGTATTTTAGTTTTATTTTATATATTTGTAATTTGATTTATTTACACTTGCATTTGGGTTTTTTTGATGTGTTATTTGTAATGGTAACACCAATGTTAAGATTTAGGGGTGGTCAATCCCATTAAGCCTCTCCTAAAAGGAGTCTCGCATATATGAATCTCCCTAAGGTATATATCTACTGGGTCACAGTGTATTGATATTCAATCAGTTGTGCATTATGATGGTTCAAATTAAGGGGCCTACTATTGTAAATCTAAAAATAAATTTAATAATGTTATAATCCTTAATAAATTGGATGGTAATTATGGGTACTTGTTGTATTCAATTGAGTTTTAAGTAGAAATTAAAAACAACAAAGTATACACATATTTGTCCTAATATGATGTTTAAGTTTTAGATAAAACTAGTTAAAATGCCAAGATTTATTGTTCATTCCCTTACATTAATCATTCAACAATGTGGAAGTACTATAGGAATGGATTAAAATAAGCATTCAAGATAATATAAACATAAAAAAATGTTATCAAATGAAACCCTAGTTTAAAAAATTTGGTAAAAAAAAGAGAAGGGAGAAAGAGATAAATCATGTAGTAATGAGGAATAATATATATTTATTTATCACATGAACACACAAATTAGTCCTTAGTTTGATCCACATACATATAATCACACACAAGGCTGATGCAAGCTTCAAAGAGAAACATGTAATGAAGAAAAATCCACAACTACCATTATGAATGCACATATTTAAATTAATAAACACATAATATTATATTGATAAAGTTATTCATGTTGACAATCCATCATAATTCATCATAATCGATCGATCAAAAATTTTATAGCATAATCGCAAGGTTAAAAAATGGGATAGGATAAAAACTAAAGTGGTTAACTCTAAGTGTATTAGAGTAATAAAGAGTTAACCCTTATAATGACCAGGGTTGGCCTACTTCTACATATTCTAAGTCTTTATTTCCCACCCAAATCCATCCTTCACTTTTTAAATCCTACCATTTTTGCTTTATGCACCATTTTAGCCTTCAAAAAGATAAAAAACAAGTTATATTTTGTAATTAAAAGCTACTCAGGTAAAGTATGAACTTAAAACATTAAAAATTTAATGTATGAGAGGAATTTTGAGAAATTGGAGGCAATATTATGTTCGTTTCAAAGTCATCTTTCCAATGACTAACAATTTTAAAAATGAGTTTATGGAGACCAAATTATTATAAAAAAAACTACTAAGGGGTCTAAAGAGGCACTTATAAGACCTATATGGGTTCAAGAAAGTATAAAACTAAGTTGTAAGTAACTTTTGACTTGGGCCAAAGTAAACAAAATTAGGGTTACCAATGTGACCAAGTCAAAATAAAATTACCAATGGTGTAAGTGGTTTAGAAAACTAACTTTTAGGGTAAAATTTATGCCCCTAGAGTGATAGGAAAAAAATAGACTCATAGCTTCTAATTTATTGTTGAGAAAGCATTTTTTGCAATTTTATAAAACCTTAGTGTAAATCAGTGTATCAACCCCCAATTAGCACTAGGGGTCCTTGGGCAACGTGATGCATCCACTGGGTCCTTAAAGGATGAGGATAAGGCCATTGAATGTTATTTTCTGACTCTCGAGTCAAGTATTAATTTTTATTAGTAAAAAATTAACAAAAAATAATATGTTAATAAATTAATTACAATATTTTTAGGATAACTATGTTTTCGTTTAAGATAAAAAATAGAAACCACTTATCCCAAAAAACATTGTGAGTAATTTTATGAACTGTGAAAATATTAAATATTTAATACTAATAAATTATTATTTTTTAGTAATTTTAAAATATTTTAATTAAATTACTTGTAATATTTAATTTTAATCAATTTAATTAATAAAATTTAAATTTATTAAAATTAAATAAAAAATAGTTTAATTAAAATAATTAACAAAACTAAACTAAATTTAAAAAAAAAATATATTGAAAACTTACCCACTTGCCTATTCACGTGGTTCAGGATAGAACCATTGAATGTTATTTTCTCACTCTTAAGCCAAGTTTTAATTTTCCTTATTAAAAATTAATTTATATGTTAATAAATTAATTTTTGATAAATTTAAAAGATTTTAATTAAATTAGTTGTAATATTTCACTTTATTCAATTTAATTAATAAAAATTAAATTTATTAAAATTAAATAAAAAATAATTTAATTAAAACAATTAACAAAACAAAATTTAATCAAAAAAATAAAACATACTAAAAACTTACTTATGTGGGGGGTGGGGTCTTAAAACCACAATGAAAACCATGTCATTTAAAATATGTTTGGAAAACCATATGCTCACATAATTATTATCATTTCTAATGGGAAGCTTGTGACCCAATCAAGCTTTCATAGTCGAATAACAAAAGAAGGATTTGGGGAGGGGGAGGTGGAGGAGAGACATTCTCCAACCTAGTCAGGGATTTTCCCCCAATAAACATAGCAAAAAAATAGATGGAATAACTTTAGACCTAGTTTAGGGTATAAACCCAGACCACCACTACCTACATTTACCATGGAAAACATAAGACTTAAGCATGGAAATAAACCTGACTAGAAAGGTTTTGAAAAAAACATGATTCCCCTTGGACCTAAGCAGGGAAATAAGTTTGGCTAACATTGAAAGGAATAAAAAGGCTCTCCCTAGACTTAACCAACTTTAGGTATACAAAATTTATGATTTTTCAACAAAGATAGAAACATTAATAAAAATCCTAAATACAATTGGGAATGGATATTTGAACCTAAATAGACCTAATCAAAATAGAGAAGCTCGAAAACGCCTAGATTGAGATAATTAAGACTTTAAAGACCAAAATGGAAAAAAATGAGATTAACAATGAAGGAAGAGAATTTTTACCCCATAAAACTAACTAGGGAACTATTGAATTTCTAATTCACCCCCAACTTAAGCCAAATTCACAAAAATATTACATAGTTTGTGGGCCCACAAGTGTCAAGTTATTTAGAGAAAGAGTTGCACAGATGCCTCCCATCTTCACCCATGCCCAAAGTAGATAACATAGTATCATGAATTGACTAAGTGTCAAATTGTGTTCATAAGGAGTTTCTAATATGCACCCCTTGCAGGGATCTTCCATTACAAAAACTAAATGGTACACAAGTTAAAAGGTGTAAATATATCAACCTTTAGATAATGTAGGGAGATGTGTGCAAGAAGTAATTCCATTCCACTTCTATGCTCTCATAAATTACAGACTATAATTTATGTTGTGCATATGTTACTTTGTTGACTGATATGGGCCCCAATATAAATCAAAGACTGGAGAAGACTACCAAAATGGGACTTGGTAAAAAAGGGTTAAAATTCATGCACCCCATAAAGGACTTTTACATCTGTAATGCTTTACAACTTTAAGCTCACTATGTAGTCTAACTATGTATCCCTCAGTGTGCAGATATTCCTAAAATGGTGTAAGGCAATGTTTCCCATCAAATGCATAACAATGATGTGGTAATTCAAGAGAAACCCATGGAATGATTGATAAGTGGTGGTAATGTATAAACAGGTACTTGAAAATAAGTTAAAAAACACACACCACCCCTATGACTATTCCAAATATCTTCCATTCTTAGACACACATATGGATCTAAAAGAATCTTGCCACTAACTCCCTGATCCAAATCACTAGATAAAATTTAAGAAGCATGGTCATGATTTTGTAATAAAATTAAGAGATTATATCTGCCACCCCATGGGTTGGATTAATTTTAAAAGGTTTGATCCATTATAAGGTCTTGTTCTTCATTGTGAAAGGGTCAACATTTTTTAGGCAACCTTATACTACCAAAAATTTCCCTCCAAGGGCACTTTTGTTCACTGAACATTGCATGTTAATGAAAATTAAGTTCACCTACCTCTATTCTTATTACACTCTATGTGCTATTTATGTTTATTGATCTTTATCTATGGGTGATGTCCACCCCTCTCATCATTGTCCATTCCCAACACCTCTGTGTGGAACTTGGAACTCAATTATAGGTCATTTATTTTATGCATATGGGTCTATGTAAACATTATTTGTGGATCATTTGTCATCCCTCTCAATGCTGTGTTACATTCCCATGCCTCTATGTGAAATACTTATGTATTTAAAGTGTCCTTAGTGAAGTTTGTGTTATAATGTCTTGTTCTCAAATATTTGTAGTGTGTCTATTATAGCATCAATTTGTACCCTTGGAGAGAGTTATTCAGGCCCTTTCTAATTGAGCTAAATATTGGGATAACCCCAGGTTGTGGGTAACCTATGATGGGGTTAAACCTCCAAAAAAGGCCATCTTCCTCTTGATGATCACCTAGAATAATGATATCATAGGGAAATGTGTTAGAAGGGGGAAAAAGGGCTCCTAAGAAGGCTAAAAGGTGATGCACTGAAAAATATGAACACTCACATGAGCTTGAACCCACACTAGATCATCATAAAATAACTATAGCTCACACAACGTCATAATCTTACTAATTGCATAAGTATTTCATAAAATAGGTTCAGATAGAACACTAATCTAGACCTACAATAGCTTGAAAACACCTTAAAAGAGGAAAGCATAAGGATAATGAACTGGGAAGATTCTCCTTCATGAATTCATCATGCACAAGCATACTAAACACTAGTCAAAGGCAAAAGGGAGGCAAAGAGTTAATATTATTATTTCAAGAGTTCATTCTTACAATATTTTTATAGGTTTTAGCCTTATCAAATGAGCACCCTTTTGTAAGAGTTTCAATGAGTATCCTTGTCTCTCAGGAAGATGAAAATTTTAAAATTTAAGAACAATGGAAAAAAGAAAGGAAGATATAGAAGGGGGAGAGAGAAGATCACATCAACTGAGATCATTAAATGAGTTACCCCCTTTGGATGAATGCTCCACCATCTTTTGGTCCAATCAGGATCAGTCCATCATCAATAAGTTAACTTGCCTTAGCTTCAATAGTCTTCAAGCCCTTCTCATTGGCTAAGAAAAATGCACTAAAAGACAAGAATTCTATTTTTGCATGATGAGTCATGACTAAGTATATTGGAGAAAATATATTTAATATTTTAAAATCATTGAATATTCTAACTGCTTCTCTAATCCCCTAATCTGATCCATGAACTTCTACACCACCTTCCACTTGGCTTCATTATGAGGACAAAATCCTCATATCTCAAATCTGATAGAGCCATGTCTATATCTATCATAGGTGGCTATATGTTCCTACTAAATTGTAGATGATTTGACTATCATATTTATACCTTAGCATGTTATTTATTATAAATCATGAACATGAATCTACTATAGATTGAAAACCAATTCATTAATTAGTTTTCAAATAGTCAATATATCCACCTGGACATATGCTTATCATTTAAACATCTAGTAGCCCACCCTAATCTATATTAGGCTCAAAATACCTATTTTGTCTTTATGCATCATGAAAACCAAGAACTCATTGTATACATAGATCTCCTTCAAAGACTGGTGAACACAGTTACAAAAAGATATTACAACCTTATAAAACTAGGTTTGTAGGTTCAATTTACTCAGACCAAGAGCTTAACTGAGCTTTAATAGAGGCCTTAGGCTCAAAATATTCATTTGGATCCACCTAGATCATATTCAAGCTTGATTCTTATATATTTACTTTACCCTGGTTAGAAACTGCTTCATCGACCTTCATTGAAAATGTCCTAGGCTTGCCTTTGTTCATTGGTTGTTGATTATCGACTTAACTAATTAAACTTTTGACCCATCTCATGCCATTGATCCCATTTGGTATGATCAAATTCATGCTATTGGATATAATTTAAGGACCCTTTTGACTTGTTGACCTACTCACATGCCATAGATATTTGATGCATAATTGAACATGAGCCCTTGATCTTGCTAGGAACCACCATTTGAACTCAAACAACTAATTCATGAGGCCCAAATTTGACATATGTGCACCTGTATTTGACATCCACATGAATGTATTTAATGTATGAATGAATTTATTAGGATTTTAAAACCCTAATAGTTATTTGCCATGGCTTAATTTGGACATTTGTTCACCCATAATTGAAATTTGTGTGACTATCATTGACATCCATGAGGCCATCATACTTTGAACCAAAACGGTTAAAAAGTGAGGCTTGATTTTGATGTCTACGCACTCATTAGTAACATCTGTATGAATGTCTCCATCTGCTTGTTCAACTTTAAAGATTTATATCTCAAGATAGAGAGATCATCGAGATACCAAATTTTCATATGGTCTTTTTGGCATGAAATGCATCATGTCCATGTGATCTTTTGGCTCTATGAAACATCCCACACATTCTTATGAAATGTACAAGTGAAATAACCTATTCATTCTTGCATGATGTGAAAGATAACCTAGTTCACGTAGGCTTGTGCTATGATATTTTTCTTGATCCTTGGAAGCTCTAATGAATCCTATGAGGCCTGTGCAAACTTGTTTCATGATCATGACTACTCAAACACCATGAAACCTACTTGGATCCTTCTCTTTGAAATTTTGGACCCATTTCCAACCCCACTTTCAAAAGATCAACAAATTTCACTTTAAGCTTTATTAAAATGTTTCAAAAGTTCTATGAAAAATATGAGATATTCAGATCACTCATTCCATCTAGACTTGGCTCACTATGCAAACCATAAAAAATCTTTATATGTTGGCCAAATTTTGCCAACATCTTTGGTGACTCATAGGGGTTGAATGCTTGCTATGAAATAGAACCCAAACCATTTGTCTTGACTAGTCCTTTGGGTATAAAGTCTCCTCTCTAGTTCAACATATTGATCTAAACCTAAAATCAAGGTTGACCCTTTCCAAAACCTCCTCTTGAAGCAAAAGGGGTAGCAAGAAAAAAAACAAATAAAGGCAAGTGCATGTAGGTACTTGGAGAAAATAAAAATAACTAACCACTAAAAAAATGTGCACAAAGGCCACATTAATATATATAATATTATATAAAAATTCACAAGTACCTCCCTCCTAGTTCAAATGGAAAACTATGAGTATCATTCACTTGTAACAAACCAATATAAAAAATACCTTTCTTTGGAGGTATCAAAATTAGTGAGCCAAGTAGCTTGATGGCTAATCCTTTTGATGTGCTCTTTAGTGGATGAAATATAACAAACATGTCTCTAATGTAGACATACTAGTCCAATTCTTCCAAGATTGGTTCATGTTGGACTATGGGAGTACTTTTTTACTGTTGCTCATCACTCTTGAGAAAGCCTTGCATGAAGACTTCATTTAGGCTATTAGGAGCAACTGCACTTGGTTTAATTAGTGGTTTAAAAAGACCACATTATTCTACCTTATCCTTATGCAAATCAAGAGTGATCATGCTTAGAGCATCATGCTCATAGATTTATGGAAGGACATGTCCCTTGGCCTCTTCAAATTCTTTGGTTATGGCATTGAACCATTGCCATAACTCTTTAGGATCTTCACTAGTATGCTCATCAAATTATATCAGCTGAGCACTTGAGATGTCTCTTTCATCAACCTCAATCAAGATTTCTTCTTTTTATTTATCAATAAATGAGGGTTGATTTGATCGTCCAAGTCTAAAGAATCACATTTGTGCTGCACAAGGTCTAATCTACTTTCCTCTGGCTCTAACATATGAGGGCTATCCTTAACTAACACCTCATCTTGAAGTGGACCAACCTATATATCTTTTTTTAATCCTCTTGTTCATCTATGTATAAAGGACCTTCAATATTCCATTCAAGGTTTGCTTTATATTCAGCTTGAGGATTGTTCTCAACAGGCAAGTTTGCAACATTAAGCTGCTCCATTTCACTCAAGAAATCTAAGCAAAAATGTTGCCATTGATCATCTAAATCACTTGAGTTGCCTTTAACCTCCATAATAGGTTCATGAAGGTTGTCTTTTTTACTTCTCATCAAGCTCTTACAACTTGAAATATGAAACATGCTCTTCCCCATGAAGTGGGTTGCCTATTATGATCTCCTCATCATAGACACTTGGATTGTCCTCATATGGATCACATATGACTACAATATCCTCCTCTATACTTTATAGAATATGTTCTTTCTCCAATATGTAAATGGTGGGAGGGTGAATAATTTCACCTTGCTTGTAGCTTAGGAGAGTCTCCCTCCAGCTAGGGATTTTGAATGGATTCTTTAGTGGCTCTTAAACTGGTGCCTGGACCTCCAAAACCAACACCTCCTCCTTCTTTATGCCCTTATAAACTAATTTCCATGATGAAAATGAATATGAAATAGACACTTTGTCTTCCTTTTGAATGGTTATAGGAGAGTGTGACCTCACAAGTGAGGGCATGACATAGCTAGGATAAAATGTGTTGGAGAAGATCCATGATGGAATGAATGGCTTTATGTTATTGAGTGGGAATGGGTGTAGGGGTAGGAGAGAGCAAAATGATGGGCTCAAGCTTGACATACTCTTTCTCCCATTACTCAAACACTTTTTCAATGGATAATACCCACCCTTTCAGTTATTGATTTTTGACCTATGGATAGTCATCTTCTTCAATGGATGCCCATACATTCCAAAATTCTTGTAGGAAGATCCTTATCTCCTCCATGACATGAAAATGGAATTATTGCCCAAGCTTGACCCCCTCATTGATTTTCATGATTTTTCTTCCTTGGTCATAAATTACCCCTCTAAGTTTTGATAAGGATGGAATTTGATAAGGTTGACTAGGAGATTGATTAGGAACTCTTGAAGGTTGAGCTTGAGGCTCTTAGAGGGAAGAGGACACACAGGATTGATCCAAATGAGTCTGATTCTATTCATAAAAAATCAACACATTGTCTTCATTATGGATCATTATTCTCATCATTACTATGTCCTAATTCTCATAAGATGACCATTTTTCACCCTCATAAATTGACCATCTATTCTTGACCAACTGAAGAACATGCCTTGCCTTTTGTAGTGCATGGATAGGGATGATTAGAGAAAACTCCAAACCCCTACCAATATCCCTTATCAACTCAATATATATTGATAATGATTTTTTGAATCCTGACAAGGAGTAATAGGATAGTCTTGGTTTTGACAAGGGATATTAGAAGATTGATTTGAATGCAAAGGAGGCTAACCTTGGTCATATGTAGGAGTATAAGTTAGGCAAATGCCATGATAGTTCTGATAGGCTATTTAAGGGCCACTTTTGGGAACACATAACCATTATTTTCCTAATAAGTGTGATGTTGAGGTAGAGAATAAGCATATTGATCAAAATATGGTTGATTGTACATGCCAAATTATGATGATTAGGCACTTAGCTAGGCTACTTAAACTAGTTGATAGATCTTTAGAGTTACCATTGATGTTTACACACATGCCTCCTAAGGATGATTGGATGAAGAGAACACAAAAAATATCCACTAGTGAACAATATAATAAGTCCCATCAGGCATGCCAAAAATTGTTATAACATCAATTTTCACCCTTGGAAAGGCTTCTTTAGGCCCTTTTTTAATTGAGATATAATATTAGGACAACCCCAGACTATGGGTAACCTATGGTGGGGTTGAACCTCCAGAGAAGGCCAACTTCCTCTTGATGATAACCTAAATTAATTCTTGCATAAGGAAAAATGTTAGAATGTGGAAAAAGGGCTCCTAAGAAGGCTAAAAGGTGATGCACCAAAAAATATGGACAGTCATATGAGCTTGATCCCACACTAGATTAGTATAATATAACTATAGCTCACACAACCTCAAAATATTAATAATTGCCTAAGTATTTCATCAAAGAGGTTTAAAAAACACTAATCTAGACCTATCATAGCTTGAAAACACCTTAAAAGAGGCAAGCATAAGGATAATGAACTAGGAAGATTCTCCTTCATGAATTCATCATGCACAAACATACTAAACACTAATCAAAGGCAAGAGAGAGGCAAAAAATTAAATCTTATTACTTCAAGAGGTATTTCTTACAATATTTTGATATGAATTATCCTTATCAAATGATCACCTTTTTGAAAGAGTCTTAATGAGTATCCTTGTCTCCCAGAAAGATGAAAATTCTAAAATTTGAGAACCCTTACAATGGAAAAAATAAAATAAGATATAGCAGAAGGGGGAGAGATAAGAGAAAATCATTCAAGATCATTAAATGAGCTTCCCCCTTTGGATGAATTCTTCACCATCTTTTGGTCTAATCAGGATTAGTCCATCATCAATAAGTTAACCTACATTAGCTCTAATAATCTTCAAGCCTTGCTCATTAGCCGAGAAAAATGCACTAGAAGATAAGAGTTCTATTTTCCCATGATGAGTCATGACTAAGTCTATAAGAGAAAATATATTTAAGATTTGAACATCATTGAATATTCTAACTACTTCTCTAATCCCCCAATCTACTTCATGAACTTCTATGCCACCTTCCACTTAGCTTCATTATGAGGACAAAATCCTCCTATCTTGAATCTAAAAGAGCTATGTTTGTTTCTATCATATGTGGTTGTATGTTCATGTTGAACTGTGGATGATTTGACTATCATATTTATACCTTGGCATGTTCTTTACTATAAATCATGAACATGGATCTACTATAGATTGAAAACCAATTCATTTATTGGTTTTTAAATAGTCAATACATCCATGTGGACATATCTATATAATTTGAATAGTTAGTATCCCACCCTGATCTATATTAGGCTCAAAAGGCCTATTCTATCTTTGTGCATCATAGAAACCAATAACTCATTGTATATGTGGCTCTCCTCTAAAGAATGGTGAACATAATTATAAAAAGATATTACAACCTTAGAAAATTAGGTTTGTAGGTTTAAATTCATTGAACCAGGAGCTTGACTAAGATTTACTGGTAGCCTTAGGCTCAAAATATTCATTTGGCTCCACCTAGATCATATCTGAGCTCAGTTCTTATATATTTGCTTTGCCTAGGTTAGAAACTGCTTCATCAAGCTTTGCCAAAAATGTCTTGGCTTCACTTTTGCTCATTAGTTGTTAATTATCAACTCAAATTATTGAACATTTGACCCATCCTACACCATTGATCCTCTTTGGTATTGTCAAATATGTGCCATTAGATCTACTTTAGGGACCCTTTTGACTCACTGACTTGCATGCCATAGATCTTTGATGCACAATTAAATGTGAGCCCTTGATCTTGCTGAGACCCACCATTTAAACTCAAATAACTATTCATGAGGCCCAAATTTAATGTTTGTATGCCTATATTTGACATCTATGTGAATCTCTTTGACATCTGTGTGAACATCTTAGGTTTTTTAAACACTAATAATTATTTATCATGGCTTAATTTTATGTCTATGTGCCCATCATTGATATCTATGTGACTTTCACTAACATCCATAAGACCATCACACTTTGAACCTAAAATGGTTAATTTTTGAGGCTTGATTTTGATGTTTGTGTACCTATCATTGATGTCTATGTACCTATCATTGATGTCCATGTGAATGTCTCCATCTGCTTGTTCAACTTTAAATATTTATATCTCACGATAGAGAGCTCATCGAGATACCAAATTTGTAGATGTTATTTTTAGCATGAAATGTATCATGTCTATGTGATCTTTTGGCTCTATGAAGTATCCTTTGCATTCTTATAAAATTCACAAGTAAACTACCCTGTTCATTCTTGTGTGACATGTAAGACAACCTGGTTCACCTAGGCTTATGCTATGAGCTTTTTCTTGATCCTTGGAATCTTTGATGAATCCCCTAAGGCCTATGCAAACTCATTCCATGATCCTAACTATTTAAACACCATGAAACTTGCTTGGATCCTTCTCTTTGCAATTTTGGATCCATTTTTAACCCTACTTCCCAAAGATCAACAAATTGATCTTTAATCTTGATTAAAGTGTTTCAAAATATTTGTGACCAGTATGAGATCTTTGGACCAATCATTCCATCTAAAACTCAGTTCACTATGCAAACCATACAAAATATTTATGCGTGGGCTAAATTTGGCCAATAGTGTCCATGACAGTAGGAGAGCTTGCTCTATTCTTAGTGTATCACCTTTATTTTAAATTAAATTCTTACCTTTTCCATAAAAATATTATGTTTATATTAGTGGTAGATTTAACTTTTTTCTCTTTAGATCTGCATACTGGTACTAAACTAGGTGCACTTATAATGTAAGGAATCTAACCTACTCCAAAAGCTCATCCTAAGGATCACAAGGGTCCCACACATTGGGTACATTCCCATCATTATTATAAGACAACTAATGCCCTATGCACACAGGTGAGTGATAACACTTCCATGCCCAATTCTGAATGCTTTTGCACCTTAAGCAAGGCATTCATGCTTTGTACCCCATTGTAAAACCTCCTACACCATAAACCATCCATGGGTGCACATTTCAAATGACTATAGTTTCTAGCATTCCTGATGGGACAAGTTAGAGAATGAGATAAGGACTTAGTACTCCCATTAACTAATGAGTGTTGGAGACACTCAGTAAGATCACCTAGTGACTCCAAGCAATTCTAGTTCATAAAGGTCAGCCCCTATCTACATGCCAAGATAAATGAGATCATCTACAAAGGGTATTGATTTCCATTTTGTTGAGATTTTAGTGACCTCTAGAAGAAGATCTTTAAGAACATATTCATCCCCTACTAGGAGAAGGAGTGGTTAATGATAATCATCCCCTAGAGATTAGTCTACACCCCCATTTGGAAGGTTCCCTATATCTGGAGGGAGATTATTCTCTATCCCATTCATGGCTGCATAGATGCATAAGCTATTTTTACATTTCAATGGAGGTAGTCCATTAATTCTTGCCCAATATGATAACATTCTAGTCATAGCCATAAAAAGTTTATCCTATTTCACTAGTAAGAATACAACTTCCCCTATAGATCATATTTATGATATCATGAATATCTATTTAGTGAACCATGTTATCAAGGATAATGTTGTAGTTAGGATGCTTGCCTCTTCTTTCAAAAGAAAATCACTTTAGGGGTACTAAGGCTTGAGACCAAATTCTATTCAAAATTAGGATGAACTTAGGGAGGAACTATTTAAGAAATTCAAGGACTAGAGTGACCTCTTATCCCTGATAGAGTAGCTCATAAATTAAAGTGAGCCCTGCAAAAGATGATGACTAATTTCAAATTCAAGTTACAGAGAGTTTAAGATAGAATCTGACCCTTGTGTAAGCCATCTCCCAAAACTACATATTTATATTTTTTGAAAGCTCTTAATAGTGATATAACTATGATGATTTAATCTATCAGAGGTGAAATACTACTTGATACCTATGAATTTCTTATGATTATGCCTAGACCCCCTTTGCCCCTATTCATAGAACCTCCTCCTAGTTAACCAATTATGCAACCTTTGTTAGCACCTATCCTCATTGCAGTGAGCCCACCAAATTCATTTGATACTTCCCCTATTGAATTGCATGAGGTTAAAATATTTCTTCAAAGCTTTAGAAATGAGCTTGTCACCCTCAAAAGGTAACAAGCATAGTATCCCAAACCTCATCAACCCTTCACTCAATAATACTAGTAAAGCAGACCTCTTTCTCAAGGCAATTCAAAATAAAAATCAGCTCACATATAATAGATCACCTTATGCATAAAAAGTTGATGTTGATGGTGCCTCTAGAGCCCTAATACCTATGGAAAAAATATTACATAGGATCCTAGATGGTTTTTCCCATGCATCCAATTGCACAATCAAGATACATGCATGAATAGAGTCATGAAATAAGTACTCATGGGGAAAAATTTATCACAACCTCAAGAATAGATGAATAATATATCTCTACATGAAGGAGAAATTCAAGCACCAATGCAACAATAAGATGGGTCTACTCTTATCAATTGGCAGGAGGACAATTTTAACTATATAAATTAATGTGATACATTAGGTGTAGGAAACACCCAAGTTGATTTCAATATAATATTTAAAAGGAGAGAGACACAAGAGGAAATACTAACTTTAATTCCCTCACCTTCAATTCCCTATATCATGCATGTAATTATACAAGTCAAGGTACCTGCATAACCTTCAACACCTAAAAAATAGGCTATCCAAATAGAAGAGCTACCTCAGACCAGTGCAAAAATATAATAAGAGGATCCTATTTAAAAACCACAACCAAAGGGATCCCAAATTCCCTTCAACCTAGTAGAATAGATGAATAAAATGAGTATCAATGTAATTATGTGGGATGATCTTGCCATTCCTTTTTAAATAAATTTGTTACAAGACACTTTGAACAGATTTTAGAAATACAAGACATCACAACTTATGCCTTCCATCTTTGCAAGTCTATGTCAACCCAAAGTGGAGGAAATGCAAGTGCACAGTATTACCAAGCCATCCCATTCTATATCTCCTTGATTATCAACCAACACTTAGTACACAATTGCATGATTGAATTAGGTGAGAGTAGCTTGGTGATGCCAAATAAGATTTTAAATACACTCAAAATTACATATTCCTCTATTTTAAAAAGAGTGGTCCAACTGGATGGCATAATGATCAAGACCATATGAATCATTAAAGGTTTGAATCTTACACTACATACATGCCTAAGCCTTTAAATTATGTAAGATATCACAATCATTAACTTTCCTCCATACTTTTCCATCTGCCTCTCTTGAAACTTCACAACAAAGATGGATGGATATTAATCTTTAGACTAGTCACATATGTTACTCAAAATTATATAAGGAACTAAAGTGACCATTAGGGTAAAACCATCTTCAAAATTCATGTTGAACTATAATCTCCTAGCCTAGTTGAATTAAACTACATAATATTTGATCAATAGGAGAATTCGATTCTCCATGAAGCCACAATGCCACTTGAAGAGATCCCAAATGATTTATTCAATGAATGGGCAGATGAACATTATGAGTGCGATCTATATGACAATTTAGAGGAGATAGGGTTAGGTATGTACTACATCCTAGAGGAGGATTTTGTGTTACCTAAACTCATAAAGGTGTAGGAGAACCTTGAAGGTACATGACAATTATACTTCAATGGTTCCCAAATAAAAAATGGTGTTAGAACTAGTATGATGTTAATTTCCCCTCAAAAGAAGAAATATTTCCATGCCTTTAGGTTGTAGTTCATTTTCATGAACAATGTTGTAGAGTATGAGGCACTAATCTAAGGTTTCCATCTTGTGCAAAAGAAAAGGATAAAGATGTTATAAATGGTGGGTGATAGTGAACTAGTTATAATCTAGGTTTGAGCATGAAACATGACCAAAAATGGCCTGATGAAAGCCTACAAACATAGAGTGCAAGATATGATTAAAGGTTTCAATGAATTCAATATTAGTTTCATAACAAGATCATACAATATTTTTATGGATATACTCACAACCATAGGTGCACAATATGAAATCCTTTGAGACATAAAAAGGGAGTCCAAGCATCTTGTCAAGCTCATGATCAAACTAGTAGTCCTTGATAAACATATAATCCCTGACAATACAGACAACTAGTAGGTGTTTGAGAGTGATGAGTAGATTATTGGCTTTCTACAAGATGAGGTGGATTTTTGTGCCAATAACCAAGCATATCTACAAGCCCAATGCAAATATCAAGTTATCTAATTAAAGGGAAACAAGATGGCAAAAGGGTTAGTCACCCTAGAAAAAATATTCAATTTTGATGACCAACTCTAAGGAGAGAAGTGAAGCATGATAACAATATATGTCTCTATGTAATTAACAATTTTAGAAGGAAATGTCTTAAAAGTTAGTAAGGTATGCTCCCCACTAGAAATTAAGAGCTTTATTAAACTTAGTAGGAGATATAATGATATCTTTGCTTGGAGATATAAGGACCTAAGAGGCTTTGATCTAGGCTTAGAATAACACACAATTACCCTAACACACAACTAGTTCACTAAAAAAAGAGGCCTATCAACCCAAATCTTGAACCATTGATGAAAAAAGAGCTCTCAAAACTCATTAAATCTAGTATATTACTCCTAATTAAATACTCTGTGTGGATTGCCAACTTAGTTTTGGTGTAGAAGAAGAATGGGGAAATCTACTTATGCATAGACTTCACAGACCTAAACAAAGCTTCCCTCAAAGACCACTATACCATCTTACATATGAAGTAGATCCTACAAATAGTTACAAGCATAAAGAGATTCTCATTAATAGATGGTTACTCAGGCTACAACCATATTTTTGGGTAATAATGTGATCATTATAAAACAAAGTTTACAACTAAATGGTGAAACTTTGTATACCAATGGATTCAATTTGGTTTAACAAATACAAGAGAAACTTTCTAAAGATCTATGGATATGGAATTTAAGGATCTCATCAATGAGGTCATCTTGGTTTACCTCAATGACATAATTATTTTTTATAAGTGTGCATAGGATCTTTTAGGCCATGTGGAGTAAGTTTTTGAAAGGTGTCAGGGGTTTGAAATATCTCTAAACCCTAACAAGTGTATCTTTACAGTTCATGAAGGTACTCTACTAGGGCATATTGTTTCCAAAAAGGGGTTCATGATAGGTCCAAAGTGAGTCAAAGATATTTCATCTCTCCCTCTTCCAAGTCACAAGAAGAGTCTATAGAACTTCTTAGGAATAATCAAAATTTTAAGGAGATTCATGCCTAATTTTTCTACCCTAACCAAAGCCCTCACTGTGATGATTGAGAAGAATGTTGCATTCAGTTAGAATCATGAAGGCAAGGATACTTTTGAATCTATTAAGCATACCATCATGAAAGTTCCCACCTTGATCAACCCAAATTACAATAAGGATTTTATCCTTTATGAATTTAGTGGGGTTAAAGGCATCTTAACTATTCTTACATAGTAAAAAAATGCTCATTTGGAGTAGCCAATTACCTTCTTCAGTCATGCACTGAAGGATTATGAGTTGTGCTATAGTTTAGTTGAGAAGCACATCCTTGAAATTATGAGAGTACCTAAGAAGATTAGGTATATTCTCTCTAACAATAAAGACTAACTCATGGTTATGCACACAAGTATAAAAGAGTTCTTACTCATTAAGGACATCAATGAATAGAGATCTAGTTGGGTCACAAAGGTGATGGAGTATGACGTGGACATATAGATCACCAAGCTAGTGTGAGGAAAATAACTCTATGAATAATTAGATGAAGTGGAAATTTTTAAAGATAGAGCAGTAATGGTGTTGTATAAAAAATAATCAATAGGCTAAGAATCTACAATGAATTTGGAAAAAAATATGATGACTTTCCTTCAAATTGGCTCATATCCCCTTGGTTTGAATAAAGCCAAGCATAGGAATTTCAGATTGTAGGCCATTCCTTATGTGCTCATTAATGGTGTGTTATTTAGAAGAGACATCAATGGATTCCTCTTGAGGTGCATAGAATCAAACTCAATGAGTAGAATTATTTGATAATTCCATGATGGATATGTAGGAGGCCATTATTCACCCAAGACCACTATTATAAAAACCATACAAACTAGTTATTATTGGCCAAATCTATTCAAAGATGCACTTGCATATATGTGAAAATTTAAAGAGATGGGCATTATTTGCATGAAAACAAAGGTTGATGGCCTTACCATTGCACCTAACAATCTGGTTAGCCCTTTACACTATAGGGCCTAGGCTTCTTAGGCATGATTAACCCACCATCAAGTGATGGACATAAATGTATCCTCATGGACATAGACTATTTCATGAGATAGATGAAAGAAGTATCACTCAAGGAGGATAATTATACATCCATCTTGAGCTTCTACAAAGGCATTTTAAAAATATTTGGTATTCCAACCACCTTTATCTCTGATAATACATTAGATTTCCTTGGAACCAAGATCAATGAATGGGTCATCAAACCTAGCATCCATTTGAGCACATCATTAAATTATTACCCTCTAGGTAATGCTTTGGCTAAGTCCATGAATAAGAATTTGATTCATATTATAAATAGGACCATGGAGGATGATCAGTGAGCTTGGCACACTAAGCTCAGGATTGCCCTTTGGGCTGATTGAGTCATGCCTAAAAGAGTGTTAGGAAATTCACCCTTCATGTTAGTTTATGGAAGGGAGGCTAGATTTACCACATCCCTCAAATTTACCTCATTAAAACTCACCCAATAGTTAGAGTTTCTCAAAAGTGATCCCCTCATGATAATGTTAGAAGATCTAATGGAACTCAAAAATACTAGAGTGTAAGCTGCACATACTATGGAACTTTAAAATGACCAAATAAAGAGGACCTTTGATAAAAGGGATACTGAGAGAAGTTTCCCAGAAGGAGATTTTGTTATAAAATGGGATGTGAATAAAGTGAAAGCTGAAAGGCATACTAAATTCGATGTGATATGGAGCAGTCCATATACCAAAATTAGTTGCAAGCAAGCCATCACTTTCTATCTTACTAAATTGAATGGAGAATAAATACCCATCCCAGTCAATGAGATCCATCTCAAGCACTATCTTTTTTGATTTTTGTATAGCTTGTAAATAATTAGATTATATGTCTTTTCATTTTTTAAGGGCCTTGTGCTCATTATTTTAGGATAGTTTTATTTCTTCTAAATGCTTGAGCATGGTTTTCATGCTAGCCTCAATCTATTTAATCTAAGTGCCTTTAGCATAGTTATTTATTTTTTTAGCTGGATCTCAATTTATTTCAAAATTGCGATTACACTACTAGTGAATTCAAGGGAAAAATGACCAGAAGTTTCAACAACTCCATGTGCAATGGATTACTTTAAAGGCTACTAGATTTATGCTTAGCTGGAATGCAACCCGTAGAGGTCACTAGAAGTGTTGACTTTCTAAATCATCCCCATATTAGGTAGAAATCATAAAAATGCTATAAAAGGTTTATGTGCCCATGAGTGTCAAGTTATTTAAAGCAAGCCATGCAAAAATCCCTCCCATTTATACCTACACCTAATGTAGATAGCATATATCTATGAATTGACTAAGTGTCAACTTGCATTCATAAGGAGTTTTTGATATGCACCCCATGTAGGGATCTTTTATCAGACAAGCTAAATGACATGCAAGTTAAAAGGGGTAAAGCTCTTAGCCTTCAGATAGTGCAAGGAGATGTGCATAAGAAGCAATTACATTCCACTTCTACTCTCTCATAAATTATAGAATATGATCTATGCTATTCACATGTTACTTTGCTAATTGATATGGGTACTAGTATAAATAAAAGACTGGAGAAGACTAATAAAAGCGGACTTGGATAAAAAAGGTTAAAATTCATGTACCCCATAGAGGACTTCTATGTTTGCAATGCTTTCCAATTCACAGCTCGTTATGAAATCTAATTACATAGCCCTCAGTGCATAGATATTCCTAGAAAGGCACAAGGAAATGTTTCCCATCAGATGCAAAACAATGACATGGACATTCAAGAGAAAAATATAAAGTGATTGACAAGTGGCAACAACATATAAAGATGTAGTCAAAAATTAGTTGAGAAATGTTCAAGGCCATGTCAAATAAGTAAATTTAGAAGTGGTTGTCAGACATTGAAATATGATCACATGCCATCCCTCTGAATATTCCAAATATTTTCCATTCTCAAACATGCACATGGATCTATAAGATTCCTACCACCAACTCCCAAATCTAAATCACCAAGTAGAATTTAAGAAGAATGGATGTGGTGCTATGATAGGATTAAGAGATTATATCTAGCACCTAATGGGGTGTATTAATTTTAAAAGTCTTAAACTATTATAACGTCTTATTCTTCATTGTAAATGGGTCGATATTTTTTTAGTCAACCTCACGCTATCAAAATTTACCCTCCAAGAGCACTTATATTGGTTGAACCTTGCATGTTAATGATAATTAATTTCACCTCCCTCTATTCTTGTTATACTCTATGTGCTATTTATGTTTGTTAATATTTGTCTATAAGTAATATCTACCCCTCATTTTTGTCCATTCCCAACACCTTTGTGAGGAACTTGGAACTCAATTTTAGGTCATATTCTGTGCACATAGGTGTATGTGTAGACATTTTCTATGGATCATTCATCATAACTCTTAGTGTTTTGTTATGTTCCCATACCTCTATGAAAAATAATTATGCATTTAGAGTGTTTTTGGTGGAGTCTATGTGATAACATCTTGTTCTCAAATATTTGTAGTGTGTCCATAGTAGTAGGGGTGCTCACTCTATTCTTGGTGTATCGCCTTTATTTTAAATTAAATTTTTAACTTCTCCCTCCCTTTTACCTCAAAATATTAGGTTTAGATTAGTGATATATTTAATTTTTTGATCTTTAGGTTTGCACACTAGTCCAAAACAAGGTGTACTTAGAATAGAAGGAATTCAGCCTACTTTGGAGGCTCATCCTAAGGAACGTAAGGCTCTCACACCTTGGGGACATTCCCATTATTGTGATGAGACAATTGATACCCCACATGTGTAGTTAAGTGATAAAACTTCTATGCACAACATTGAATGATTTTGTGTCTTGCGTAAGACATTCACACTCTAAACCCCATCTCAAAACCTCCTATGCCACATACCATCCATAGGTGCATGTGTTGAATGACTACAAGAATCAAACAAGTTTTTTGATTTAACTATTTAGGGTTTTACTATGTAAATCTTAAGCTAGATTAAAGGGTTGGGTCTGTAGTATATCTATAAATAAATTAGAATCAATTGATTCTATGCATCTTTCTAAAAATAGTAAATACTAAGAAAAGATGGACTTATCTAGAAATGAATACAGTTTATTTGCAAATCTAAATACTTGAGATGACTAAGTAGATAGAGAGGAATATTTCATTTTTAGACTATTTTCTATGAACTAGATTAGGATAATAACACTCCCTTAAGTAGTGTCATGTGGCACTAATGTCCAAATTTGGTGCTAGTGTCTCTCCTATAGTGACTATCTATAACTTTCAGGGGAGTTGTAGGAGTTCTTGAGGCTCATTTAGGTGGTTTAATATCACGTAGATGTTCTCTTATTTTAATTTTTGGGTTGATTCTTCTTTAAAACCCTAATGAATACCTTCACACATGAAATAATTAAAATAATCAAATGTTAAAGGAAAGTAAAAACTAGGTTGTGGAATGTTACAATCACATAGAGCAGAACCCATGTTATGCTAATCATTTCCTACTTAAACCTAATGATAAGGGTATTAGATCACATTTAGTTATCCCTTAGGGAATGCACACCATTAAATTACACAATATGCTAAGATAAAGTTCACTTAGGCCCTTCTTTGATCAATCATGCAAATGTCTAGGTGTGAATACTGAGTAATATGTAGAGTATTTGAGTTATAATATTGATTTATTTTATGTAGTAAGTGTCAAAATATTAAGTTTTAGATGTAAAATTCCTTTTGAGGCTATTTATAGAGGAGGATATTTTCTATTAATATAATACCTTATTCACTAGTTGACATTCATGAAAAAGATATTAAAAACATAAGAGAAGGGTTATGGAGGGCTTGGGACTCAAGTATAGGTAAAAGGGCTAGTCTGACACTGAAGGAAAAAGTGGACAATATCACCATGTGGCACTATTGTCTTTAAAATTATGCTAATGTGGAAGGGCTCAAAATTGAGTAAAAATCAAGGTTGATAGGCTATGGGACCTTGAGACTAGGAAAAGGTGACTTGTGACTTGTGAAAAAATAGCGAGAAAAAAGAATAAGAAAGATCAAAAGACTCAAGGTGACCATGCAAATAAGAACTATAAACATCAACAAGATACTTTATCTGAAAGAGAAATAAAAGACATAGTACTTGTGGTTACTTTACCAAATTAGGGTATTTACATTTGTCCCCTTTTATTCTAGTAATGCAATGAAATAGAAGTATTAGAAAAAAACAAATATAAATGCATACTTGTACTTACCTATGTGAATGTAATCTAGATTTTTCTCACTTCTTGGTGAGAGAAGTGGATGAGAACTAGAGTGAGATATATGAAAGGAAACATATACTATAAATACCCCCTAAACTAAAAGTGAGTGTGTAAGCTGAAAGCATGGAGAAATAAAGCTCACTTCCCCCACTCTAAATTTGAGTAATGTGAACTAAAGGTATGGAGAAACAAAGCTCACTTGCCTCCACTCTAAATATGTTTACTATAAGCTAAAAGTCTAGAGAAATAAGGCTTGCTTATCCCTTCTCTAAATTTCAGTACTATAAGTTGAAACTGTGGAACAATAAGGCTTGTTTTCCCCTACTTTGAATCTAATTAATATGAATTGAGCCTAGTGTACTACTATAGATCAATTTCCATAGATATCCTAGTGATCCAAACTAGTGAAAACTTGGTGATGATATTAGTGAATCTAAAAAAGGGAATTGAGAACATGTGATATGCATCATACCCCCTCATATTGATATTTGAGTGATATATCTATGTATATAAATATATGAATGAGATGGTATACCTATGTCAGTGATGTATATCTACATAGAGTGTATATCTAAATACCTGTGTAGACTTGTGTGTCTATATATCTAAAAATATGTAACTTTGAATGCCTAAGTGAACTTGTACATTTGAATCTCTAGATAAGTTATGAAATTGAATTCTTGTGTAAACCTGTGTAGACAATATGTCTATATCTTTGAGTAAGTTATGTAACTGAATGTCTATGTAAGCTTATATAGACCTGTATGTATATATCTTTGAATAAACTATGCATCTGAATGTATATGTAAACCTATGTAGAACTATACGTCTATATATCTAAATGTGTTGTGCATCTAAATGCCTAGGTATTCTTATGTAGACATG
Organism: Torreya grandis; assembly: GCA_037957365.1. Taxonomy (NCBI): domain Eukaryota; kingdom Viridiplantae; phylum Streptophyta; class Pinopsida; order Cupressales; family Taxaceae; genus Torreya; species Torreya grandis. The sequence continues at coordinate 517,833 of JARHVA010000668.1, forward strand.
TATGTATTTATCTCTAAATGTCTATAACTCTAGATACCCATATGTCTAAAAATTTATATATAAATCTATGTGTCTAAAGCAATCTATGCATATTTCCCCTCATTTTTGGTGAGAGAGTCAAGACTATGATGAGGATATGTGACCTAACGTGGAAAGTATTGTTTGTGTTGGTGTTTACTCGGTAATTTTGATCTTTAATTAGGTTTAGATAATGTATTTATTGTGTTAGAGTTTGATAACTTAGTGTGTAGTTGTATAGGTACTTGATTTATTGTATGGTTAATATAATGTAATTATTTTTGCCATTTTTTTGGTTTGAAAATAATAATAGGATCGGTTTAACCAATATGAGATAGGGTATATTGGTATTAAGTCCCATGTGTAAGAAATAGTTCACAAATCATAGCTATGGTTCTCAAGATATGGTAATAGCAAGATAGTTGTATTAATTGGTAAAATTGGCACATAGGGGCAACCTTAATAGGGTGGCATTGGGTAAGTGATGAATTAAATAAGTCATTTGGAATTATTTTCAATTCATTTGCATCATTGGAGTGAGAAAAAGTTTGAGTTTGAGAGAGAAAACATGCCAAGGAGATGGGATGCTAGGTTATTTGACTATGAGGATGTTGAGGCACTTATTTAGGCTAGGAAGGAGGTGCACCTAGTATGGGACCCTAGCTTTTTCTATTTTTTTTATTGTTTTATTTATCTATATTAGTGATTGTTTTGGAGAAAGTTATTTTTGTCTAGTTTTAGAAAAGGTGGTGTTATTGTCCTAATCTAGGCACTAGTGTCTATTTTATGGTGATACTGTATAGAGTATGGAGTTACAGTCTAGTGCCAATGTCTTCAAGTTAGTGCTAGTGTCTTGTAGGCCCTATATATGGTGCTTAACATTGTCAATTAGTTTTTAATTTTTGTTGTTGTTTTCCAGTATTGATTGTTATTTGACTGATGTTTGATTTGGTTGAAATGTTTATAGGTTAATGCTTATACAAGGGAGTTTCATGCCGGTTAGATGATGGAGACTATTTGGGGTTTTCCCTTGTCTAAGGTAGATATAGATGTGCTTGATAGAGTAGGGTTATGACATATGGATTTCTTAGATCTAATAGTCTAATATAAGCATATGATCACTAAACTGTATGAGATATAGAATGTAGATACATGTACATTCTAGCTGACCATGGGTGAGATGACCATGACATTGGAGGATGTGTATAGGATCTTATAGTTATTGACATCTGGGCAGTTAGATGTGTTATAGGAGGTAATTGGTGTGTAGGTTATACATAAAACATCTAGGTACTTTTACACTATAGATGTAGGTACTCATCATATAGGTAATTAGAGTGACATACTATTGAACCTAATTGTTATGGCTGATGTTCTATGGTTGTAGAATTTTCTAGAAATGTTATTTTCATAATTTATTGTAGTGGATGGGAGTGGTGTCTCCTTTTCATACATGATGCATGAGATAGTATATGAAATTGAGCATCATGGTATAATATATTCTTAGGGTTGGACTATGCTAGATCATATATATAGGGACCTATATCATTTTACTCAAGATATGAGTGGTGGAGGTATCAATGCATTGACATTATTACATTTTTGGGCATACGAGCATATAGTAGCAAGTAAGCTAGTGCTATATCCATGGTATGGATGGTCTCACCCATAGGTATTTGTAGCTAGATGGATTGGGATAGGGTATGCTCTAAGGAGGAGTACTACCTATTATTAGTGGTTATTAGATAATCTAAGAGTAAAGGATATTATTTGGAGACACTATAGGGGATATCAGGGATGGCTTGAGGATATCATTCAGTTGAGGTAGATCTGAGTGAGATGTTACTCGCTAGTTTGGTGTCATACAAGATATTCCCCTAGCATTGGTAGTGTGGTTGAGGAGTTTTCCATTTCCTATGAAGATTAGGAGTAGGCCTAAGCCATTAATTATTGAAATAGCTCCTATGCCAATGATAAAGTGGGATCTAGAGATTGAGGTTACAGATGTGGATGATGCTAGGGTGATCAAGGCATATTCAGCCTAGTGGAGTGAGCATAGGTGGGCACCTCTATTCTTGAGAGATGGAATGGTTGTAAAGGAAGTACTAGATGTAGATCCCATAAGTGTTGTAGATGGTAAGTTAGATACTCTATTTGAATGTTCTATGTAATGTTTATTCACGTGTTTTAAGTTAAAAAGGATTCTTATTAATTGTATGGAAACTTGTAGGTGTAGAATAGGATGATTATTAGGAGGTGACCATCAATTCGGTGCTTCATGAGTTGACATGGTGTTTTAATAAATTTGGGAAACTATAGGGTTTAATTTCATAAATAGTAAAGGGGTTTAAATTAAGGGTAAAATTAGTAAATAAATGTGCCTTAATTAACCTACTGATTTAGTGAATCTAGAAATGCTTTATTAATTTATAAAAATAGAAAAAGGGGATAGAGAGTAAAACTTAGCTAATTCTAGGCTAAGATGAAGGAGATAAAGGCTACAAATTGTTAATTTGATTAGGCAAACTATCATAAATAGGATCTAGAAGTCTATTTTTTACTTAGATAAGAGCACTAAAAATGGGACACCTAAAGGTCTAGTGTTATAGTTCAAGTTTTAGAACTGTAGTCCTTAGTGTTTGAGCTTTCTAAGCTTTCTGGGTTCTATTCATTTGCTTTGGGAGATCTTGTGCCTAAAATATTGAGTCCTATTTGTTTATTAAGTTCTATGTGTAATTGATTTTGTCTTCAAGGATCCTAGTTCCTCTTCATGCTTGATAGATGATCTTGAATCCAAATGGAAAAAATGGGTTAGTGTGTAATATGCATTGAACATGTGATCACACCCTATGGGTGGGCATGCTACCTACATACCAATACTTTGAAGAGGGATCAAAGCCAATGTAGTTTTCCCAATTTGAATGTGTATTGTGTAATCCTGTGTATGCAATACAAGTGTATGTGAATTTTGGGAAAGTTTAAGATGACTTGTGACTAGTGCAAGATCTTGGATAGGTTAGAAATAATAGTGGTTGGATATATAAAAAGAATATGAAGATTTTATTGAGTGTGCTTTTTTATATTTCTAGCTTGTACCTTTGAGTGATTTCCAACCCTTATAAATGACCTTTGAATGTGATTTTATAGGGAAACTAGTGATCCTAGATTAGATGAACTCACATTAGGTCGATAATAGAAAAGATCAGGATTCAAGAAAATTTGACCATTTGAGGATAGTGTGGACTTGGATAAAAGTGCTAGAAAGTGGACACCTTGGGTCCCAATGCTATAGTCTAACCTATGACATTGTTGTCTAGAGGGAAAGGGACCCTAGGGGATATATATGTGCCTAAGAGAGGAGTCTAGGATAACAGGGGATAAATATAGAAGGATTTGGATGATTGGAAAATAGTGAAAACATGCCTAAATGGTATGTGTAAGTGAGTAGGAGAGAAATATGGTTTGGGTGTCACAAGTCATGCTTAAGTTATACAAATTTCATTTTAGTGTGACTACACATGGCATATTCTAGTTGATTTCATGGATGATGGATTGGTGGATCATGCCACCAATGTAGCTAAAGTGCATGAATATTTATTTGATCATATGGTGATAGTGACTACAATATATAGTTAAGTAACATTAGATAGATACAAGCTACATGCAGAGCTATAGAGGTAGACTATGCCCTCTCTTAATGTTCTACATGGGCCGAGTAGTCATATAGTGGATGACTATATATGAGTTTAGTGAGAGTAAGTTGAGTATAGGGTTGAGTTATATATGTAACGAGAGAGAGAGAGAGAGAGAGAGAGAGAGAGAGAGAGAGAGAGAGAGAGAGAGAGAGGAGAGAGAGAGAGAGAGAGAGAGAGAGAGAGAGAGAGAGAGAGAGAGAGAGAGAGAGAGAGAGAGAGAGATGAGAGAGAGAGAGAGAGAGAGAGAGTGTATCCATAGATCGAGGTCTCATATGGATAGTGGGGCCTCTAATTCTAGTGTTGATGTGTCTAAGAGTGAGAGTGTGGGAGTTGGTCCTAGAAGTCTTGTTCATATCATTGAGTGATGTACCATATTTATATTTGAAATGATGTTATGCGTTACATATATGGATATGGTTGTTATGTAAGTTGACATTGTTTATTGTTATCTAGATCTGGTTTAGATTGTGTAATTTATTATGTGTTCAAGTTTGGTTATTTGTTGGAAATGTTTGATGTTTGCAATTTTTTTTCTATTGGAGTAATGTTAATTTGTTTTATTTATGTATTATGAATGTTTTAGACATATTTGTAGGAGATTTCAATATTTTGTATTGGTATATGGTGTTTATTTCTTAATTTTTTATATCTCATAAGATGTTTGCATGTATACCTTGTGATGGCAAGATGCCCTATGTGAACCTTGATGGCATGGAGAACCAACAAACATTCTACTCATGCTATGTTGGTGTAGATGTAGATTATGGAAAATGGAGCTAGATGTGATGCACTACTAGTGGATAAGTATGTAAAATTTGATGCAAAAATCTTGATTGGTTATTGCTCTCAAACTAAACTTTGAGTTTCCTAATTTCTTGTAAATATTATAATAAGTGTTTAAATTTAATTTGGATTCTAATCTTTGTACTAATTACCATAAATATTTATCAGTTATTGAACTAAAATTATAGCCTTAGGTTTATATTTATTCCCAAATATCTTAATCGGTGGATGCATGTGAGGTGCATTCTAATATCTACTATTGTTTCCAAATATTTTGACTAGTGTCTGTACCAAAACTATGCCTTTAGGTCTATAGTTGTTCATAAATATCTTAATTAGTGTACGTATTGGAGGTGCATTATAAACTATGTAATTGTTTCCAAATATTTTGATTGGTGTCTATACCAAAACTATTCCTTTAGGTATGTAATTATTCCCAAATATATTAATCAGTGTAAATAATGGTGGTGTATTTTGAAATTTGTGAACTAGTTTCCATTGTTGTTGAGGTTTTGATGTAGGAGACTACTAATAAATATATGTCTTAAAATTCATAGGGCTCATACAATGAGTAACCAATGGTTCTTTAAAAGGAACAACCTAGGATAATTTTGTGATATAGGAATGTGATCCAGGGGAGGATTCTAAATGAGGGACTAATGCTCCCTATCTAAACTCTATGATGCCTATGCTAACATACTAGCTAATGTATGCTCGGAGTCTATAACAATGATCATCTAAATGTATATTAATCTAATGAAAATGATAATAATTATTATGTCTTACTTGTTATAAATGGTGAGGTGGATGATGAGTAGTCAAAGGAAGTGTAATCATCCCCTTATCTAGTAGTGTAATAAAAATTTCATGAGGCCCAAACTTGTCTTAAAACTGTATAACCCCTCTATGCATATCTTGTGTGCTACTCACTATAGGTTGTGATGTATAGAGTGGATATTTTCCCTTACTAGGTATTTTTATTACTTGTTAAATCTCCACTGATTTTTGAGTTAGAAGTGGAGTAGGATCTTGTATCAAATTTGATGATTGAGGTCTTGAAGGATCTAAAGAAAAATCTACCTCTAAATATGTAATAACTAATCCCAATTGTGCCTATAATGACATAGGTACATGACATAGATGTTTGAATGATTTAGATGTTTGATATAACAATATATTCTTAGGAGGAGAAATTAAACCTCTAGCAAAGATGTATTGTACATGTAAATCCATTGGTTGATAAATTAATTGATGTAAACAAGCCTTGAACTATATAATGTACTTAGAGGTAGGTTTTGTCTGACCCTAACATAGTGAAGGTAACATCTCATGTGTGACTAAATATCCCTTATTCTGTATGTAATACCTAAGAGAAATTATCTCTATCTCCTCATCTATGTGTAGATGCCTACTCGGGATTATATATTGGAACCAGTTTAGTGATTCCCCTTGTAATGACTTTGGAAACAATTGTAGTAGAGTTAACTTATTTATAATATGGGTTATGGATTTCTCATAACCCTGAAGGTTTAAGTATGGGTCTCCATGCCCATCAAATATAGGTAATATTGGTATCAAAAAATTGTGTGGCAACCTTGTAGTTGAGATTCTATGTGGAATAGGGTTGCCATGTATTACATTGGCATCAACCCAAGAATGGTATGCATTATTATCATAGTGAGATGGTGTACTTAGTTTTGCAAAGTACCCATAACATGCAATAAATAAATTAACAATTGTGAAGGTATATTATTATTATCAAGGGGTTCATTTAATGCTTGAATTTTATTATTTCCCTTAGTCATTGGTATATAATATTGGAAACATTGTTTAGGAAGGGTTGGTGTGCTCTCAATAACCTTTATAGGTGTGATAGCTTGGACTTGGTTAGAGGGAAATAATTTATCACCCTCATTATGGTTTTGTTTGAGGACTAGGTCCTACTATAGTATAAGGGTTGAAGGGGATTCAATGGAATCCTTTGTATTGTTAGTTTGAATGGAAGGTACTTTATTTTCTAGTGAATGAAAATTATGCACATAAGAATAAGTTTGTGTGGGTCTTTTAACATGTGATCTAACGTCTAGTTGAACAGGATAGATATGTGAAGTAAGATAAGAAGCAGGAGTTGTAGATTTTATGTCATCATCATAATAATCACCATTATCCCTTTGTTCCTCAAAATCAAAATTTAATTCATTTGAAGAGGTAAGAGTAGAATAAGTATTATTCACATGTTCATTAAGATGAGGACAAGGAGAATATTTTAACTTTTCACTACTATGCAATGTATCATATTGTGTAAGGGTAATACATGGTATTTGTGCACTAGTCATTTTTTGAAATGCAAGCATGATTATCATTTTCTATTTGAGTATCAAGGGAAGAAGGAGTAATTTTTTTTTTTGTACATTAGGATATATAGGGGAAGAGTTATAAATATGTGAATTATCTATTTATGGTAAATAATCATTGCATTTAGCTTGAAATGTGAATGAAGATGATAAAGAAATTTCATCTACCTTAGTTTATGCATTGTGAAAAGGTGTAACCTTATTTGTATTTACATTTTGAAATGAAATTGAGAAGATAAAGAAGATGCATTATTTTGATCTGCTTTCTTTGAATCATGTAATGTGATTTTTGTGTAGTGCACTTATATTGATCTATTTTGAGTAATTAAATAATAAAAATTATTTGAAAAACTTGGATCACATTGTTAAACACTCCCAATAAGAGGTTTTTTGGCATTATGTTGTTAATTTAAGTTTTAGGAATAAGAGAAGAAGAAGAGGAAAGAGAAGATGATGTATCTAATATATCCTCATGTTAATTTGTATTATAATGTGCATAATAATCCTCATATCCATAATTGTAACAATAGTCATCATCATAATTGTAAATGAAATCATTATCATGCTCTAATGTACAATATTGAAAATCAATCCATTCATTGTTATAACCATGAGAAAAATTCAAGATTGTATCAAGTGGATGAAGGGTACAAGACTTTGTAGATTCCATTTTAAAATTAATAAAGAAGATAATGTAAAGAATGAATAATAAGCACATAAGAGGTAGAATATAATATAACATAAGTATGTGTACAATGTGTGATTTTTTTGAACAGAGTGTAACAAAAAATAGGGTTATTTTGGAAACCCTAGTTATTAATGTTTGTGTGTATAAGGACCTAGGATGTGGATCTAGGGTTTGAAGTGAGGGTTGTATTGTAAGTATTTAAATTGAATTAAATAAATAAAAACCTAGTATAAAATGAATTAAATTATCTAGGTTAATCCAAAAAATAAGAAAATCATATTTTTGTAACTTGTCCCTGAAAAGTGATTCCTCATTTTTCAGACAACATAGGACTATTTTGGTCCTGCATGACCAAAATTGTTCCTCCCCTTTCCAAAAATTTGTTCTAAAACATTCAATTTTGTCATTTTCTCAAAATTTTGGTAAAGAGACTAGTTTCTTACACTTGGACACTTTTGAGACAGGTTCAACGCTTTGGTTCAACCGAAAAAGGGTCATCGGCAATCTTCTAATCAAATGAACCATTGAACCTTGAACCACTTTGGTTCAAGGTTCAACGGGTTCAAGGTTCAATATCAGTGGCAAGCTTCAAATGGGATAGGTGCTTTATCTAGAGTTCAAAGGTTCAAGCAATTCAAAGGTGGCCTCAGTCAAAGAAAAAAGCAGTGAACAGTTGGTTCAATCTATGGGTTTAATCAACAGGTTCAAGAAAAAGCCCATGGAAGCCACCATGTGTCCCATTGAAACTCTGTGGAGTGCGACAAGTGTTGGTGTCCATGTTTCCAGCCTGTTCATAAGTTACAAGGCTTCTTTTGATAGGTTTCTTAGAGTCCCATAGATGGTGACAAGTGGCAACTTTTGAAGGCCCCAATATATTCATCTAAGAGTAGCAGAATACACCACGAATCCCCTCTAAAGCTTGATGGAAGTCGACAAGCATCATTATCTGTAGCTTCTTTCTTCTATTTTTGTTTTTGTTAAAGACCATGGTGGGCCCCAATTAAGTCTTAAAAGTGAGTGGAACATGCCATGTGTCATCATCTGAGATGGTCCAAATACATCCTTTTGATCTCCACATTTTCGCTAGAACTCGGTGAAAGCTGCCACTTGTCGTCATTCACATGATTCCCAAAAAACACCAAAAGCTACCACATATCCCTGGTGGGTCAAAGTGAAACATGCCAAGTGTCTACATCCATGTGGCTAAAAAATGTATTCAGACTGCACCACGTGTCCCTTATATAGATCGGTGGAGGTTGGTAAGTGTCATCATTTGCAAGAGCCTGATTGAGCCATAAACATTTCTATGATGTTGCAAAGGCCCAAGGAGGTGGATGCTACCAAGTGTCAACAATGAAAGATGCCACATGTCCTCACTTGTACCTATAGAAGATGTTGCGTGGCACTTGTTCAAAGTTTGAAAGGCACCACGTGTCAAAGGAAAGGTTTCCTTCAGATGAATTGTATGAAGGAATTCCTTCAAATATTTTGTTTGAAGGAAATTAAAGGGATGATAGCCCACTAAAGGATCAAAGCCTGAAGGCCACTTAGAAGACCCCAAAGGGCAAGTTCCCTTCAGGAAAGGTTTAAGACTCAAAGAGTAGTGGATGCTGCTAGGTGTCACAAGCTGAGACATAGTCTCGAATGAAGCTACATAGAGCAGAACCCACCGCGTGTCCCAACCCAATGCAATGGAAGCTACCACGTGTCTACATCCGCACCCTCCTCAGTTGCTAACCAGTTTTAAAGCTTATTTTGATAAGCCTATTTTGAAGATACAGATGCTGCCATGTGTCCTCACCCATGTCATAGTGAAAAAAGACCATGACAAGTGAGAAAGACATAAAGGAGTTGCTAAGAACCATGACGGGCCCGCAAATGTCAAATTTGTCATAATGAAGTGCCTATCAATTCCAATAGACTTAAGATGTAGACCTAAATGCATTCAAAAAGCCTAAGGCCAGACTAAGAGAAGGAAGAGACAAAGAGGGAAACTCAATGGGAGTTATTTCCAGTAGGTGGAGCAGTTCACTGGGTAGATATTTGGGGCATGCAAACATTGAAAGCAAAATCTGTTTGTCCCCTGTGAGATAAAGGCAAAATAGATAGTTGTGTGGCTAAGTAGGTGATGGAATGAGAGACTTAGGCTCAAAAGGAGGCACTAGAGATGAATCGACATGCCACAGTCAAGGCAGCCACCTTGCTCTAGCATGGCCGTTTTTGACAAAAACTAAGAATGCATCCAAGGCATTGAATGCATCGAATGAGTCACTTCATTAGGAGAAAGTGCCAAGTTTCCCTTAGGCCTCTATATATTGTAATCTCTTGTGTCATTTATAGGGAGATCTTCCCCTTACCAGAAGCAAAACTCTGCCCAAATTGAAAGGCATTACTAAGACTTTGAGCTCAGATTGTAATTCATATTTCTTTGATTGAATGAGAAAGCAAGTTACTTACAGACTTTGTGCTGTTATAGCTTGTGCTACTTTAGGAGATTATCCTTATGTCTGTCTTTTGAAAGCATTCTTATTTATTTGATTTAACAAGTAGGACTAGTGGAGGTGATAAGGAAGGTGTCCTGAAGCCAATTACTTTTAGACTTTGTGCTATCATAGTTGTCTTTAGTGTGTGTTTTTCTTTTATGTTTTTGTGTAAAGGACCTTGGGATGACTTTGTGCCTCCATTTTTATTTGTATCTCACTCTAGGGCTGTCAAGGTGGAGACTTTGTGCTACATCTTAGATTACTGGTTAATTTGGACCCTATTACCCCATTACTTGTTACTAGAAAGAGTCCTATTATTTTCAAGAACAAACACTTCTGAAAGAAGAGAAGTGCCTTCTATTGCTTCACTAAGATTTCTACTATCTAAGAAGGGATCTGGCTCTTGGCTGAATGTTACTTCTGAAAGATGAGAAGTATCTTCACCACTAACCTAGGATTTCTCCTCTATTTGTTAGCATCATCTCTGAAAAAATAGAGATGGATGGTTTATCCTACCCTTGTGTCTTACTTTCTGCTTATATATGTAATATATAGCACCTATGTATCTATAGGGAACCTCCCCTTGATGAGAGGAGAGATTTGTCTCTAGTTGATGTAGTAAAGCTACACACCTAGTTGACCAATCTTCCTGTTATGGTTGAACAGACCTATTTTTTTGATTAGTATGCTGCTTGACAAAATATTCACCCAATAATTTTTTGGTGACTCCGCTGGGGAAGGATAAGTAGTTTGAAGCCTCAAGCTTCAAACTAAAGTGTGACCAGTCCTTTTCCATTTTTGATTCACAATCTAGCAACCCCACGCTATACCAAAAGCCAGAGAGCTATAGGTGTTGTTGATCCTATCTTCGAGTTGGCACAACAAAGAAATTTAATCTTGCTTTCTCCCCAACCTCAAGTTCAATAATCTAGGGGTGTCCCTCCTACTCGTATCGAGACACCAACACAAGGCAGAGCTACTTTTCTTGTAGTTAGTAGAGCCTTGCCCATCCAAATTCTACCCAGATTTGTTATCCCTACTTTCAATACTCCCATCATGGCAGCTCGAGGCCCCTGGGGTAACTCTTTTAGCATGCTTAATTTAACTCCACCACTGCATGAACTTCCATGAAGCTCGAGAAATAATTTCCCTAAATTCTTTGGGTATGGAAAAGTCCATCCTGATGAACACGTTGTTGCATTCAGCATAGCCTGTGGTGTGATAGGAGTGGAATTTGAGGACGTGGTAGTTAGGCTTTTCATGGAAACATTGCAAGGTGCTGCTGTAGACTAGTTTTACCACCTACAAGATTGATCAATGACTGATTGGGACACACTCAAAGCCAAATTTGAGGCCAGATTCAAGCCTACAAAGGATGCACATGCCTTATTGGCCCAACTCATGCAAATGAAGAATGATCCCCATGAGTATATGAGGGATTTCATAGCAAATTTTGATAAGCTAAGGAACTAGATCCTTGTTATTGCTCAGTCGACCCCTGAAAACCTCAAATGCTTCTTCATTAACTCATAACTACCTGAAGTGAGTTTCTTGCTAAGAAGAGCTAATCATATAGATCTTGAAGTTGCTCAGGATTTAGCTATTAAAGTCGAAGATGACCTTATCTTAGCAGGAAAGATAAGGAGGGACCTAAATAGAAGTAAATCTTCTTCTTCTTCCAAATATTCCCCTTCCACCACCACTGATCCTATGATGCAAAAGCTAACAAATGAAGTGCTAGCTCTCAGAAGGCAAGTGGTGTAAGGAATTTCATCTACTCCCACATACACAGATATACCCAGGAGGTCTTTTTAGAATTAGGCATACTAAGGCAATGCTACCAAGAATCAGGGACAACAAAATTTCCTCCCTCCTTTGCAGAGGAATCTCACCCTCGAAGCACCTCTAACTGACTCAGTAGTTGGATATCTTGAAGCTAATCAAACTTCTCATCCCAGCTTGATTTGAATTCTAAAGATGATGCTAATATCTTCACTGAGGAAGAAGAAGAATTAGCTGGCAACTCCCATATTGGTTTCTTGAACTATCAGGATGAACCCAAGAGTAAAGGTAATGCAGCTGAGGGGTCATATGCTGTATTCACCTGGTCTCAGAATTAATTAGCTCAACAAGATGATAAAGAAAAAGCAGAGGAGAAACCTCAACCAATAGTTTTGATTGCTAGGTGGGGATCCACTCTCCCTTTCTAGCCAAAGGGCCCAATGATTGCAAGAAAGGTAAGTACCCCAAATGCCCTTGCGCCTTTTACTTTAAACTCACAGTCCAGTTCCCTCCCCCCTAAAACTCAAAAAGATGAGCTCTCATCCTCTGTACCTAGTTCATTTCTAGAATTTGACATAATTGATAATATTAAGAAAACAAAGATTCAAATGTCTGAATTTGAATTCTTGCAGTCCCATCCTGAACAATTAGATAAATTGGTTCAATGTATCAAAAACTAGAACATCCCTGTTGAACAAGTAGTTCCCAAAGTGACTCATGATCCCCCCAAGGATACATCCACCAAGAACAATCTTGTCATTTCCCCTCCTACCACTCCTAGTAAGACTGAACCTTTTTATGTCTCATTGCTAATAAATGGACAGCAGCTGAATAATTGCATTATTGATTCTAGAGCTTTAGACAATGCCATGCCTATTAAAGTAGCTGAATATCTTGATCTCACACTAACCAAGATGTTTGGTAGGTGCTTCTCCATGGAGAAAAAATAAGTGCCACTACTGGGGCAAATAAAATATGCCCAATTTACCTTTGCTGCCTTTTTGGACAAAAGAATCAAGATGACTGTCTTGGTAGCAGACGTCCCAACGCCATATGGTATCCTTCTTGGGTAGAATTTATATAGAGATGTTGGTGGTGAATTGAGGATGGATTTATCAGAGGCAATAATTCTAGTCAAAGGTGCCATGAAGAGGTTGCTTCTTGAAAAGGAAGCAAAATAAGTAGTTACTAAGACCTTAGTACCTAAAGCTCAAATCTTGTTTGAGTCTTTAGGCCCAAGTAATTAATTTTTATCCACAAATGAAGTTCATGAGGCATCTGATGAAGCTCCTACAAGTGACAACCTAGAAATGCAGGTAAGTGGAATAGCAGAAGAATTAGTTGAGCCCAATGCAACTGTGGAAGAATCCTCTCCTTAAAATAAAGAAGAACCCCAAGGAAAATTAGTATTAAATGAGATATGGATTCTTCAATTTGATGGCAGCTTCTCCTCCACCGGTTCAAGAGCTGGGGTTGTGTTAATATCTCCTTAAGGAGATATTTTTCCTTCATCTTATAAGTTGCAATTTAGCAACACCAATAACACAACCGAGTATGAATCTCTATTGCTGGGATTAAAAGCTACTAGGGACAAAGGCATCAAGCTCCTTCATGCTAAAGGAGATGTCGAACTAGTTGTTTATTAGGTAAGAAACCTATATCAAACCAAGAATGGAAGATTATGCCACTACCATAATCTATTCTAGGATCAACTTGAAAACTTTGATGCTTTCAGCATCTTTGTAGTTCCCAGAGAATCCAATGATTAGGTTGATGCACTAGTTGTTTTAGCCACCCTCTTGATCCCCCACACAGATTTCAAAGGAGACAGATACACTAGTGAGCTGGTCTTTAGAACAAGCGTGCCTGATAATGCCAATCATTAGTAGGTATTCGATAATGATGATTAAATCATTGCCTTCTTGGAGCAAAAGGATAGCTTTAAATGATTACATTTTGAAGGTAGTGAACCTTAAGAGCCTGAATTGACTCTTGAATTGATTTCAAGCATAGGTGGGGAGTTCTTGCAACTAAAAAGGAATAAAATTCCCAAAGGCCTTGTTTCCCTTGAGAAGCTGTTTGATAAGCATGATATATTCATCAAACAATAACAAATGGATTCAAGCTCCTCTCAGGAGTTTGATCAAGTAAATCTAGGAATCGAAGCAGATCCCAAGATGGTGAACATTGGGAAGTGTTGTACTCCTGAAGAACATTTCAAGTTCACCACTTTGCTTAACGAATACATGGATGTCCTAGCATACTCCTATGATGACCTGAAATCACTCTTGCCTGATGAGATCCAACACAACATTCCTCTCAAGGCTGATTCAACACCTTATAGGAAAAAGTCCCAGCATTATAATATGAAAATATCAAGTACTATTTTGTCAAAGATTCAAAAAATGCTAAATGCCAAAATAATCTTCCCAATCCATCATTCCACTTAGATTGACAATATAGTGCCTGTAAGGAAGAAAAATGGTGAAATTTTCCTTTGTGTGGATTTTAGAAATTTGAATCAAGCATCCTTGAAGGATAATTATCCTTTGCCAATCATGGATAAAGTGCTATAGACAATGACGGGCTCAGAGATGTTATCAATGTTAGATAGCTTCTAAGGATACAACCATGTTGAAGTTGGTGAAGTAGACCAGCATAAGACCACTTTCACCACATCTTGGGGCATGTTTTTATATAAAAGGATGCCTTTTGGCTTGATAAATGCTGGCACCACCTTTTAAAGAGCAATGGACCTTGCCTTCAAGGATGAGATGGGTAAGTTCATCATAGTTTATCTTGATGACTTAACTATGTTTTCTAAGCATCGCCCATATCATGTGAGCCATTTGCATCAAGTGTTAGAACGCTGTCGCCAGAATGGCATTTCCTTGAACCCCAAGAAGTTAATTTTTAGAGTAACAAAGGGGAAAATTCTCATACACATTATGTCCAAAGGAGGCATAAAGATTGACTTAGACAGAGTCAAGTCTATCCAAGAACTTTCTTTGCCCACAAGTAAGACTACTATTCACTCTTTCTTTGGGAAGGTGAATTTCTTACGGAGGTTCATCCCTGAGTTTGCTAAGAAGACTAGACACATTGTAAACATGATAAAAGGAAAATCCACCTTCAACTAGACTGAAGAAGGCAAGTCAGCCTTTGAGGATGTCAAGACTGCCATTGCCAATGCTCCAATTCTAGCCTACCCAGACTATAACAAAGAGTTCACTATTTACAGCTATGCTTCAGAACATACGCTTTCAACAATTCTAGTTAAACATAATAAAGAAGGTATGGAATCTCCCATTTCCTTCATGCACTGTCCTTTCAAAGCTCATGAGCTAAAGTGCTCAAATATGGAGAAGCACTCTTACGTAGTGGTGAAGGCTATGAAACATTTTCATTTCTACATCCTCAATTCTCAAGTGATTGCCTTAGTCCCTAACACTACAGTGAAATCTATACTGACTTAACAGGAGTTTGGGATGAAATGAGGTAATTAGGTTGCAAAAATCTAGGAGTTTTATCTAATCATCAAGCCAATGAGGCTGGTACATGGAAAGGGGCTATGCCAACTGATTGCTGACAACAAGCCAAGAGGAGTAGAGCATGAACTAAAAGTGAATGAGGATGACACACCAATAGTCCTCTTTATCTCCACCATAGATGAGTGGTATTCAAGTATTGCTCATTTCCTTACTTATGGTGAATGTCTTGCTCACCTATCTTATAAAGAAAGGAGAACCATCAAGTTGAAAGTTACTAATTTTTTCCTCTGGGACAATGGCCTTTACAAGAGGCACCTTGATGGAACGTTCCTTCACTGTATGGATAAGGAGCAATAAAGCTAACTTTTGAAGTCCTTCCACAATTTGGCCTGTGGAGGAGATTTTTTTGCCCCACTGACTACCCATAAGATCTTGTGAGCTAGGTACTATTGGCCAACTCTCTTTTGAGATGCATACAAGTGGGCCAGGAGATGTAAACTATGCCAATAGTTTGTCAGAAGGCCCAAGCTAGCTGCCCTACCTCTCAAACTAGTGGTCATAAAGGAGCCTTTCCAGTAATGGGGAATTGACTTTATTAGTGCTATGAACCCATCATCGAGTGTTGGAAATGATTATGTCCTTACAACAATAGATTACTTCACCAAATGGGTGGAAGCAGTTCTAACCAAACATGCTACTTTAGAAGTAGTATGCAATTTCCTCAAAGAAAACATCATGTCCAAATTTGAGGTCCCCATCAAGATTGTCACTGATAATACCACCTACTTCACTTCCTAGGATATTACTCAATTCTACTTCTACTATAGAATTACACTCTTCCATTCCTTTGATTACTTCCCACAAGGGAATGGACAAGCTGAGTCAAGCAAAAAAAACCTGGTGACTATCATCAAGAAGCTGGTAGACGACAACCAAATTACTTGGCATAAGGCATTGGTTGATGCTCTATGGGTGGACATAATTACACCAAAGAGAGCAATTGGTATGTCTCCCTTCTAACTTCTTTATGGTGTAAATACTGAGATACCAATCACCTTGGAATTGCCAGCATTGAAATAGGCTAAGGCAATTGAAGATCAAATGTATGAGAGCTCACTTGAGAAGAGGATCATGTACCTTGTTGAACTGAATGAGTAGAGAACTACAGTGGTGGAAAAAATTGCTGCCCATCAAATTCTGGTGAAGAAGCTCTTCGACCAAAAAGTAAAGAATCATGATTTCTAGATTGGAGATCAAGTCCTCCTGTGGGACAAGAGAAGAGAACCAAAGGGGATACACAAAAAGTTTGATTCCCTGTGGAGGGGCCCTTTTACTATACATTAGCTCAATGGTAAAAATAGTTTCTTGTTGAAGTATCAATATGGTACTCTCTTTTCTCTACCTCACAATGGGCAACATTTGAAGCACTTTAACTCTTGAAGTATCAGATGAGTTCCCCTGTACATATGTATATTTGTATAGTCTATTGTTCTATTTTTTTCATTTTGTTTTCATTTTTTGGAGCCTTTCTTTTTGGGTAGCATGACTCCATAGCCCAATGGCACACTTCAAGGCACTGGAGATTTTGGTTTCTACTCCCTCAGCTATTTCGAGTTGTCATCTAAAGGAAGTTCCCCATAGGAGCCAACTATTATCCCTAAAAAGTGATTCCTCATTCTTCAGACAACATAGGACTATTTTGGTCCTGCATGACCAAAATTGTTCCTCCCCTTTCCAAAAATTTATTCTGAGACATTCAATTTCATCATTTTCTCAAACTTTTGGTAAAGGGACTAGTTTCTCGCACTTGGACACTTTCGATACAGGTTCAACGCTTTGGTTCAACTAAAAAAGGGTCATCAACAATATTCTAATCAAATGAACCATTAAACCTTGAACCACTTTGGTTGAAGGTTCAATGGGTTCAAGGTTCAATATCGGTGGCAAGATTCAAATGGGTCAAGCACTTCATCTAGAGTTCAAAGGTTCAAGCAATTCAAAGGTGGCCTCAGTCAAAGAAAGAAGCAACGAATAGTTGGTTCAATCTATGGGTTCAATCAACAGGTTCAAGAAAAAGCCTGAAAAAGCCACTGTGTCCCATTGAAACTCTACGAAGTGTGACAAGTGTCAGTGTCTACATCTCTAGCCTTTTCATTAGCTACAAGGCTTCTTTTGATAGGTTTCTTAGAGTCTCACAGATGGTGACAAGTGGCAACTACCGAAGGCCCCAATGTATTCATCTAAGAGTAGCAGAACACACCATGAATCCCCTCCAAAGCTCGATGGAAGTTGACAAGAATCATTATCCATGGCTTCTTTCTTCTATTTTTGCTTTCATTAAAGAATAGGTGGGCCTCAGGTAAGTCTTAGAAGTGAGTGGAACATGCCACATGTCATCATCCGAGATGGTCCGAATACATCCTTTTAATCTCTACAGTTTTGCTAGAACTCAATGAAAGCTGCCACTTGTCATCATCTACATGATTCCCATAAAACACTAAAAGCTACCACATATCCCTAGTGGGTCAAAGCAGAATATGCCAAGTGTCTGCATCTATGTGGATAACAAATGTATTCAGACTGCACCACATGTCCCTTGCATAGATCGGTAGAGGCAAGCAAGTGTCATCATCTGCAAGAGCCTGACTGAGCCCCAAATGTTTCTACAATGTCACAAAGGCTCAAAGAGGTGGATGCTGCCAAGTGTCAACAATAAAAGATGCCATGTGTCCTCACCTGTGCCCATGGAAGATGCCACATGGCACTTGTTTAAAGTGTGGAAGGTGCCACGTGTTAAAGGAAAGGTTTCCTTCGGATGAATTATATGAAGGAATTCCTTTAGACATTTTGTCTAGAGGAAATGAAAGGGATGACAGCCTACCAAAGGATCAAAGCTCAAAGGCCACTTAGAAGACCCCAAAGGGCAAGTTCCCTTTAGGAAAGGTTTGATCCTCAAAGAGCAGTAGATGTTGTCAGGTGTCACAAGCTGAGACACAGTCTTGAATGAAGCTACATAAAGTAGAACCCACCGCATGTCCCAACCCAATGTAGCAAAAGCTACCACATGTCTGCATCCATGCCCTCCTCAGTCGCTAACTAGTTTTAAATCTTATTTTGATAAGCCTATCTCAAAGCTACAGATGCTACCACATGTCCTCACCTGCAACACAGTGAAAAAAGACCATGACAAGTGAGAAAGACACAAAGGAGTTGCTAGGAACCATGATGGGCCCATAAACATCAAATTTTTTGCAATGAAGTGTCTATCGATTCCAACAGACTCAAGACGTAGACCCAAATGCATTAAAAAAGCCTAAGACCAGACCAAGAGAAGGAAGAGACAAAGAGGGAAACTCAATGGGAGTTATTTCTAGTAGGTGGAGCAGTTCATTGGGTAGATATTTTTGGCTTGTAAACATTGAAAGCACCATTTGTTTGTCCCTTGTGAGATAAAGGTAGAATAGATAGTTGTGTGGTTGAGCAAGTGATGGAATGAGAGACTCAGGCTTGAAAGGAGGCACTAGAGATGAATTGACATGCCATAATCAAGGTAGTCACCCTGCTCTAGCATGGCCCTTCCTGACAAAAACCAAGAATAAATCCAAGGTATTGAATGCGCTGAATGAGTCACTTCATTGGGAGAAAGTGCCAAGTTTCCCTCAGGCATCTATATATTATAATCTCTTGTGTCATTTAAAGGGAGATCTTCCCCTTATCAGAAGTGAAACTTTACCTGAATTGAAAGGCATTACTGAGACTTTGAGCTCATATTGTAATTCATATTTATTTGATTGAATGAGAAAGCAAGTTACTTGCAGACTTTATGATGTTATAGCTTTTGCTACTTTAGGAGATTATCCTTATGTCTATCTTCTGAAAGCATTCTTATTTATTTGATTTAACAAGCAGGACTAGTGGAGGTGATAAGGAAGGTGTCCTAAAGCCAACTACTTTCAGACTTTGTGCTATCATAGTTGTCTTCAGAGTGTGTTTTTTTATTTTATGTTTCTATGTAAAGGACCTTGGGACGACTTTGTGCCCCCATTGTTCTTTGTATCTCACTCTAGGGCCATCAAGGTGGAGACTTTGTGTTACATATTAGATTGCTAGTTACTTTGGACCCTGTTACCCCATTACTTGTTACCAAAAAGAGTCCCGTTGTTTGCAAGAACAAGCACTTCTGAAAGAAGAGAAGTGCCTTTTGTTGCTTCACCAAGATTTCTACTATCTAGGAAGGGATCTGGCTCTTGGTTGAATGTTACTTCTAAAAGAAGAGAAGTATCTTCACCAATAACCCAAGATTTCTCCTCTACTTTTTAGCATCATCTCTGAAAAAAGAGAGATGGATGGTTTATCCTACCCCTGTGTCTTACTTTCTACTTATATATATATATATATATATATATATATATATATAGCATCTATGTATCTATAGGGAACCTCCCCTTGATGAGAGGAGAGATTTGTCTCTAGTTGATGTAGTAAAGTTGCACACCTGGCTGACCAATCTTCCTGTTGTGGTTGATCAGACCTATTTTGTTGATCAGTATGCTGATTGACAAAATATTCACCCAACATAACCCTAATTTAATATGAAATATTTAGAATGTAAAACCTAATGAAAAATTAGGTTTTTTGAAGGTATGCTCAAAGTAAGACAGGTTCACTAAATGATTTAATTGTTTAAGGTTTTAGTATGTAAATCTTAAGCTAGATTAAAGGAAGGGGTTTGTATTGTATCTAGAAATAAATTATAATTAATTAATTATATTCATCTTTCTAAAAATAGTAAATACTAGGATAAGATTGACTTATCTAGAAATGAATAGAGTTTCTTTGTAGATCTGAATACTAGAGATGACTAAAAAGACAAAGATGAATCTTTTGTCTATAGATAATTTTTTATGATCCGGCTTAGGACAATAGTGCCCCTATTTTATTATTTTTTGGATACTAGTGTTTAGTTCCTAAATAATAAATGGTCTAGAATAAGTGAAAAAATTTAATCTAATATGGTAAAATATAATTTTTTATCAAATTAATTACATAGGAAAGAGAAGTAACTTATCTAAAAAATTAGATTGAGATGACTATTTCAGAGATTGAAAATTACTACATAGGATTAAAAAAAATTCAGGAATATGGATCTATCTTTCATTCAGTGAAAGGATAGGAACACCAAAAATGGGACACTTTAGGTTCCAGTGCTATAGTCTAGGTCTTACCGCTATTGTCCACACTAGTCATAGAGATGATTTTTTTGGGTTTTGTTTGCTATCCTTGTGTGAGCCTACTTGTGAAATTTTTAATCTTGAATGTTGATGGAGCTCACTATAGATATGTTTTAATTTTCAAGCCTTGGGTCTATCTACATATGTAAAACAACAAAGCACATCAAAAGCAAAAGGGGGAAAATTGGGTAAGGGGAAGTATGATCACATGATCTAAAACCCCTGTTACCCTGATCACTACCTACATTAACCCTCAATCTAGGGTCTCAAATAAAATTTAGTTCTCCCTTAGGGAATGTGCATAATCAACACACATGGTAGAAGCAAAAATGAACTTTCACAAAGGCACTTCCTTGATCAAGCATGCAAATCTATGTGTGATATAGAATGTTGAGCTATACTCTTGACTTATTTTTAATAATGTATTATGCCAAAGTAGTAAGTAATAGATGTAAAATGCCTTGTGAAGTCTTTTATATAAGAGACTATTTATTTTGAATTTGGGAACTTCCTTCACATTTTACCGACATTATAAAGATAAACAAAACTTAAGGACAAAGCTAACCAAGGCTTGGGTATCATTAAGAGAGGAAACCTAACTATTGGGGACTTAAAATATAATTGTATAAGAGCACTAGAAATAGGACACCCTAGGGTCCAACACTATAGTCCAATCTTAATTCTCTTATCCTACATATATGAGACCTAGGGGGATAGAATTATCATGGGATATAGAGTTTGGCTAAGCTAGAATGACCATCTAAAAGGCTATGGATGACTGGGAATAATAAAAAAGGTGACCAAATAAAGAAACAAGATCAAGAGAAATGAAATAAAAGACATGGCTAATGTGGAAAAGGCTCATATTCTCTAATCAGAGTCTTATGTGAAAGTATTGTGAAAAGACATGATGATATGTGTGGTTGCTTGACCAATTTAGGGTGTATACATTCAACCCCCTTTTATTCTAGTGATATAATGAAATGAAATACTAGAGTAAAAGAAAGAAAAGAAAATGCATACCTAAACCTACCTATGTGGAGATAAATGTGCTACAAAGGGTCTAACTCACTTCCTGGCTAGGGAATTAGATGGAGAGATGAATAGTGCTTGGAAAAATAAATTATCCATGAAATGGATGCCTCCTATACTGAATCTAAAAGTGGAATCTATATAATATGTAGAAGGAGGGCAATGCTTTCCCCGATGCTAAATCTGGCTAAAAATGAAGAATGCTTAGAGGCATAAAACTAATGTTTATCCTCTATCTCACATAAACTCATGTAATCTAGAATGTATGTATATAATCTATATGATTTGAAGAGCAAAATCTATCATGCCCCCACTCTGAATATTTGAACCAAAAATTGAGAAATGTTCAGAGAACTAAGACCAATGTCTATCCTCTATCTCACACAAACTCATGTAGTCTAGGTCTAGGTAATATAATGGACCAACTGCTATAGATAGGCATACAGTCTAACCTGATGATAACCTAGGTACCGCTAGGTTTAATGTGAAAATATGGTCCATGTGCAAGAAGAGAATGGCATGTATTACCATTTGATCTATATAATATTGGATGATGAAAAAACATGAACATTTATGCCATGCCCCCAAATCTAGTATGTGAGTGATGCATCTATATAATATAGAAATCTATATAACCATATGTGATATGACCTATCATTCTATGCCTCATGTGCAAAACTAGAGACCAAAACATTGTACTCTGCACTATACCTATAATCTACTATCTAGTCATGTAACTATGTCATGCTATATGAAGCTATATATGTGAGACATGTAATATGTACATGCCCCCAAATCTAGTATTTAAGTTTGAATCTATATCAAAGTTACTATGAATCCATATAATTTGAATCACTATATTTGAATAGTTTGTGTATCTATAAAATGAAAGTATATCCCTCTAAATGACTTGAGTAGGGTTGAGTGACCCATGCAATCTAAATCACTATATATTTTGATCGATCTGAGCTAAATATAATAATCTAACTACTGGATGTATACAAACCATGGTGTATCCACTTATGAGAGTGGATGGGCATGCTAGGTAGGTGTATAAATAGGAATAGTAGGAATGATGCCCCCTTTTGGGGAGAGGGATGAAACTTGTGATAGAGGAGGTTGAGCCAAAAGCGATGATTATTGGCATAAGTAAAAACAAGGTTGGATTATTGTGAATAGCTTGAGAGGTTGTTTGATACATTAGATGCATTTGTTGAAAGTGGAACAAGTTTTGATTGGTGATAGTCAAGGTGTGTGGCTGAGTATAAAAAAATATAGATATGTGCATGCCATAGTAGGAAAATGAATTAGTAAGAGAGTGAATCTTGCATGATGTCAAAGGTATCATTGTCATGATTTTGTTAAAAGAAAAGGTTTGAAAAATGGAGTTATGATGTTATTTTGTATTGACTAGGTTGAGATTTGGATCTCTAGAGTGAGAGATATGTTGAGGAGATGAGCACTTGCTATGACCTAATTTGAGTAGTTGACAGAGTAGGTTTAGGCTGGTAGTGATGTTACCCTAGTAAACAATTGAAATGCATGATTTTTGCTTATTTTGAAGCCTATTTTTGGTTATTTTGAGCTATTTAAAGTGTCCCAAGAAAAATATCACTAGTTTCATGATCCTATCCTACATCCATCACTATTATCTAGGTTTTAGTGTTCATATCTAGGTTGTAACACTCCTATCTAGCACTAATGTCTTGTACCTATTCTTGTTATCCTAAATGCTTAATTTTTTAGTGATGATACTTTGTGTTTACTATTGTACTATCTTAGCTCTTAAAATAGCATTGTTGATTGATATATATGTTTTTTCTAGTGTTTTTAGGGTGATGTGTGGATGAGAGAGTTCTACAAGGGCTAGGTGATGGAGACATTGAGGCTATTACCATTATCTGTTGATGAGAGAGCTATCATGGATATGTTAGGTTTGGGTCATGTGTTTGACCTAGGCACAGTGCAGTGGGATAGATATCTGATTACTACCTTATGTGAGAGGTGGAATGTAGATACATGTACTTGTTGGCTTCCTACAGGGGAGATTACTATGACTCTAGAGGATGTGTATCGTATTTTACATTTACCAGTTAGTGGACAACATGTGGCATTACAGTATGACATGGGTGATGATGATATTGTCATACATTCTTATATTTTGCTAGTGTGCCCTTACATATACATCAGAGAGGTAATGATAGTGATGTTCTATTGTAATTTATAGTAAAGTATAGTGTTCCACACTTGTGGAATTGGTTGGCCATGTTGTTATCCTTATTTGTTACTATGGATGGGAGTGGAGTGTTGATTGCATATATGATGCATAGGATTATGCGTAGTGTGGAGGTATATGGAACTATGTTATTTTGGGGTAAGACTATGATTTCCCACATATATAGGGATATTTATAGGTTTACATAGGAGGCATTTAGTGGTAAATTAAGTGTAGTGATGTTATTGCATTATTGGGATTATGAACACATAGTGATTATGTAGTTGATAGGATTACCAAGGGAGAAGTGGGCACCTATATAGTCATTTGGGGAGTGGTGGATGAGTACATTAGCTATCTTATCTCCTAAGATGAATCATTATAGGTGGGTGTTAGATAAACTAGTAGCTAGTGACATTATATGGATGCCTTATAAAGCAGTTCTTGAGTAGGTCGAGGATGAAGTGTAATTGTGGTATATAAGGGTTAGTTGTTGGATACATGACTATTGGGTTGGATTATATGAGCACATGACTAGATAGTTTGGGGTACCATAGGATATGCCCATAATAGCATGGGTATGGGTGAGGAGTACACGGGCACTAATGAGGTCAAGAGCTCATGTGAGGCCTATGGAGGCTGAGCTAGTACTGTTACCTTTAGATGCATGGGATGTGGTTATAGACATTCCTGATGTTAGATTTATATATGCATATACTACATGGTAGATGAGGCAATAGTGGGATCCATTTTACCCTATTGATGTATGAGGATCCTTAGTTGATCTAGATGATAGGAGGTAAGCAAAAAATTCATTTAAATTGTGTGCAAATTTATGTTGTTAGTTTTTTTTAAAAACTATATAGCTAATGTAATGCCCTACTTTGTGTACAAGTGGAGTGGGAGGTGCAAAAGATGAGGCACATGATGGGGTAGGATGTGGAGAGGATGACTATTTAGAGACCATCATTGATTTTACACTTTGAGATCTCACACAACATGTACCTGATGATGATGTAGATGAGGGTTTTATAGAGAGAGCAGTAGTTACATCTGGTTTTCATGCTCATATATTTGATAGGTCTTCAATAGCAGTATCTACATATGTTAGGGTAGTGGGAGAGAGAGAGATGATTTGATGGCTAAGTTAGATAGGCATAAGATGCCCCCACCTAATTTTGGATCATTGAGTACAAAGATTATGGATGAGTACATAGATCTTCAGAGGTGATATGTAAACTTGTGTAAGGAGTATGGTTGGATACTAGAATGAGAGAGTCATCATTAGAGGCACTCAAGAGTTTGATGAGGTGTATGGCCATCAAGTGTAAGAGTGGATTATGGGACTAGTACTAGTGGTGAGAGTGAGACTGAGAGTGAGGGCATGACACCGATTCATGATTGATTGTATTTGATATGGTGTATTTTTTTTGAAAAATTGTTATATATATAGATGTTGGTTTAATTTTGACTCATGCGTATTGTGTTATGGATTTTGGAATATATTTTTATATTTGTTGCAAATGGTTGATTAGAAATAGTTGATTTGACATTGATGTTTAGGTTTCATATGTTTGGTAAGATGTCATTTTGGGATGTGATTTGATTTTTGTTTAATAGGTTCAAGTGTGATGCTAGTTTTGATTTTTAATCATACGTGAGAAAAAAAATTGTGGTTTTGTAATTAGTTAATTATTTTGATAAAGTGAATTCTTTAAAGATTGGAAAAAGAATAGGATATTAGTAAGGTTAGGATTTTGATAATTTGGTTTGGCTAGGAATGGTAGTTTTTAGTAGAAGGGGATGTAAGAAAGCACATTATGTGTATCACTTCCCTAAGAGTGACTCAAGAATACAAAGGTTGGCCCTTTGGCTCCATCATTTCCCATTAAATGAAGCTATGCAATTATGCACATGTTAATCAATGTTTGGACCATGTGTCTAATCCTTCTGAGTAGGTGGCACAAGAATATAAAGGATATCCCTTTGGCTCCATCATTGCCCCATGAAGTGAAGATATGAACCAATGTCAGTATGAATGTGTGTTATATTACACTATGATGTATCACTATCTAAAACCTTATGGCCAACTAAAAAAGTACCCATACTACTCATGTTATGTAGGAACATGTTCTATATTTGATGATGTTTGTGGTGCACTAAATATAGCTATGTATGGGGACTTTTTCAAATTCAACCTTACTAGATGTGCAACTGAAACTGTGTGCTATGAAGAAGGCTCATCTATCCACAATCATAGTGGGTTATTATATAAACTAACACCCTATGGACTCTACTGTGATGCATATGATGAAGCAATAGATCAAGTTAGAACTATAACCTATGATGAGGGTTCATATAATCTCAATCATAGTGGGTTTATATGTGAAATGGGTCCCTAAAAGCTAGACCATGGTGAATATCTCTCTGGAGTAGTACTCTATGATGTGGGTTCATCTAATCTTAATTTTAGTAGGTTGCTACATGAGATAGGACCTAAAAAACTTAGCTATAGTGAATATCTCTCTGGAGTGGTACTCTATTGTAGAGCCTATGTTAGATATGTATATGGAATTACACTATGTACTCCACTAATTATAGTGCTATATGTAGGTTACTCTCACTATACTAGTTTCTAAACCTTATATATAGGTGGAATAAGAGATCTCCTATGAGGCTCTATCCTATAAGCTACATTACTATCATGATGAGTAACTAATGATTCTAGTGAAGGAATTTCTTGGGATAACTCAGTTGTGGAGGAATGAGGTTAAGGAATCCATGGTGGAGGAGAAATTGATTCCCCCATGTGAATGTTATGATGCCATTATCAACACATCTATTAATGTAATCCTTGAGTCCATAACAATCATTATCTCTATGTTCATGGATACAATTATAGTTAAAAGGCCAATGTGGATGTTTATGTAAGAGATGTGGAAATCATCGATGAACAAAAGGTAATGTTTTTAACATCCTATCTAGTAGTGTTAATAGAATGACACATGGGCTATACTACTCTAAATCAAACTATAGTGGTACCTTGCTACTATTCTATGAAGTGCACACTATAGGTTTTGCTTTAGAAATTGGATCTCTATTTTTAACTAGTTTGTCTCCTATCTTGTTTTGGACATGGTGGATGCTAAGTGCTAGGAGCTATAGATGGAGGTAATGCTGTGAAATCTAAAGTAATCTGATCAACTGAATCTGACTCAATCAATCCTAATTTCTTTTTCAATTCTAGAACTATATAACATAAGTGATTGAAAGAGGACTATATTTGATATATTATATGCTATAGGAGGGGTTGATGAAGCCCCTTAATAAAGATATGTTGATTCTCTAAATTTTCTAATTTATAGATCAATCTTAACATGTGTCTCTTGAATCATAAGATATAATCACTAACTGGCTTTGAGGTATTCTGATGTAATTTGTCTAGTTTCTAATATATAAAATGAGGGCCCATGTTTTCTATGTAATATCTGAGAAATTCCTCCTCTAGGTCATCATATGTGTGCAAGGAACCAACAAGGAGTAGGTAAAAGAACCAATTTTGTGCATTACCCACTAGTTTCTATTGGAACAACTTGAGTAGAATCAAAGGACTCATATGAGATGGCAAAGCCTTTTGAAAGGATTGAAGGTTTACAAATGGATCTCTAGTTCCATAAAAGTGAGGCAATGATGGTATCTAAAAATTCTTAGGCAATGAATCTTTTACAAATGTCTTCGAAAGAGGGTTACATGTAAATCATTGGCATCTATCCAAGACTTATAAGCCTTATTTTCCAAGGTAAGGAGATGTCCTTAGTGTTGTAATTCACCAATTTCATGCATCAAATAAATAATCTCTTGGGATGGTATATTAACATCTTGAAGTGATTCATTTAATCATTGAATTTAATCATTAATTTTAGCAATGAGAATGCTACATTTAGCAATTGGATCATAGAGGGGGGATGTACTTAAACCTTTGGAGGAATGGTAACTTGGATCTTAGTAGAGGGATGTGGGATACCATTGTCTTTAGGTGAAGAGTGAGAAATAGGTTCTACTATAGTAGGGGTGGCTTTAGAGATTCATTGGTATCTTTATGTTTTAGTGAATCAAATTCTAATTGAGTAGAGGATATGATGTTATCATTAATATGTACATCATTTAAAATATAATCATGCATACAAATAGAAACAACATTTTTTAGTGCATGATGTTTGAGAAAAGGAGTGAGAGAAGAGTTAGAATCATGAGATATATTTTATTCTTCACTATGTACATAATAATCATATTATTCCATGCATTATCATAATCAAAATTTTGTTCATAGTCACTCTCATTTTCATATTTATTTGCATGTTCAATATCATACTACTAACTCCTACTTTATAGCTTTTTACTACTATCATTTGGCAAACTAGTGTTTAGTTCCTAAACAATAAAGGGTCTAGAGTAAGGGAAAAAAACTAATCTAATATGGTAAAATATAGATTTTGATCAAATTGATTACATAGGGAAGATAAATAACTTATCTATAAAAGTAGACTGAGATGACTATTTCAGAGTTTGAAAACTATTGCATAAGATTGGGAAAATGTTAGGAATTTAGATCTATCTTTCATTTAGTGAAAGGATAGGAGCACTAAAAATGGACACTTCAAGGTCTGGTGCTATAATCTAGGTCCTATCACTGTTGTCCAAACTGGTCACAAAGATCTAAGTTTTTTGGGTTTTGTCCACCATCCTTGTGTTATCTATAAAATTTTAAATCTTGAATATCAATGAAGCTTTATATAGAGATGTTTTAATCTTTAATCCCTAGGTATATTTACATACAAAAAACAACAAAGCACATAAAAATCAAAAGGGAAAAAAATTAGGTTAGGGTAAGTATGATTGCATATCTAGAACCCCTGTTGTCCTGATTGTTACCTACATTAACCCTCAATCTAGGGTCTCAGATCAAATGTAGTATCCCTTAGGGAATGCACATAATCAATGTGTATGATAGATGTAAGAATGAATTTTTTCCTAGGCCATTATTTGATCAAGCATGAAAATCTATGTGTGATGCAGAATGCTGAGCTATACTATTGATTGATTTTTAATTATGTATTGTGCCAGAGTAGTAAGTGCTAGATATAAAATGCCTTGTGAAGTCCTTTATATAAGATACTCTTTGTTTTGACTTTGGGAAATTTATTCACATTTTGATGACATTAGAAACACAAACAAAACTTAAGGATGAAGCTAAGAAGGGATTCAGACTCATTAAGTAAATAAACTTGACTATTGAGGACTTAAAATTCAATTGGATAAGAGTGCTAGAATTTGGACACCCTAGGGTCCAACACTATAGTCCAATCCCAACACTCCTATCCTAGAGGCTTAAAACCTAAGGGGATGGAATTAACATGAGAAATATAGTTTGGCTGAGTTGGAAAGACCACCTAGAAGGCTACAAATGATTAGGAATAAGCAAAAAGGTGACCAAAGCAAGAAACAAGACTAAGACAAATGAATTAAAAGACATGGCTAATGTGAATAAGGATCATATTATATAGTTAGAGTATCCTATGAAAGGACTTTGAAAATACATGATCTATGTGGTTGTTTGACCAATTTAGGGTGTATACAACCCTGCTTAGGACAATAGCACCATTTGTTGCTAATGTCTAAATATGGCACTAGTGTCTCTCCTTTAGTGAATGTTTGTAACTTTAAAGGGAGCTGTGGGAATTCTTGAGGGTCTTGTAGGTGATTTAATATTATACATAGGTTTGTATGTGTCATTGTTTGGGTTGATTACTCTTTAAAACCCTAATGAATACCTCCACACATGAAACAATAAAATAATCAAATGCAAAAGAAAAGAAAAAATTGGGTTGTGGGATGTTACAATCACATGGAGTAGAACCCCTATTGTCTTGACCATTGCCTACATTAACCCCAATGATAGGGGTCTGAGATCACATGTAGTTCTCCCTTAGAGAATGTGAACCATCAAATTACATGATATGATAGGATGAATTTAGCATAGGCCCTCTTTGATCAAGCATGCAAATATCTAGGTGTGAATGTATAGTAATATGTAGAGTATTTGAGCTATACTATTGATTGATTTTATGTAATAAGTGACAAAATAGTAAGTTCTGGATGTAAAATGCCTTGTGATGATCTTTATATAGGAGGATATTTTATATGAATATAATACCTTGTTTTTTATCTGATATGTGATGAAAAAGATATAAAAAACATAATATAAGGGTCATGGAGGGGTTGGGACTCAAACACGTATGAAAGGGACTATCAGACACTTAAGGTAAAAGTGGAAAGTAGTAGCATGTGGTACCATTGTCCTTAAAATAGTGCTAATGTCCAAGTTCTAAAAACTGAGAAGAAATTAATGCTAATAGGCTAGGGGCCCCTAGGACTAGGAAAAGGTAACCAATGACTACTGGGGGTAACAATATAGTAATAAAAAGGAATACGAAATATCAAAAGACTCAAGGCGACCATGTAAACATGGATTTTAAACATCACTAAGACCTTTTGTGTGAAAGAAAAGCAAAATACATAGTACTTAATGTTGATTGACAAAATTAGGGTGTTTACATTTTTTTATCGAGACTCGACATGATATTACAAATGTGATATGAAATGTAACATCCTCACTAATTAGACACCTTAGGTAAAATGCATTCATGTCAAAGATTTTAGAAATTTGGTAAGGACCCAACCATAGGGCATCAAATTTTTCATGCTATACTTTTTTTATAAGACTTATCCTAGAGAAGGATTAAAATAGAGATACAAAAGGATTTCACATTTATTCATTATTTGAAACACTTGAAAACTCCTTGGTCTTCATTAAAATGTACCAGGGTTATACTATGTTTTTCTTCTAATTAGATCAAATTAAGGAGTTGAGATTTTATTTTATCATCAGTTTTTATGTTGTATCTCATAAAATGTAACATGGGGATACATAAGTTCACTAGGAATATTGGGTCATGGTCATAAAAAAGATGGTACGATGATATACCAAGGGATGATTTAATTTTAGTCTTATCAGACCATAATGCAAATTTTAGAACATTGTGCTAGAACCTAGGTTCTTTGCCAAGATTTTCTTAATTACATCAATCAAGTTATTATTAGTCAATTTATCTACCCTATTACCTTGTAGGTAATAATTGGAAGAGAAATTGAGGATTGCCTAATTTTTGTAATCCCATTAAATAAGTTGAAGAGGAGAAAGTGAGACCATTGTCACATATAAAAGTGGTAGGTAACCCAAACCTAGTGATGATATGCTCTTTTAATAAGTTTATTACCATGTTGGTTGTGTTATTATTGAATGCTTGAGCTTTGGTCTAATGGGTATAATAGTCAATTATTGTAAGAATGAATTTATGTCCTATAGAGGAACTAGCATTTATTTCTCCAATGAAGATTAATCCCCATTTTAGAAATGGCTAGACCTCAATAACTGGCTATAATGGCATGATAAGGGTATGTTACCTGTGTGTGGCAACTTGACAGGTATGAAGAAATCCAAATGTGAGTATGAATATATTTAAAAACTTGAAACCAATAACACCCTACCCTAAGTGTCTAATGAGGTGAAACATTCCTTGAATTGTGACTAGTTCTATACATCCCATTAAAATCACTAATTACTTCAACTACTTTTGTTTGTTTAGGCATCTCAGATACATGCCTCCATGATTATTTCTATATAGTACACTTGATTTGATGATGAAGTTATTGGTTTTTAGGTGTAAGGATCTTCTTCGAGTGGAATTCAAGTGATTTGGACACTCATTATTGAACAGATAGTAGACCACATCTTGAAACCAATTATCATTTGTGATATCTTACATCATGTACTATTGACAAATGATTTATGGGTCAAATTCAACCATGGCCTTATTGAGTCCTTAATATTTTACAATCTTCATTGGTTAGAGTTCCAAGTCAAACACTTAGATAATGGTCATCCACTTTCATATTTTTTTGCCCAAATCATTTTATATTAGCATGATCTTTATGGCTAGGTTAGGCATAATGGTAAAAACCTTGTTGTGTAAGATGTAATGCTTGGATTTATTGGCTACTTTGATTAAGGTAAAAACTTGGTTTTCAATCATTGAATACCTTAGTTCAACATTAAAAAGTTGATAACTAATAAATGAGACATGTCTCTCATATCCAAATTGTTTCTTATATGTTAGGACAATAACACTCGAGTGTTATAAAGTGAATGAATAGATGTAAAAGGGTTGCATATAGTAAATATTGATAAACACTGGTGTGTTTATAATTACTATCTTGATCTAATCAAAATTTTGGTGCTTCAGTCATTCATTCTATCTTGTCAACATTCTTAAGCATGTTGTTTAGTGGCTAGACTATCTCTGTAAATCTTGAGATGAAATTTATGAGAAAGTTTATTTTTCCAAAGAATGACTTCAACTCTTTTCTACAACTAGGCAACACAATTTTTAGAATTGCTTTTTCTCTCTTTGGGTTTATTAAAATGCTTTTATTCTGAGATGATGTGACCCAATAACTTATCCTATGTGACCTTGAATATATACTTCTTCATTTTTAGGGAGATTCCATGATATTTGCACATATGTAATACTACTCTTAAGTATTTCACATGGTCTTCCTAATTTTTGGAAAAGAGAGTTAGATCATCCATGTATATAACTATGCATTTGATGATAATATCCTTAAATTCAATATTTATGAAACACTAAAAGGTAGAACCCACATTGATTAGGTTGAATATCATCCTTTTGTACATAAATTTACCTCACTTTGTTGTTAATGCTATCTTGATTAAACCCTCATAGTTGACCATTACCTGATTATGCCTAAAAATATTTGTCAAAACATCATTTGAGAGTTGTTCACTATTTTTAAGACTTCATCTATTGAAGTTAATGGGTAATTATCCTTTTATGTTGCTTTTTAAAATTTTCAAAGTTCACATAAAGCCTTATCTTATTTTTATTTCAAACTAGCACAAGATTATCCACCCACATGGAGTGCCTACTAAGAAATATTATCCTTATCAAGAGTAACTTCTGCACTTCCTCGGCTATCAATGGCTCTAAAAATAGATTCACTAGTCTTTACCTTTGACATAATGGTTTTAATCCTAGCTTGAGAGTGATGGTATGTGTGAGAATAGAAGTGTTGAACACTTTTAAGTCTTCATAGATCCATGTTATAACATGTTTTAAGTATTTTAGGGCTTGAAACAACCCTTATTTTTCCTATTATGTACATGTCATGCCTATAAGAATGCATTTTAAATCATTTTCATTGCCTACATTACAATGCTAGTGTAATATACCTTTTGTGTGGGTTAGTTTTTATTTTTCACCTTGGTAATCCATGTCAAATAATTTTCCTAATGATATCATGTCCTTAGGAATACTATTGATTTTTATATTTATCATACCTTCCTCACTAGTTCAAACTCTTTTATATCATCTTCATCTATAATCTGAGTTTCAAACACATTTATGTTGGTGATGAAGTCAATTTTATGATGATAATAATTGAATAATTATAAATTATTGATATTACTAGGAACAAAAAGAGGAGATACTAACTCCACTAAGAACCTTCTCAACTGAGAATTGGGTATAAGTTCTAAAGTACTAGTAGTTGTTGCCAACGTATCTGTCATTTAGTTTCTTCTACAAGGAAATGTTTTAATGTTGAATGCATCAAAATAATATATCAAGTTACATACTCAATTGTGGTATTTGGTGTTCATAAAGGTTCTTGAAGCATCAAAACATGATAAGGATGAGGATAACTAGGTTATACTTTACTTGCACAAGATAGTGCATAGTATTCTTACACAAGGTTGGAAAATAGAAGCATAGAGAAGATGAATTATTATGAATTAATTAGGTATTAGGAATAACCATTAATTAATTAAAATTCATATATTATTCATATTAAATTAGATATAAAGTAAGAAAAACATTACATATGATAATGCATGTAAGGAACAAAGTAAGAAACACAACAGTTAACCATAACCAAATAGTCTCTATTGATCTCTTCAAAAATGGAACTCTCTTCTTCTTACAAAAATAAAAATATATAGATCCTTATAGGCTATGACTATTCATTTTATTCTTATACTTGGCACCAAAAGTGGAATCTATTCATATTATAACCTATTATGAGTTGTGGAGACAGGACAAATAGACATATATATGACAAATTGAGTACATAATGTAAAATATAGATAAATATCTTGCACAAATTTACTATCCAATTTATTTTCCCAACACTTTCCTAGAATTAAAATTTTGTTTCATCCTAAGACAACATCATAATATCTTATAAAATTACACAAAGGGAAGAATCTAAAGAAGTGGTTAGACTAGTAAGAGTTTTCACCTCTTATGCACTACTTAGCCACCCTTTTGGGTTTTCAAATAAGTATCATACCAATCTACCACCTTTTTAGGTTTTCAATAGGCTGGCATAACTAGGTGGCCATACTTTATAGGTTTTTAACTAACTTGGCCCTATTTGTCTTACTAGTCATCCCCAATACAAAATTTTATTCAAAATTTTTACCAAATTCATACTCTATGAAATATTTAACTTGATTGATGTGGTATGGAAGCAAATTATGATTGGACAGAAGAGTCCTTAGCCTTGGATTATTTAGTCTTGAACTAAGTGATGACCTCCTAGAGATCTAATGGTGGATTATACATAGGAGTGTTGAGAATTTGGGTAACACCACTTCAAAATGAAGATAGATTGGTCTTGTAAGTATGCCAGTCGAGCATGATTTCTTGAATCATGTGTATTAGGGTATGAAATGGTGCATGATTAAAAATAATATACTTGAGATATAAGTTTTTAGTGATGCTCATAGATGCCTTGGTGTTGGTAACCCTCATATAAATCTCACCACTCAGCTTCTCTAGTTTTCTTGCATGATGTTGTGCTTGAAGACCTACAAAGGAACTACATAGAAGTTGACTCTACTAGTTGAGGATGTTATTGTATATGCTATCCCTAGCATTAACCAAGTGATGGAGTGCTCCATAATTATTATCCATAGATGTAGTGTGGCTGCCCATACTTGTATTAATAGTGGCAACTATGGTGAAGTCTACACTAGAACTGGATAAAGAATAATCCAATTGCTACTTACAGTCTAACAAGGTATGCATGGCCTATTATGCTTATGGTGCAATAATGTACAACATGCCTTAGTACTCTTATAGCAAGATGTTGAGTGTGGTAGCCTTAGTATTCACATTTTGGCCCAATATGCCAACTATGTAGAGTTTTTTGGTTGTGTACCAGTCCTTAGTTAACTTAGAGACCAAAGTCTTGAGTCTATGCTAGTCAGACATGACTTGCTTCATGATTGCTCAATTGACCAAATCTAGATAGGTATCATGGATAATATTTATAACTTCATGAAGAAAAAAATTAATTCTACATTCTTTTCCTTGGATTGATCCATCTCTAGCTCCAAAGAGGCAACCTTATGCACAATGTATTATTGAAATGTTGTTGTGCCCTCTAGTTATTTCTTTAATGGGAGCTTGAAGACATCAAATGAGGTTTCTTGATTTAGTCAGAGTGTGGCCAATGTACTTGGAGTCATCAAATGTTATATTCATGGCATTGTGACAAGTGGGAGAAAAAAGGTGGTGTGCCAAGCACTAATAGTTTGGACATCCTAAACCCGAACTCCTACCAATGGCAATTCCAGGAGCTAAGGACCTATTTGAGCTACAACTAGTTGTTCTTCTTATGTTGGATGTACTACTTCTACTTATGGTTATTTAGGTGCCTATTATTATTGTGTCATGGCCTCTTCTACCAAATTGAGTTTCTACACAACATCTTCAACCTATTTTATTTTGTCTTCCTCTTCCTCCTTTTTTTTCCATCTCTTCTTATGTAACTTGATATATTAATTGTACTTCTTCTACCTATAAATTATATACACATTTTTCTTCTTCTTTCTTTTATTCTACCAAGGCCATACCTTTGGCTTGTTCCTCCATAGTCTATGCCTATGCTTATGCTTGTTCTTATGATTATGCCTGTGCCTATGCCTATGACTATGCCTATGCATGTTTTTGGTGTAGGGCTTCATCTTCTTCCTTCTTCTTCTTTGTAGCTTCCTCTGCTTATTATTGTGTACACTTGGTAGCTTTCATGGGCTACTATGCTTGGGCCATTACATCTTATTTATATTTTTATTCTTTCTATACCTTAGCTTTGATAGAGAGATAATCTTCTTTTTCCTTTTATGCCTACATTTCCTATGCTTGCCTAGCTACATTGACATCTTCTTGGGCCTTCTTATACAAATCTATGGCTTTGTGTCAGTCAACCTTAGCATCCTTGGAATTTTGTGTGATATCAACTTCTTTATCTTGTTGAATTAATTATTTTCATTATTGTGCCTATTCCTTTTATCACTTCTTCTCCTCTTTCCTTGTCATTTTGTTGTATGAGCTACTTATTCCCTTAAGGCCTATTATTATTCTACCATGAGTTTCTTAGGTGTGAGCTCTTTGACTTCTTAGGCTTGTGGTGATGGTGGTGGATCACTTGGTTAGACCTCTAAGATGAAAACCTATTCCTTCTTTCATTTGAGGGTTCTCAACCTGTGTTTGGGTGTTAGTGCAGTGGAAGATGGAGTAGGTCATGCTTCTTGTGTGATGGTTGGTCAACTAAAGGTATGTTTTTAAGTATAAGGGAGACCCTAGTTGTCTACTTGGTTTGGGGTATGTGCATAAGTGACTATGGTGGGATTTCTAGAAAGGGTGAAAATACATCCTCAATGGTGAAGGTAGGAACAGGTTGTGGCTATAAAAAGTCAATCCTTCACTATATTTGCTTTACTTTTCCTTGTAAAATATCAACAACAATGGATGCTAAGAAAAGTGGGAGGTCCACCCATAATTCTAGAGGAACTTGTTTATGTACTTATACTATACACACAACCTTCTAGAAGAAGAATTATTTCTCTTCTTTTCTATCATATAAGTCTCCAGCCATGTTCATGATCATTACCTTGTAGAGTTCTTGTTCATCTATGCCCATTTATGGAAGGTCACAATATCTTGTGATCCAAGGCACCTTTAGATCATCTAACTAGGTCACCATTATTCATGTTTTCTACTTTAAGGGAAGGGATGATGATTGATAATCTATAGAAAGCTTGTGCTTTCCCTTCTTTGGCTATGAACTAGTGGCTTCTTCTAGTTGTTATGTGACAAGGATGGCTACACTAGGTGGTATGGATTGAAGTGGAATCATACACCTGGATGTGAAGGATTTTTATTTATAAAATTGTACCTATGCCACATGGTGATAAATAATGGAAGAGGTACAAAGCGAAACTATGATAACTCATGAATGTTTATGAATACACCTTTTGATAGCAAAGTGACAACTATGTGTTGGCCTAAATACTGGTTGACATCTGGTGGTACTTGGGGATGTGTGGTGATCAATTCTAGATATTACTCTCACCATGATTTGAATTTTCACTCATGTGTTAGGGCTCTATGCTTAGGTTTCCATATAAGGTTGGGGAATTATTGTGCTAGCCAATAATCTATGTCAGGGTGCACTTCTCCCTCTTGAGACTTTCATTATGTAAAGAATAGGAGAAAGATGAGGAATTGGTACTAAAATGTCTACTTCAGAGATGTGAGACACTTGTCAATATTTATGAGCAAATATTGAATGAGGTACTTTGGCTAGTTAAATTGCTCATTCTAGTGGATTATGTAATGGATGATGTCCATGACCTCTTTTGGAATTTGTTTTGTAAACTTAGTCATCTACTAAAACCTCCTTGTGATGCATTCAATAAGGATTCACACTAGCTCATCATGGATTTCCTAAATTGAGATCCCTCTTGATTCTTGAACATAAAAATATCAAACTTCCTGGAGTATAGGAAATGTTCTCATATTATATGGAGAAAGGGAGTCTCCTTGTATAGGCATACCCAAAGCTTGGGCCATGGCTTTTGTGTTAATGATAATGGTGACGTTTAGGCCAAGGTAGATATTGTCATCATTGTATTGGCCCATTTAGACTTGTATAATCTACCACAAGTCACCAAGGGTTGGTATTTGAAGCAAGCACTCAACATCTATGTTATGGAAATGGTGGGGGACTATGAGGGTGAGTGGTTGTGCAACATCGATAGGGTTTGGATGAAATAAATTCTATTTTTTTGCTCAAAGGAAGTCAAATGTCTCTAGATCATTAAAATTTGTCTACCTAAGAGACATATTGATGCTCATTTATTCTTTTTATGCATCAGTTAGTCCCTTAATGAGTCATGAAGTATTCATGTTTTTGAATGATGAGCTTGAAATGATGGTGGATCTTTGCACAATAGAGCTATCTCAACTCTTTGAATTTAATGAAATGGAAACTTGGTTCATGAGCTTGTTCTTTATAGATTTCATGCCTTTTGGTCTCCATGTAAATGTTGCACTTAGTTGTCTATTCAACATGAATGTAATGGTTGATGTGGAAAATCTTATCTGATCTGGAAATTAAGATAGTTAGTCATTGGCACATGTGTGAAGATATGTCATTATACTCTTTGTTGTCTATATGGAATTATGATTTAGTGATGTTAACAGGTCGCTAATTTTTTGACATAACTACTTCAATCCCATAAACCAACTAGAATGGGTAAAACCTATGGCTTTCTTATAGTGCATGTGATATTCCCATATAATCATAAGAATTTATATTCCTAATCATTGCTTTTGACATCATATATATTTATCAACATTTTACCCAACTCTTTATTGGAAGCTTCAACTTATGGATGGTATGTAGTAATTTTATGATGAGAAATCATGAATTCCTCAGCAAGAGCCTTGATGGTATTGTTTAGGAAGTGTGTCCCTTGATCACTGATGAGTTTTATGGGGCATATAGACCTTGTAATATTTTTCTCATAGAGAAAATTTGTTGTATCCTTCACACCATAGTTGGGTGTTATAGTAGTTTCAAGCCATTTGGTAAAGTAATCTATTATAGGGATAATATAACTTATTTTTCTATGTTTACTCAGTGGGTTGATAGGTCCAAAAAATTCAATACCCCATTATTTGAAAGGCTTTTTAATTAATAAAGGATTTAAAGGCATTTCATATTTTTGTAGTGGTTTACCCATGTGTTGACATACATCATAATGTTGTGCTACTTTATGTGCATCTTGAAAAAGCTTTAGACACCATAACCCACTCTGTAACAACTTCTTGGTAGTAGCCTCTCTAGAAAAATGTCCTCCTGCTACTCCTTAATGTGCCTCCTACAAGAGTTGAGGTTGTTCATATTCTAGAACAACCCTATGTAGTACTTCATCCTTTCCAAAATGTTATTAAAGCCCATTGATGATGGTTTATGGCAAAGCTCTGGTAAAAAACTTCTCTTATCTCTTTCTTGGTAGTACATAGGGAATAATCCTTGATCAAGGAAGTTGGTGATTGATTTTATTTTTTTAGGAATCATAGAAACACAAAATAAATGAGCATTAGGAGAATATTCCTATAATTATTTTGGTTCTTCACCATTGGGAATTAGACTGAGATGATTCAGTCCCACATTTTCTCTTCCAAGCTTGATGTTAATGTAAAATTGGAACTCTTGAAATAACATCAACCACCTAGAGATGCATCCTCCCATCATCAACTTATTGACAAGGTAGTGAAACAAACAATATAGCCAATGATTATCTTTTAGTTGTTATGTAGTTCTTTTCTATGTCAAATAATTTTTAGCTCAAAAAATAAATGGGATGGTTGAGTCCAACAAATCTTGGATATGCAAGCACAACACCAAATGTGATACCCAAAGCATCAATATGCACATGAAAGGGCTTGCTCCAATCTAGAAAGACAAGGATGGGAATAGTAACAAATCTTTTTTTTAGCTTGATGAAGGTTTTTTGACACTCTAAAGTCCAAAAAAACTTTGCACTTTTACATAGTAAGGATTCTAACAAATAAGAAATGGATCTGTTGATGGCATAAAATAGCACTAGATCTTAACCAATCAACAATGGGAAGTTTCAAGCTGTGGGACGATGCAGCTTGAAACAACCTCTAGGTTCTAAAGAAGCTGGTCTCTTCTATTTTATAGGTGTTAGGGAAAAGGGATAGGAGGCTAAACAAAAATGCAAAAATGTAGGAATTGAAACCTAACTATGGCAATGTGCCTAAGTGTAATCCTAATCCTAACCTAAGCACAATGAGACTATTATATGATTCAATTACATTTAAGAGCAGAAAAGTGCATGATCAATGTAAAAGATTTGAAATAATAGAAACAGAGGCTCACAACAGGGGAGTCTTTTGCTGAGATACAAGAATTATCAACAAAGGCATAGTGTTCAATCTTCTTAATCAAATCCTCTAATCACACAAGAGGCACAAAAGTCACATACAGTTATGTATAACTTCAGACTCTAGAAATGAGACAGAAGCAAATAACATTTCCAATCATAACACTAGGAAATCTACAACATAGACTACTTTGTAAATAACACAGATAACATCAACAAGGGCATAATGTTCAATCTTCTTATTAAATCTTCCAGTCATACAAAAGATGCAAAAACACACATAGTCATATAAACCTTTCAACTCAAGAAAATGAAATAAAAGCAAATGATATTATTGGTCAAAACTCTGAAAGTCTAAAACTATGGAAAATTCTCCCCCCTCTTTGAATGATTTTTAATTCTTCTTATATAGCTTTGGATGTATCCTTACATCACTCTTTTTCCTGTGAAATTCCACTCCACCC
This sequence comes from Torreya grandis, assembly GCA_037957365.1. Classification (NCBI taxonomy): domain Eukaryota; kingdom Viridiplantae; phylum Streptophyta; class Pinopsida; order Cupressales; family Taxaceae; genus Torreya; species Torreya grandis. Next base: position 558,471 of record JARHVA010000668.1, read on the forward strand.
TTCACTCTTAGGGGACAAAATAGATGGTGCATTTAATGCCTTAGATGCGTCTTGGTCTTATTAAAAACTGCCCTAACTACGGCATGGCAATCCCTATCTAGTACCTCTCTTTGCACCTAAAATTCTTCATTCCATCACCTATTTGGCTGCTCAATTGTCTACTCTACCTCTGCTATTAGGGGAAAAATGGACAACATCTTTAATGCTTGTAAGCCCCAAAAATCTACCTAGATCACTATTCTATCTACCCAGAGTAACTATCACCAAATTTCCTTCCATTGTCATTATAATAGGTAGATGGGCACTCTATTCTATCAAAATGGAAGAGGACATTTAGTCAATTTATGAAATTTCTCCCCTTTTTCTAGAAGACACCAGAGGATGACATTTAGCCACTTCTGCTTTCTTTATATTTCATTAAGGAATGCTCTACCTTTGACACCTATTGCATCCCGCTTCCTTGATACTTTACAGCTTTATTGAAACAAAACTCAATGCATTCCTTCCCTTGGCAACCTTTAAGAAAGGATGGATGCACATGGCAGTCTTCACTTGTTGACACTTGGCACTTCCTTAGTCTTTTGAAATATCATCTGGGACCCATCACAATATTTATTTGATAATTAGGTTCAAGATGGTTTCTCAGAGGTTGACATGCGGTGACCTCTGCTACTCTTGGGAAGATACATGGCATCTTCCACTTTCTATTGGGGATGGAGTGGAAAGGGACTGGAGGGTGACACTTGGTAGTGTCCATTGCTTTATGGCACTTAAGTAAAATAAAATGATGCCTTTATACATTGAATGAAAGCATTGGACCCATGTCTTCCCAAATTCTGACACATGGTGATCTCTGCTACTTCATCAAAAAGGGAGTTCAGGGCCTCTACAATTGCCACCTGGAACTTTTTGCTCTCTATACTGCCTAGTTCGTTGAAAGTATTTGTCAAAAGGTAGAATGAAACATAGGTGCCTCTATGAGACTTGAACGCTGACATGTGGTGCATTCCGCTTAACTATTGTTGGATACGTGGAACATTCTCTGGCCTTCCCAAAAGTTACAAAAGGGCATTCAAAGGATGCCAGCTGTCCATTTTCGTCTCCCAAAAATTGACACATGGTGACTTCTACTTGAATTTGATACTTGGGCAAAAGAGATGAAGGAAATAAAAAGGGAAAAAGGGATCTGCTACCAGAGGGTGACACTTGGCAGCTTTCACTACACTTTGACACTTAGTCAAAATGAATTGGCCCTCTAATTGAAAATTCTACCGTGACATCCAAGGTGTATAGGAACCAAAATTTGCAGTGCTCAAACCAAAAAATAAATTAAAAATGACGTAGAGTAGGAAATTACTCTACAGTTATTGGCAACCTCCAAGACTTTTGAGCCTGCTCAAAAAGAACCCAACTCCTGCTTGATCAAAATTTCAAAATTTATAGCTTCAACAACACTATTTAGAAGATAGACCACTCATGGTCAGATAATCCTTACTCTAAAACTCAACAAAATCTAGATCCAAGTTAATGAGATCCTTATATGAGAAGGTTTGCAAGATCTGAATCACAACTTTTAGCTTGGATTCTAGACAAAAAATAGGAACAAAAATAGTTTAAACCTTTGGGGGTGAGGAATCATCCCACAGGCTTTAGAAAACTATCTGATCCCTTTGTTTGGCTAGCAACAATGGTTCAAGTTGATCCATCATCAGTACCATCCTTACATCTAGAAATAGGGAAGGAAGGCATAGTTGCACTAGATCTTTAATGTGGCATCTCATCTTGCTGATGCCTTATTTTACGACATCGAGACAACTTTTGCAACTGTTGGTTGTGGCATTGTGACTGAGTTATTCATTAATCCATCTCGCGGTAGCCATTCTATCTAGGATTCTCATGGCTACCAATGTTGTATCCATTGAGCTATAGAGCTTCTCCAGTAATGAATGAGAGTTTGTGACTCTCCTAGAGATCATGGCTAGAGTGTTCTGTATTAGATTCTCTACCCTTTCACATAGTTGCTACACGTTGAGCAAGAAGGTGAAAAATGGCCTGAGCTGGAGAATCTCTAAAAAGATTCTCACCAACGCTAATTCATAGAGCTCCTTCACCAATTACACTACTTTAACACCTCTTGGCCTATTATCCAACTCAATTTCTAGTTGTGCTATCCTCTATTACTCAGCTTGGAATTAGGCTTGAAAAGTTGTAGCTTTGTTTTGTTCTTCCAGTAGCCCTTGCTGTGATTGGGTAACCTGCAGTTAGAGTCCAACTCTTCCCTACAATGTTGCATTTTCCCATCTTAGAGCTATTGATGCATCCTTCACAAGTGAAAGCTCCATCTTTAATGAATCATTTTGGTCTTGAATTCCCTGTTAAGTCTAGAGGGAAACAATATCTTGCAATTGTTTCTATAGACTAGCTATCTCATTGTCTTTCCTATTTATTTGTTCGACCAAACTATTATAGTTTGCCTTCTCCTGGGACAAATTAGCCTCCATCTTCTATAGTCTCTTTGATTTCTTCAAGTAATATTTTGTGACTGTAGAAGTGGATTCAGTCAGTAGCTCGACTCTGTCTTGAGGCTTGAACAGGAACATGTCAATGACCACTGCATTCATGGTGTAGTCTTCTGGCTACATTTGTTCACTCAGCCTAACAATGTTGGCTGAAAAATGGGTCACCATCAGTTGCTGTTGGATGGGGTCAAACTGTGACCTCAAATGTGGAACAACCAGCATTTTATTCTCCTTAATCCTCTTCTTCTCCAATTTGGCTTCTCTTACCTTCCTAGCGGCATCAGCCTGCGTTTGCAAGGTGGAAGGGGATGCAATATGTCCCCTTGCAAAGGGAAATCCTTGTGGTAGGCTGTATTGGAGAGCCATTGGCTGGCTAGGGGTGAGTTATAGGGGCATATTTTTGGGAATGGAGGGGGAGAAATAGGGTAATGTTAAGGCTTGAGGCATCAAGGATGGGGTGAATTGTGAAATGGGAATTGCAGTAATGGCAGGAGGTGTTATTTGACTCGATGGAGGCACCATGCCGACAGGGTGAGGAATGGATTGAGAGGAAGGAGGGGGAGTAATTCCTACTTGAGGAGAAGTTGTAGTGCTCTACACTGGGCACTGTGAAGGCTCTTCTTCCTCTTCTGGGTCTAATTGGAACTACACCCTTTTTCTTTTTCTGGGTGTCTCAACCTCTGGCTGCATTTGTCTCCCTTTTGCCTCTATTGTTACCAGTGGTGCATGTGGGGAACTGGGGACTTTAATTACTCCTGATGATGTGGAGGTTTGTGGTGGTGAAGACACCACACTTCTTTGTTGTTTTGTGACAGTTGTAGCTTGCTTTGAAGTCTGTGGTTGTTGGCTTGGTCCTACTCCAGCTACTTCTTACTCTACCTTGAGTGTCAGCATTTGGCTTATGTCTGGGCTAGAAACGAGAGATGGATGCCATTCATCCTAAATTTCTACCCACCTATCATTTGAGTTTATGCCCCTGAAGGTATGGGTGGTCTGAGAGATTTCTTGCCTATATTTCCAATAGGATTTAATTTTCTCTACATCCCAACCTTTGTTCCTCAGCATCCTTCTCAAGCCAGAGGTCATCATAACCTTGGGATCATACTCCCTCTGTTTATCATAGAAGGTCTCCCATGGCCTATTTAGTGGGATAGGTAGGTCTGTTAGCTCAACATAGAGACTAGGGGTGTCTTCAGTAGGATTTTTCCTGTCCTCCCAAAAAGGGTGGCCTTCATGTGCAATCCTAGCTCTAATTCTATTTGTCTTCACTACAGAGGCTATGTAATCAGCTGGGTCATAAACCCACTTGTCCTTGACCAATAGGAACCCTAAGAAAGTTAGTTTTCTTAGCAGCATAGTCTTAGCTTCCTTAGCTTCTAAGCTTACATTACTTGCCATCCATGGGAGGTTGTACATTCTCCTCTTCTTCTTCTTGGATCCATATTCATTATCAACCACCGACACCTACCTGGCAATTTCCAAGAATGCTAACTGAAGAGTCAAAACTTTTGGTAGCAACACTCGCTCCCCATAGAATCCATGAACCCTTATGATCATGTGGTTGGCCCCAAAATAGAAGTCACATGGAATTGGGTAGCTAACCAAGAGGTTTGTAACACTTAGGAATAACTTGTTTATAATAGGCTTAGGGATGAGGCAATGAAGAATAGGGGTGATGAATAATTCCCAAAAGTCATACATGTCACTGGTTTTTGATAAAACATGTGTCCATGTAGACACAGGAATGGTCCTTTAGGGATTGAAGGCTGGGTCATCTAGGTTCAAGCTCATAAACTGGGAGAAGAGGTCAGGGTTCTAGTGTAGAATGAGATGGAACAAAAAGGAAGAATACCTAAATATCCCTTTTGACCTAAATTAGGTCAGCTGCTCGACCATCGAGAAGGTGAGGTGTTCAAGGAAGTCAAGATGGTACTCCTGCATCTTGTCAACTATTTTCTGTCTGAAGAGGATGGCCCTTTGCTCAGAATATACAACCATGTCATCCTTCATGTAAAAGATGAGAGCCATCATTGATAGTGCATCTTGGCTAGCAGGCACGAACTGAGTTCTTGATGCCAGGAGCATGGGTACCATTACATCACCATTAGCTATTTTCAACTTAGACCTTAAGAACCTGGTCTGAGTGTTGATGTTTTCCCACGTCCTTTGCATCATATTAATGGTGGGGAAGGTGGTGGTACTATCATATTGTAGGGCAAACATGTCCCTGATGGCTTGTGGGGTGACCTACAGCATGAAGGGGCCTTGTTGAATAGAGCAAGATTGTGGATGGAACAAGTCTGCACACAATACAATTATATCTGGGCATGGGTGTACAACTGGGACAATGAATTGAGCTAGTTGTGAGGTCCATATCCTCATCTTGAATGTTTTATATTACCTTGCTTGGGCTCTTTACAAACAACTTTGGTGTGCCTCTTCTTTAAGGTTCTTTCCACTGGCTCTTTATATAATTAGATCCATGATCCCATCTACATAGTCTCTTACCTTTGAAGGGTCACTGGTTTGACCGACTCCCAGGGCTTTGGTTCTTGGGTAGCTCCTTGGTGGTTGCACATGAGTTACAGCATATGATTTGCTAGCCAATAATCTATCGAGGTATCTAGGTGCCCCTGCTCCTTGTTGTGAGGGTGATGCTCCCACCATCTCTATATCTTTTATATGATAACCTGGTATGAACTTTGCTCAAGATAAAAACATGTTTGCTGAAACAATTTCACTAGGCATTGACAATCACAATGAGCAAGATATTTCACAGGAATGCCTGAGAGTTGTAAACTTTAAAATATGCTAAGGGATATTTATGGGCCTGACAAGTCCCAAATAACATTAAAATTAAGGTGACCATTAGCAAATCCTACTCAATCTTTGGGAAAGAGTGAGGTGGACACATTATGCAGCGCAAGGTACCTTGGAGATCTCAAAGATCTGGGGAAGCATTTATTGCAGCAAAATTTAAAGAATTTAAAGATTCTAAGATGCCAACTCTGCATTTAAAATGCTTATTTTAAAAGAAAAGTGGGAAAGCAAAAAACAAAACAAAGCAATGAGAGAATGGAAACTACCTAACTACATTAATTACAAATCCTTATTTTCCTCTGGGATTAAAAATGAACATTCCAACGTCTTCTTTATGACAAGTCAACTTGTGTTGCCATACCAGTGATTGCAATGGGTATACCTTTGATGGGATGTCCTCTGCACTGGCCACACGAATTCGCCTGCACTCGAATGAGTTTAAGCAAAATGTGTATTCAACACCTATGAACTCTTCTTATCCTTGAATGCCTATCGAAAAATGGTTCTTCATGTTGTTGGGTGTCATCAAGAAATCATTGGCTATTGGTTCTTCACTCTGTGCCTTTTGATATCCATTATCTTTCAGCTCATCTTCTTTAGATTCTAGCTTGATTGCATTAGTATGCTCTTTGATGATTTCATCCTCTTGAAAGGATGAATCTAAAAATTGGCATTTCTTCTGCATACTTAGCTGAGTCTTGATGCTGTCTTCTCCATACTTGGCCAATCCATAGCCTTCTTGTAGGATAGTGTCATTTGTCTTAATCACTTGGTCAAGGGAGTATCCATGTTCCTCTGTATCTTCTTGCAAAGTAAGGAAAAATTCAGAAATGATCTCCTCCTCATCTGAAGTGAAGGAAAAAGCTTGTGGCTTATCCTCTTGCTCATCAAAAGGGGAATCTATGGTGATTTCCTCATCTGTACTTATGGAATCCTCTTGACTAGCCATGAATTGAGCATATTCTTCTACATACTCAATTGCCTCTTTCAAAATATATTCTTCTTCAAAAGGGGATGAAGAAGAAGGCTATGATGGAAAACAAGAAGCTTCTTGAGTAAGGGAAGAAGGGACTTGAGGGGAAAGTGAGAGTTTGGGGTCCTCTTGACTTGCTACTATCATAGACTCTGCATTATTGGGGAAATGATCTTGACAAGTCTGACCTTGTTCATGAACAGGGGTGGCATATGTTTGATATGGGATTTTTGGTGGTGGATATGAAGTTTGGTAGACTTGGTAAGGCTAGTTCTCATGAATGCTTAGCCTTTCTTCTAGAAATGTAATCAATCTACACACATCCAACATTTCATATGTAAGTTCTTGCCAATTTGCCCTTTCAATGGGATCCCACTCACTTTTGATCAGGTCTATTGCTTCCCTCAGTTGATAGATGACATGACAAGGAATTTCTTGGCCATATTCCCTTTTGCTGTCAAGCTCTACCGCATATTTTTTCAATCCCAGGAATGCTTTCTTGAAGGTGAAAATGAGATTAGACTGGGCATAAAACTGGTATAGCTCATGGCCATGTGCATCCTCATTACTTGGAGATATTTTAGGAGGAACTTGATCTTGATTAAATATATAAGGATAATAGGGCTCATAGCTATGAGTAATAGAGTTATACATACCAAAAGGGATTTCTTGATGATACTACTTGATCGGCTGATGACTCAGAGTCATTGTTGGTGTTGATGAAAAACTCCAAAGGCTAATTGGCTAAAGAATACACCAAAATTTCTTTAACTCCTTGAAATATCTATCCCACCAGGCATGCCAGAAGCTATTGATGGCATAAAATTGTGCTGGATCTTAACCAATCAACAATGGGAAGTTTCAAGCTGTGGGACGATGCGGCTTGAAACAACCTCTAGGTTTTAAAGAAGCTAGTCTCTTCTATTTTATAGGTGTTGGGGAAAAGGGATAGGAGACTAAACAGAAATTCAAAAATGCAAGAATTGAAACCTATGGTGATGCACCTGAGTGTAATCCTAATCCTAACCTGAGCATAGTGAGACTATTATATGATTTAATTACATTTAAGAGCAAACAAGTGCATGATCAATGTAAATGATTTGAAATAACAGAAACAAAGGCTCACAATAGGGGAGTATTTTGTTGAGATACAGGAATTGTCAACAAAGGCATAGTGTTCAATCTTCTTAATAGAATCCTCCAATCACATAAGAAGCATAGAAGTCACGCACAGTTATGTAGAACTTCAGACTCCAGAAAATGAGATAGAAGCAAATAACATTGCCAATCACAACACTAGGAAATCTACATCATATACTACCTTACAAATAATGCAGATAACATCAACAAGGGCATAATGTTCAATCTTCTTATTGAATCTTCCAGTCATACAAAAGATGCAGAAACACACATAGTCATATAAACCTTTAAACTCAAGAAAATGAAACAAAATCAAATGATATTATTGGTCAAAACTCTGAAAGTCTAAAACTATGGAAAATTCTCCCCCCTCTTTGAATGATTTTTAATTCTTCTTATATAGCTTTGGATGTCTCCTTACATCGCTCTTTTTCCCATGTAATTCCACTCTACCCTTCACTCACAGGGGACAAAATAGATGGTGCATTCAATACCTTGGATGAATCCTGGTCTTATTAAGAACTGCCCTGACTATGACATGGCGATCCCCGTCTAGTACCTCTCTTCATACCTAAAATTCTTCATTCCATCACCTATTTGGCTGCTCAACTATCTACTCTACCTCTGTTATTAGGGGACAAATGAATGGCATCTTTAATTCTTGTAAGCCCCAAAAATCTACCCAGAGCGCTATTTAATCTACCTAGAGTAACTCTCACCAAATTTCCTTCCATTTTCATTGTAATAGGTAGACGGGCACTCTGTTCTGTCGAAATGGAAGAGGACACTTAGTCAATTTATGAAATTTCTCCCCTTTTGTCTAGAAGACACCAAAGGATGACACTTGGCCACTTCTGCTTTCTTTATATTTTGTTGAGGAATGCTCCACCTTTGACACCTATCAAAGCCTACTTCCTTGATACTTTGTAGCTTTATTGAAATAAAACTCAATGCGTTCCTTGCCTTGGTAAGCTTTAAGAAAGGATGGATGCACGTGGTAGTCTTCACTTGTTGACACTCTATGCTTCCTCAGTCCTTTGAAATATCATTTGAGACCCATCACAATCTTTATTCGATAATTAGGCTCAAGATGGTTTCTTGGATGTTGACACGTGGCGACCTCCACTGTTCTTGGGAAGATATGTGGCATCTTCCACTTTCTATTAGGGATGGAGTGGAAAGGGACTGGAGGGTGACACTTGGTAGCATCTGTTACTTTATGGCACTTAAGCAAAATAAAATGATGCCTTTATGCGTTGAATGAAAGTGTTGGACCCACGTCTCCCTGAATGCTAACACATGGTGATCTCCAGTGCTTCATCAAAAAGGGAGTTTAGGGCCTCCGCAACTGCCACCTGGAACTTTTTGCTCTCTATGTTGCTTGGTTCATTGAAAGTCTTTGTCAAAAGGTAGAATGAAATATGGGTGCCTCTATGAGACTCTAACTTTGACATGTGGTGCATTCTGATTAACTACTACTGGATATGTGGCACATTATATGGCCTTCCCAAAAGTTACAAAAGGGCATTCAGAGGATGCTAGCTGTCCATCTTCATCTCTTGGAAATTGACACGTGGTGATTTTTTCTTGAATTTGATACTTGGGCAAAAGAGATGAAGGAAACAAAAAGGGAAAAAGGGATCTGCTACTAGAGGGTGACACTTGGCAGCTTTCATTGCACTTTGACACTTAGTCAAAATGAATTGGCCCTCTGCTTCAAAATTCTACCGCGACGTCCAAGGTGTGTAGGAGCCAAAATTTGTAGCACTCAAACCAAAAAATAAATTAAAAATGACGTAGAGTAGGAAATTACTCTACATGATCCATATCCTTTGATAAACTTATGATAGTACCCTATATGGACAAGTAAATATCACACTTATGTGGAGTTGACTGGTGGAGGCATACTCAGAATGACTATAATTTTTGCTTGGTCTACTAAAATGCCTTTACTGCACACTACATGACCTAGAAAGACACCAAAGGTTGTAAATAATAGACATATATTTAAATTCAAATCAATGTACAAATCTTGATAACATTATAATATGAGGTGTAGTTTAGATAAAAAAAATTTAAACAAAGAAAAGACTACCCAATCATTGAGATAGGCTTCTAAGAAGTCATGAATGAAATCATTAAACATAGTCATCACTATATGAGAGAAAACTATAGGTACATTCTTAAGGATGAAAGGCATTACCTTGTATGCAAAGGATCACCATTATATGGAAAAATTCATTTTATCTCTATCTTATTCTATTATGGGTCTTTGATGATAGCCACTAAAGCCATATATGAAATAATACATTTCATGGCCTATTGTTAGAATAATGAATATTTAAGCTTGCCTAAGGTTAATAGGGTAAGTTATTTATTACCTAGGGTTAATTTTATTTACCTAGGTTAATTTTATTTATTGTTCAGAATCTCTCAACGATATATTTGTTCATAGTATGTGAAAACAAATAGTTTGTTTTCTCTATTTTGTAATCACAACAAATAGTTTGTTGTCATAAAACAAACTATTTGTATTGTAAATACTTTACAATCTATGAGAAAATGACGAGAGATTAATGAGAGAATATAGAGAATTTATAGGATTATCACCTATTTTTTAGGTGTGATAAATTTATTTTATTCTCTGATATTATTTGCAGGTTATTTGTTGTGGGTTCTTTCTCCTGGATTGATCCTATGGATCCTGTGTATCTCCTGCTCATTCTTTCATGGTATCAGAGCTTGGAGTTCCAGTTGAAGATCCTCTTCCCTACAAATTTTTCATCATTTTTCATCTATTAACACATTCAAAAACATTATTTTATTGATGTGTTACATATATTTGTTATTCTCTCAAATTCTGGTTCTTGTTTAAAAGTTTTTTTTGGAAAATTTTGTACTTTATGCTCATTAATGACCGTACAAATTTCCAAAATCAGAATTTTTTTCACAGGGGCATAGAAAATCAATTTAGGAATCCATTTCAACTTGAATTTTTTTATTTTAGGCTGGTTGTATAGCTCTTTTATTCAAAAATTGGCTGATTGGTTCCTTTTGGTAGACTGTAGTGCCTGTACATTTTTCTTATGTGGTAGATCATACAGTCAACTTTTTTGAAATCTGAGACCCGTTTGTGAAATCTAACTATGATAGCTTTCATTCCATATAAATTAGTATGGATTTGAACTAGGCCATATAGTGTTTTGGAAGGTTACAATAGGAATTTAAAAATCTATTTTTAGTTTGTAGCATAGCCATACGGTTTCATCCATTTTAAATGGCTTATTCTGCATAAAATCAAAATATGATATTTTTTTGTGTTATCAGACTTCTCAGGCCTTCATTTCTAGCTAAGAAGGATGGATTTGGACCAGGCCGCATATTCCTTTGGGCAGATCTAGTGGAGCCAATTCTGCATTTGCTGAGAGGTGTTTTCCTTGGCCTGTGTTTACAAATTTCTCAAAAATTTCCCTGGTCACCACACCTTGCTGGAACAAGAGATTAATTATGATAAATCCAAAGATTATTTAGAATTTATCTCACATGTGTGAGTCATTTTGGCTTATTTTTTATTAATTTCTTAATTTTAGTGGTTTAAATGCAAGTCTCTAGCTCTAAAAGTACAAATTTGACTTTGCTAAAGTGGCTAGAGGTATTTTGTTAAAAAAATGTAGGGAGGAAGTCTTGGGGTCAAATCCCCCTACATTTTTTTTGCATAAAGCCATTTTTTTTACTTTTTTATAAGCTAAGGCTAATTTTTTTTCATTAGGAGATGTTAAATTGTAACGGGAGGGGTGTTTTGAGGAAAAATGAATGTCCAGGTTGTTCTTTCGACTTCATCATCTTCCTTGAGAATGGAATCTCGATTGTTTGAACCCCTAAATTCTACAAATTACCATGTTTGGAAGCTGAAAATGCAACGACTCCTTCAATCAAAGGGCTTATGGAGATTTTTTTTGAAACAACACCTGCAACATTCACCATTGAAAAATACAAATATGCATATGGTTGTAAGCAGGATGAGGGTCTTGGATTGATTTGCCTCAACATCTCAGATAATCTTCAATTTCACATTGCAGATGCTACTACACCAAAAGAGGTATGGGAAAAATTTAGAAACCTATTTGGAAAAGTTAATGAGTTTAAAATTTTGCAATTAGATGTAGAATTGAGTACTCTCTCTCCATCATATTTCCCTTCAATAGATGAATTCTTAGCAAAATTCAAAGTTATAAGGTCATAGTTGAAAGCTAGTGACAAGGATAAAAGTGATTAGGAGTGCATTTTCATGATTTTGTCAAAGTTAAAAGGACCATATAGTGTTTTTTCCTCTAGTTTTTATAATATGATGGATACATTAGGTGATGAATTTAAATGGCCTTCCTTTGAAGTTTTTTGTGAAAGTTTAACTAGGGAGCAAACAAAATTAATGGCCTTAGATTCTCTACCTAGTCCTAGTCATGCTCTAGTTTCTAATTATTCTAAAGGAAAACCTTCACCTAATTCTAAACAAAAGCAATCACCTTCAAATAACCCTCTAGAGTCCACCACCTAAACACCTCATCATTCTAAATCTACTAAGACCAAAAAGTCCTTTAAGCAAAAGAAGAAAACATTTGGTCCATGTAATTTTTGTGGTGGTCCTAATCATGATTGAAGTAGATGTTTTAAGAAGATGGAAGCATTAGAGGTAGTGGTTAGACAACACAAAATTTCCATTCCATCTCCATCTCCTTCTACTTCTACAAGAAAAGGGAAAACACTTTCAGTGATGGCTATATATTCATGTCATGATCAGTGGATTTTTGACTCAGGTGCTTGTCACCATCTTACACATTCTAAGGATCTATTGTTTTCTCTTATAGATTGTAGTACATCACATATTGTTATGGGTAACTCCTCATAGATTGAATTTTTGGGATTTGGTACTATTGACAAATAGGATGGATGTTTTAACAATGTATTGCTTGTACCCCAAATCTCTTCTAATCTTCTCTTTTTATATCAAATATGTAATTTTGGTATTGGTAAAACTATGGAGTTTACTTCACATGATGTTGTAATAAGAGAATGTAATGATCTTAGTGAGATAGTTGTTACAGGCACAACAAACCATACTGCAAGACTCTATACTTTTGATAAGTTTGAGTCTTTTATGTCTTCTAGTTCTTCACTTATAGCACATGGTAATAATCTTAGCAAATTGTGGCATGAGAGATTAGGATATTTGAGTTATGGATATATGCAACAAATGAGTACAAAACATCTTGTAAAAGGCCTTCCTAAGGTCTCATGTATTGATGGGGTGTGTCCTAGTTGTCTAGTTGGTAGACAACACCAAGATCCATTTCCAGTTGGTAAGGCCACACGTGCAAATGCACCCTTAGGGTTGGTTCATAGTGATTTGATGACTTTTCCAACTCATTATTTTTTAGGGGATAAATATGCACTCACATTCATTGATGATTTCACTCGTAAAACTTGGGTATATTTTCTCAAGTTGAAAAGTGAAGTTTTTGAGACTTTTAAGGCTTTCAAAACCTTTGTTAAAAAACAATCATCTCTTCCTCTTAAGAAGATATGCACTGATAATGGGGGTAATATGATAGTAATGCTTTCTATGATTTTTGTATTGATCATGGGATGCAACACCAGTTCACTGTACCACACACTCCTCAACAAAATGGTGTAGTAGAGAGGAAGAATCAAACATTGAAAGAGATGGCTAATTATATGGTTCACTCTAAAAATTTGGGTCCACAATATTGGGCTGAAGCTGTAAATTGTGTAAACTACATTCAAAACCATATGCCTCATAAAGCTATGCAAAATATGACACCAGAAGAAGCTTGGTCTGGGATCAAGCTTGATATTTTAGATTTTTGCATCTTTGGGAGTCAAGCATGGGCATTTGTTCCTAATGACAAACGTAAAGCATTGGAGAAGAAAATCCATCCACCCATTTTTGTTGGTTATTCTGAAGATGTAAAAGCATACCATCTTTTTGATCCTATCACACATGATGTGTTGTTTTGACGGGATGTTTAAGTTGATGAGCTACCCACTCCACAGGAGTGTACATCTAGTTCTTCTTCTTCCCCTCCCTCTTCTACTGAGGATAGTGAGGATTTGATTTATATTGTTGATGATGATGATATTGCACTTACTCAGCCACCATAGCCATCTTCTTCACCACCTTTTCCCAAGTGGGCAATGAGCACTCTACAGGCAGTTGGTTCTTTCATTAGTGATCCATTTGATTCTCATTGTACTCACTCACAGACATTTGGTGTTTCTCTTTTGGGACAAGCTTGTATAGATGATCTAGTGTTGTTTTTTGAGGCCATTGGTATACCCAAGTGGGATGTTGCTATGTATGATGAGTATTCTTCATTGATGAAGAATGATACTAAGGATCTTGTCCCTCTTCCTAAGGGAAGAAAACTTGTAAAATGTAAATGGGTCTATAGGACCAAATATGTTGCAAATGGATCAGTAGATAAGTACAAAGCTAGATTAGTAGCTAAGGGTTTTTCATAGGTTGAAGGGGTTGATTACTTTGAGACCTTTCCCCTGTAGCTAAGATGGATTCTATTCGGCTTGTACTCTATCTTGCTACTTCACATTCTTGGTTAGTTTTTCAGATGGATGTGAAGAGTGCTTTCTTGCATGGTGATCTCCATGAGGAGATCTATCTAGAGCAGCCTCCAAGATTTGTGTAGGACTCATCATTGGTTTTTAGACTCTGTCATTCTCTTTATGGCCTCAAACAAGCTCCTAGAGCTTGGTATGAGAAGATGGATAGTTTTCTTTTGAGTTCTAGTTTTATTTGTTGTGAGTTAGATCACAATGTATACATCCTGAAGTGAGGTGAGGAACTTGTCATATTGGTTTTGTATGTTGATGATCTCATCCTCATTGGTAGTTTAGATTCCTTGATACATTACATCAAGGACAAGTTGGCAGATAGGTTTGATATGATAGATCTGGGACTTCTACATTATTTTCTTGATCTTCAAGTTTTTCAATCTTCTGAGGGCATCTCTATTAGACAGCAGAAGTATGTGACAGATCTTCTTCATCAGTTTGGCATGGTTGATTATAAGCTTGCCCCCACTCCATATCAGTCAGGTATTGTGTTGTCTGCCACTTGTATGACTCCTCTTTTTGATCCAACTTTGTATAGGCAACTTGTAGGTAGTCTATTGTACTTGAATCATACCCATCCTGACATCACATTTGATATGAACCTTGTCACTCAGTTCTCACAGGAGCCTCATGAGAGTCATTGGCAAGTAGCCAACCATATTTTGTGCTACATTCAGGGCACCACTCACTTTGGTATACATTACACACCACAAAGTTCTACACAGCTTGTTGGATACACTGACTCTGATTGGACTAGTGATGTTGACACTCACAAGTCCACTTGTAGATTTGCTTTCACACTTGGTTTAGGTGTAGTTGCTTGGGCATGCAAAAATTAGACTGCTATTGCATTGTCCTCTACTGAGGCTGAGTATCAAGGTACTGTCAAAGCTAGTCAGGAGACACTTTGGCTTCGATAGTTGCTTAGAGATTTTGTCTTCACACAGTAGGGTCTTACTACTCTTTGGTGTGACAACCAAGGTGTGATTATTATTTCACACAATCCTGTTGAGCATTAGGAGACAAAACACATTGAGATTCACATGCACTTCATTCGACATCTTATTCAAGATGAATTTCTTTCTTTGGAGTTTGTGCCTATAGCTGAGCAAATTGTAGACATCTTCACTAAACCTTTGGCTTCTCCTCATTATCTTTAGTTATAAGCGATGCTTGGGGTGAAGGAAGTTGTCCTTGGGGGGGATTTCCCATGAAGTCCTTCCTTCCTTTATTTTTCATATATTTTGATTGGTTTGTACATGGGTACCTTATTAGGCCTAGTAGCCAGGACCCATATTTGTTTGTCATTCTCCCTATGTTTCACTTAAGGGAGGGTGTTAGAATAATGAATATTTAAGCTTACCTAAGGTTAATAGGGTAAGTTATTTATTACCTAGGGTTAATTTTATTTACCTAGGTTAATTTGTTTTATTGTTGAGAATCTCTCAACAATATATTTGTTCGTAGTATGTGAAAACAAATAGTTTGTTTTCTCTATTTTGTAATCACAAAAAATAGTTTGTTGTCATAAAACAAACTATTTGTATTATAAATACTTTACAATCTATGAGAAAATAACAAGAGATTAATGAGAGAATATAGAGAATTTATAGGATTATCACCTATTTTTTAGGTGTGAGAAATTTATTTTATTCTCTAATATTATTTACAGGTTATTTGTTGTGGGTTATTTCTCCTGGATTGATCCTATGGATCTTGTGTATCTCCTACTCATTCTTTCACTGATGATATATTCTATAACTTTATTTGTGAAGGGAATTGAGAATGGAACATTTATACATGAATAATTAAGAATCCAATAATCCCCACATACTCTAATCTCCCCTAGTTTCTTAGGATGCACTACTATGGGACTAACCTAATTTTCCTTTTCTATAGGATAGATTATACCTACATCCTACATTCTATCAAGTTTAACCTTCACTTTCAACTTCATTTTTAGATTTAGATTGTATGGTTTTTTCTTTGTGGGTTATGTGTGTTCCTTGAGTTTGATATCCATTTTTCCTAGAGATAAATAAATTCCTCAGACCTCTAAAAATTTATTGGGAAAAAAATATTGATAATCATGTAGGAGTTACATAGATTCATAATTTTCAACTTGTATTCAATAATCACCTATATGAACCAATTTGGGAACCTTCTCAGTTCCAATGTTTGTTACCTAATTTTTAATGGGTTGTTGGTAAATATTATGATTTTCCTCATAAAAATATTCTTGTATCATTCATTTCCCTTCCTATTTTGGAATTTATATGCTGCATATATTGTCTTCTTTAGTTGGTTCTATGTTTGGGTCCTTTACTAGTTCTACTAGTTGTTCAGGGTCAAATAAATTAGTTAAATTGAGATCACCATCTATATCTGAATCTTAAATATCCTCTTCTTCATCTTGTATTCAGTGGCATGGTTATGTTAGATATTTTTCTTCTTTCTTGGAAGCTTTATACCTTTTTAATTTTGTATTGAGAGCAGAATCTATGTTTTTCTATGCAGTGGATTTCATCATGGTGCTTAAATCTTCTGAGAACCCATGGCATAGGAAATGTTTAATTTTTGGTAATTCATTATGAACCAAAGGGTTTTCATCTTTAAAAACAAACATTTTTATAAGATCACTTTTCACCTACACCCTGATGCTTTGTCTCCCTCTTATGCTCTTGATGCATATACCATGCTAATGGTAAAGGAGAAAGTGTATAATGAAAGATGTGAACCCAATATTTTAGGGGCACATGTTATTTAGTCTAAACTTTAACACATCTATGAATATGAATTATAGGACACTCACCTTCTTATAAGAAAGACCAATTTCTTATGATGACCTATGGTAGCTAAAACCTACTAATTATGAGTTCACACACATCATCCTGCTTGAGATGATCATTTATATGATTTCCCACTATGTCATTAAAACTCCCTTTAGATCATAATTCAAAGCATTGAACTACTAGTTGATGGTAGGTACATGGTCTTATAAGTAAATAATAAACTAATTGATATCCTCAGTTACATAATATACAGGAAGTTGTCTCTCATGTGAAAAGACCATTCTCATAGGTTGGAGTTCATGATCACCTCAAGCCCAATTGAGGAGGTGTGTGTCTGAGTCTCCACTAACATATGAAACTATTTCCCAAGGCAAAGTGCCTTCTCTAGTTAGCTTTATATAATCCTATATATGATCGTCTATTTGATAGAAGAAGTCAACTTCTGAATGAGTAGAGGATTTAGAAAACATGGACACATAATATTCTATGATAAATTACATTGCCAATGATGGAGTAACTATTGGTTTAGGCCTTGATTGTTCATATGTCTTCACATATTGAGTAAGTAATGATTGTACCTAAGGTTTAGTATGTTGATACAAAAAGTTACACTCAGCTATGCATAGAGATTTTGGGTTTTCTTTAGAGTTTACTTTCATCTAGATGGTATCTTGCATGACATATGGAGAATCTGGTTCAATCATAATTGTATTTATATGAATCTAAATGAAACCACGAGTGTTTGGTAGGGTGCTAAAGTAAACCACTAAGAGGCTAGAAGGCTCAAGGGTTCTATGGTCTGTAGGAGGTCTATAATGGCTATCCATTTTCTCATCTTGTAGCAGGCTATATATAGACTTGTAAACTAGGTTGGGGCTAGTACAAACAAGCACACAAAGCACATAGGAACCTCTAGTGGGTCCAAACAAACTAAATCAAGTAGTTAATACTAGACTACTAATTGCATAAATAAAGCAAAAAAAAATAATACCAAATGGAGAAAGATAACAACTGAAGAGTAGATCTAGAAGCTAAGGTACTTTGAGGCCAAATGAAAAATGTTTTAAGAAATAAAGATGTTTTCAAGAAAGGGTTCAATATCATGCCTATTCTAGATTTTAGATATCTTTCAAATGCAACACTATTATTTTTTAACAATGTAATGTTCTAGTTTAGCAAGAGAGAGAGATTATTTAATGAACTTGTATAGATCATTTTGGGCATGTAGAGTCCTAATATGTAAATAAAATGTTTCTAATGTAAGAATAAACATGGAATGGTAAATATTTCAAGCAATGAAGATATATATTAATCACATATGAATGCATAAAACAACTAAATCACTAAAATAAATCAAACCCTAACATGTATACTACAAGTAAACAAATAGTTTCACTTTACAAAGTAAAGTGCCCTCATATCAAGATCAAATAGATGTGAAGAATTTCTACCAATCAATTTTCCAAGCTAAGAGACAAGAGAGGAAGAAGATCAGGCTATGTGTAAGCTGAGTCTAGACCAAGATCTAAAATCTATGGAGGAGGTGAAGGAGAAACCACCAATCTATGGAAGACCTAATGCAAGGAGAAAAAAATAGGTGAAATAGAGTCTTGAGGGAGAAATGAGAAGCCTAAAATATTTAGGAACACTATCAATAGAAATGTGAATCACCAAGAATAACTTCAATAATGTAGGGCATCCCCTGTCACAATGGAAGCTATTGTGCCAAGCAAGACTAAGAGAGATCTAAGGAGGTAACCAAGATTCCAATAGACTGATCAAGTGGGAAGATTAGAGAAATAAAGTGATCAAGGTGAGGTGAGAGTGAATATATAATGTGAATTAAAGAGGAAAACATGCATATATCCAACCCTAATTTGTCAACAAGTCAAAAAACTAGTCATTTATGACAATTTTAGACCAAACTGGGCCATTTTTGGATGTTTTACCTAGGATGTAGCTTTCATGAAGGAAACATATGTCTTAGGTATTGAGTTTCCTCTTTAATCCATGGTATAGGTTAACAAGCCCCTAGGTTGGTCACTAGGTTCTTGAAAGGGGCTCAGGGTTCGTAGAGAGCCCTTAAGGTGTGAGAAAGTGCCTAGATGGTTAGAGGATGGGAATGATGTGTGAGAGAGGTTTAATCAAGTGGACTATGACGTTAAGTGAGATAACAACTGTTGGTAGTCTACATGTGAGATAATGTGTAATCATGGGGAGGAATAAGGTCATGATAAGTTGATCACATATGCCCCTGGTGTTCAAACAAATAAGGAGTGCTATTAAGTACCTAGAAGCCACACCAAAGCAAAGGAAATCAAGCAATGAAAATCTAATATAAAACATTACCTTTACTTACCATATAAGGATGGTGGTGAAAGAATGTAATTGGCATGATCCATAGGTGAAAGTGAAAATGTTTTAGAATCCAAAATCTAACTCCAGCTTTAGTTGTAGCTCCTACAAATAGGGAACACAAGTGAGATCAAATCAAATCATACTATCTAGAATGAATTTCACTAAGGCATCAACCCTAGTTTTCTCCCTATGAGGGATATGGGTGAATTAGGCATACTCAAAGGAGAGTAAATCATGCACCAAATCAAATAGGGGAGTAAAATCAAAGTTAAGGATGGCCCAGACACTAGTGAGTTGAGACATGGCTAAGAGTGAGTTGGGGAATAACTACACATAACACACATGTAATTCATAGGCATCAATGATTAGATTATACTTAGTGACATTATTCATCTCATTGATCAAGAAATAACTAGCTACAACAAGCTCATTTACCCATGGATAATCAATAACCCAAGTTGTAGCCATAGGTCCTAGGTTGCCTTGACTATTGCCATCTATGTAAATCACCACTGAGAGGTGAACCATGATGGGGGTTGAGGATGCAAGAATATTCAATATATAAATTTTATCTCAACATGAAGTAAAGTAAGTGAGTTGCATAAAGGAGTCATTAAATTTAACCAAGCTATAACCAAACTGGTTAATCAACACTAGTTGTAGGTAGAGGTAATCAGGGAAAGTGGGGGAGGTTCAAAGAAGATGAAGACTAGTTGGCAAGACCAGAGCAAGTCTCAAACCATAATAGTTAGATAACATTATCAACCTACAACAAAAATGAAAAAATAGAGAGGGAGTTATAATGGATTGATTTCATAAAAGTAGAGAAATGACTAACTAAAAGAAGTATAGAAAGTAACTTATATCCTTGGGTGCCCATGAAATGGAACACAAACCCAAGAGGTTAGTAGGGACTTGGAAGGAGTCCTAAGGATCAACATGGGGATATAATAGGCCCAAAGAAGCCTTGAATTAAAAAATGGAGGCTAAAAATGTGTTTATAATGTGTCAAAACCCATAAGATGGAGGTCTTATGGTCTGAAACAAAAAAGGGCCCACAAGGTGCATCTGGCAAGGAGTGCACAAGCCTGACAAGCTAGAAGACCTATGGGTAAAAGAGACTATAATGGTCCCAAAATAGACCTAAGGAGGCCTTAAAGAGAGAAATGGACTCTGATATTGAATTTTGAATGGGCCAAAACCTCTAAGATGAAGGTTTTGGGGTTTTAAGAGCAAAAATAGAACCAAATAGAGGCCTAAAAAGGGCAAAAAGAAGGTTATTGACCTAGGACACAACCTACCTAGGAAAACCTATATCTTGGACCACTATCAAGCTAAAAAAATTATGGCTTGGCCCACTACCAGGTTGTGATTTAGACTAAAAATCCATGACTTGGGCCATAAAGGGCCAAAACCAACCTCGAGGAGCTTGAAAAGACCCAAAATTAACCTAGAAAGGAAAGGGATGGGGGAGACAAAAAAAATGTTTATGAGCATTCCCAAACATAGTTTTATTATTCCAATATGAGCATGAATAATCTAAGGTCATGTTTCTCTCTCATGCAAATGTGAGGAGGAGTTATAGTATTAGTCAAGAAAGACATCTCAATCGATAGAGTTGTCACCACTGTGTGTGGCCAACCATGAGAGAGTGACTCAATTCCAACCATAGTGAGAAGTGAGGAGGGGTGGTAGGAGGCCCATGATAGATGAATAAAATCCAAGGAAGGCAAAATCAAGTCATAAGTAACCATAACCACTAACCCACACCACCTTTAGGCACTACAAAAAGAGAGAGAGGGAGATAGTAGAGGGTTAACTACAAGCCAATAGTAGCTTGATTAACTAGAAGTAAAAGACTATGATTATATCCTAAGGTGCATCCAAGGAGGATTGCATAATCCAAATGGCTAAGGAGAGATCAGAAAGGTCTTATAATGGATGCCATGAGAGGGGCAATCAATCAAATAGGGGCCTGAGGAGGGTGTTCTAGTAAGCTTGGAGGCTTAACAAAGTATCACAGCCTCAGGGCCAGGCCTATCTTCAAGGGAAGGCTACCACTTCTCCCTAAATAGAGGCTTACCCACAATGTAGGTCATTATTTAGCCTAAAATGAGGACAAATAATAGGTTGAATTCAATAAAAATGAGATGGAGCATCCATATCCTTAGGTTCACTAGGCATGACCCAAAACATAAGAGTGTCAAAGGTAGGGTCATTCTAGGTGAATGAGACCTTTGAACCCAAACAAGTAATAAGATGTTGGTACATAATATGCATAGGCATGAGATTATTTTAAGCTTTACTCTCATTTATTAGGTTTCATGCTATACCATGGATGGAATATCACTCAAGATCAGAGTCAGTGACTTTATCAATCTCTATAAGAGATGCATTAAGAGAGCTGATACTCTGATGGGAGAAGCATGATGAGAGGGGAAGTTTAACATCTAATGAGACATATTGGAATAGGTCTATAAAAATATATGAGCTATCTTGGCATCATAGAGTGGAAGAGGAAGTTGGATGATGCACATCAAACTCTGAAGGAGTGAATGTTTCTTGGTACTTAGCTAGATCATAATGTTCATCCTTGAGAAAATCAAATTCAATAATAGGGGGCATGTAGACACCCAAAAAACCTCATGAAGAGACATCCAAAACCTCACTTGAGGTATTTGTCTTTGTATAGAGTAATGGCTAGGGATCTGTGTTAGCATCTAGAGTGTGAACCTTACCTTTATGAATAAACTGCACTATGCAAAAGGTGGCTGATGTGATGACCTACATGGAAATAATTCAAGGGTGGGAAAAAATCATGTTGTATGAAAGATTGAGGTCTAACACACAAAACTTGATTTGGACCACCTTAAGACTAAACTTGCTATGGAACTTCACATTCTCACTGGCATAACTATGTCATTATTGAAACCAACACACCTATGGTGAGAATCGAAAAGCTTCTTATAACTAATATTGAGCTCATAAAATACATGCAAAAGCATGATATTCAAGGTATATCCTTCATCAACATTACACCACTTAATGAGACAATCATCAATAAAAGTCTTGATGTAGAGAGGGAACCAAGTTATATTTACCAAAATCGAGGTGTCTGTCAAGGAGGCTTGGTTAAAAGATAGAATATGTAGATGAAGATGCCCAGGTGTATCAAAGGTAAACAAAACTCTGATATCATCCTATAGTAGATCCTTATGAGAGATATTGAGCTCATCAAATATGACTCCCCATTGATTAGGACAAAAGAGAAGTAGTTCCCAGATGGAGATTGTAGTTGAGAGGCCTTATAATTCCTCTATGATAGAGTAAGGATGTTGTCTATCTTGGAGAGGGATATTATGTTGAAAATCAAACCTAAATTTGGGATTCCCTACCCTCATGGGTTGGATGGGAGGCCCAACACCAATAGTATCTCTAGTGGGGTCGATGTCCCAACTCAAGTGTATGTTGACAAAGCACTCATAAGAAGTATGAGTGATGTAAATACAAGTAATGGCCTTGCTACTCTCATGTTTGGCTTTCCCTCTTAGGTCAGCCTAAGAAGAGGAGTCAAAAGAGGTAGAAGAGTAAGTAGGAGAATGTGGGGCCTTAGCATTTAATTTCTTAACTTTTTTTTCTTCTTCTTCTCCTTGTCATGGTTTAGTAGAGGCTCCTTGAACACATCCAACTTGTGGTTAAGGTTGGTGAGGGGAGAAATTTGAGACTAAGGTGAGGCTTGCCCATTAGAATTTTGGATAACATAATTGAAATCATCATGCCCCTTCATTCGATGGTAATTTAAAAACTTGGTAGGGTTATAAGGACACACCATAAATTATTTTGCTAGACTAGATTCAAAAACCTTCTTTTCAATTGGTTTCTTGCTTAAGGCATTCACTTCACAACTTTCCTTCTTGTCCTTCTCAGGAGGAGAATCAATGACATCATCATGGTTATGATCATGATGAGGATGAGTTTTGAGAAGGTATGGGTTATATGCCCATATTCACCTCAAATAATTTGATCTTCAAAAAATCATTAACAACTTCATCATAAGAGATGGGCTCACACTTGAGGACCTCAAGGTGCCTTTTGTGCTTCAATGCTCATGTGAACATATCATAAAGTTGGTCATCTAAGAACCTAGTTCTACATGTATGAATAATTGAATGCCATCTACAAATAAAATAAAAGTTTGAGTCACCCTGAGCCTTCATCATGGAGGTAAATGACTAGATTCCAAGGTTAAAAGGTTTGTAAATATTGAAATATTAGAGGAAATCATCTAGGAGTTGTAAACTAGAGAGAAAATATGAATGTAGATTTTGAAACTAGATGAGATCTTAAGCTCATAGAAAATGAGTGAATAAATTCAAAAACATGCCTTTATCCTATTCCTAATCTATACACACCATCATGAATGTCATAATATGATTCATAGGATTTGATTCTTGAGTCCCATTTAATTTTGGCAATTCAAGGATAGGAGTAGGGAGGGGAATAACATGCACCCAAGGGGCTAGAATATTTTGATGGAAATCCTCATTAGCATGGTTTATATTAGGTTGGAGATGAGCTCCAAGATGGGGATCATGATGATAATGATGTTGCTTATGCCCATATTCATCATCATAACCATGGCCATGAAGAACATGATGTTGAGGTGGCTCTTGATAAAGAGGCTAGTCATAACAAAAATTATCTCTACCATGAGGTGGGGAATGGCCACAAGAAGTGTGATGGTCCCCATAGGGATGATGGGAAGACATGACATACTCATGAAAATTGTCATGATGATCAAAATCTACATGATGTTTCTCATGTGAGAGAAAACAAAGATCAATCGATGGTCGCTAAGACTCCTGATATGCATCTCATGGATCTCTACTCTGTAGATGGTGATTAAAAACAACATGCTCATTGAAGAATCAAAATGAAGGGATAGGAGGATGGGAAAAATCTTCATGATGAATATATATTCCTAAGTGGTAATATCATGATCTACAACATGGACATGTAGACATTCTAGTGGGAGAGTTTCCTATCAAGAAAGAGGTAGAGAACTCATGTGAAATTTGATTAGGGCACTTGACACTGAATGGGTACAACCTCTATATTCAGAAGATGCATGCCATCAACTCCTAGAGGGAATAGGATGAACTTCATTCACCTAGGGACATATATTTCAATCATCAATGATTTTTCACAACCCATCTAGTCCTAATCAATCAAGAGGGTCCTCATCAACTTAAATGGGTGAGTGAGATGCATTACAAGGATGAGTAGAAACATCTTTAGATGAATGAAGATTAGACTGGTGAAAAGGAGACCATGTTCATTGGTTATATTCTTACCAATATTTTTTCCTTTCAAACATAAGAGGGTATAAACTACCATTATAGGTCAAGGAAGGCTCTTGGATCCTACAGTGTCTATGGTGTTCCATTATAGCCATGGCTTGCTCATGAGTGAGCTTAGGGATGAGACCTTGAATCTAATGGGAGGATGTCTCAAGGATGGAAGGTCAGCCATGGGTGTAATTAAATAAGATAAACATGGAAGAAAATAGAAAAATTCAAACTAAAGTAGAACTAGCAAGGAGAATAACACAAAACCAAAGCAAAATACAACCAAGGTGAGAGCTGAAACACAATTGAAAGCAAAGCCTAACAACTAACAGAGGGGAGTTAGATAAGAAAGTTCTAAAAGGATATAAATAACATGAAAACATATGTGATGTCCTATCAAGCATGCCAAAATGTAGCTCCAAGAATTTTAATGGAACCACCAGTGTTTGGTAGGGTTTTAAAAGAAACCACTAAGAGGCTAAAAGGCTAATGGGTTTTATGGGCTACATGAGGTTTAAAGTGGCTATCCAGTTTGCCAGCTTATACCAAGCTATATATAGACTTGTAAACCAATATGGGGATAGTAAAAATGAGTGCATAAAGTATGAAGGAACCTTTAATGGGTCAAACCATAGTAAAACAAGTAGCTATGAATAGACTATTGATTGCATAAACAAATCAAAAACAATAGTACCAAATGGAGAGGGATAACAACTAAAGAGTAAATCTAGAAGCTAAGGCACCTTGAGGTTAAATGAAAGACATTTTAAGAAATAAATACATTTTCAATAAAGGGTTTAAGAGCATTCCTATTATATATTTGAGATATATTTCAAATGCAACACCATTGTTTTCTAACAATGCAATGTTCTAGTTTAGCAAGAGAGAGAGAGAGAGAGATTTTTTAAGCAACATGTATAGATCATTTTGGACATGTAGAGTCCTAATATGTAATGAAAATGTTTCCAATGAAATCATAAACATGTAATGCTAAAAATTTCAAGAAATGAATATATATTTTAAAAACATATGGATGTGTAAACTTTAGAAACTATTCAAAATAATGCACAAAACAACTAAATCACTAAAACAAATCAAACCCTAACATGTATGCTACTGAAAGTAAACAAAGAGTTTCACTTTGGAAAGAAAATTAACCTCATATAAATATTAAAGAGATGTGAAGACTTTTTACCAATTGATTTTCCAAGCTAAGAGGCAAGAGAGGAACAATATTAGGTTGTATTTAAGCTGAGTCTAGACCAAGAGCCAAAATCTATGGAGGAGGTGAAGGAGAAGCCACCAATATATGAAAGAGACAATATAAGGAACACAATATAGGTGAAATGGAGTATTGAGGGAGTAAGGAGAAACCTAAAATATTTAGAAACACTATCAATAGCAATGTGAACCACCAATAATAGCTATATTAATGTAGGGCATTCCCTACCACAATGGAAGCTATTGTGCCAAGCAAGAACTAAGAGAAATTTCAAGAGGTAGCCAAGCTTCCAATGGACTAATCAAGTGGGAATATCAGAGCATGAAAGTGATCAAAGTGAGGTGATAATGAATAGAGAATGTGCATAAATGAGGAAAATGTGCATATATCCAACCCTAATCTGTCAACAAGTAAAAAAAATACTTGTTTATGACCATTTTGAACCAAATTGGGCCATTTTTGCATGTTTTACCTAGGCCATATCCTAGGCTATTGATTTTGTGAAGGAAATGTGTGGTTTAGGTGATGGGGTTCTTCCCTTATCTGTGGCCTAGGTCAAATAGGCCACTAGGCTAGTCAATGGGTTCCTAAATGGGGCCCAAGGGGTCCCTAGAGAGCCCCTATAGCATGAGAAAGTGACAAGATGGTTAGAGGATGGGAATAATGTGTAGGAGAGGATAAAGCAAGTGGCCTATTACTTTAAGTAGGATAATCAGGGTTAGTAGTCTACATGTGAGCTGATGTGTAATCATAGGGAGGATTAGGGCCACAAGAATTATGATTATAAGAATGATGTAAGGTTTGTGCACCCTATTTAGAGGAATGATGATAACCTTATCTCCTTGATGCACCTCTAGTTGATTTTATACAATATTGATATTCATCTAACCATCATATTACCACTTCTTACCAATTAGCATATGGTAATGTGTTTCTTATATCTTCATGTAGATGACTTTAAAGTCATTATGTAGGGTTAGTTCTATGACTTTGATGTCAATATCTTCTAATTTTCCAATGTGCTCAACTCATCCATAGTTAGATAAGCTCAAAGTTACTAGGTTGTAGCTTATAACTAGTCATCCAATAGCCCCCCATGTATACCTAGGAATCATATTGACTGTGCTACCAAAACTAAAGACAAAATTTGGAATTTTATATCTTGAAACCTCAATGTTAATTCATGCATCTATATCCCAAGGATTCTTTATTTTGATGTACCAAACAAGTTTTTTTAATCTTCTATTTCCCACGCTGTACACACTCTAATATATTATGTATCAATTTTATGATATTTTGAGATATGTCATCATTATGTAGTGTGATTAAAAGTTTTAGAAGATCTATCAGTGCAATGATAACTCTATCCTGATGCATAATGCACATGATCTAGCCATATATTTAGGCATATATTTCTGTAACATCTCCTTCAATAGGGTTTTGGTGTTGAATGTTTTTCAACATCTACATAAATTCATATGTGAGCCCATTTTCTATAGTTTTATTTGGGTATTTATCTTATTTTTCTTTTTGGATTCCCTAATCCTGAGGTATTTCAAGTGGAGGCAACCCTCTTTCTATGTGTTGATGTCATGTAATAACATTTAGGGAGGCCTCCTCCTTAGGCTTCACACTCACCATATTCATATTCCTAATAACCTTATACTTTATTTGATTTTCCAAGATAGAATAGTCTTATGTCTCATGCTAGTCATATATTATGTAGTATGTATAGTAAGACTATCTTTGAGGATTTAAAGGGAAATTTCATTACATGTGATTGTACTCTACACATAAATAATATTACAAAGGAGTTTATTGATAGGTCTTTCCTCTTCCACCTTGGCAACCTCCTATGTATCTACCCCTATATCCTCCTCTATTGGATTGATAATCTCATCTATACCCTCATTATTTCTATGCTATGTTCCAATGATGATGTTGCTAGGTATTATCTCCAATTTTCAATTGTTACTACAAAATTGGTGGAGTCTAACTCATTTTCTATTGCTACATCATGGCTAAGCTCTCGGGTGCTACATACTAGAATTATAGTGATGGTGGTGTCCAACTCAGTAAAGGAGGGGTCAAACTAGATAGACCTTGAGGATGTTATTGTGGTGAACTAGGAATCCATTGTGGACCTTCTTGGGTTACACAACCTTTATCAACCTTTAGGCCTAGAATTATTTGGTTCATTAAGGATACTTTCTATGTAGTGATGATGAATACATTTTTGGTGATGTCTTCTTTGAGATCATATGAATCCCTACAATTGTTTTCATCATGATTATGTGACTCATATAAATTGTAATACAAATTCTATGAGTTATTAACATACTATTATAGAAGATGGCATTGCATTATTGCATGCCCTACTACTTGACAAATTTGAAAAAAACCTATCTTTATCTTAAGACAATTATTCCTATAATGTCCTTTTTATACTCCATACACCATAGATTTAACTTAGGTTTATCTACCTCATGATATTGCTCCATTATCTTCATAAAATATTACTTTGTATTTTCAATCTTGGAATTTATGACATGACCTTATCCATAGTATTCAATTTTCTCTACTCATAGGGAAACAACCCTAGCATCTGATTTAGTAGCATATTGAGTCTACGTAGTGGAAAATCTAATTCTAGAGTGTAGTCCTTCAATGAAACATGTAACTTTGTCTTTGTTTGTTTAATTAAAACTCCACCTTATTCATAACATTATAAAATCTATGATCATAGTCATAGATTGATTCTCCTAAATTTTACCTTATTTCCTTCAAGTCCTGAATAGTTTTACTTATACATTTCTTTATCTTAAACTCTATAATGAGTAATTCCTTAACCTATTGTAAATTTTACCACTAAATTTCTATGTGGTATTGAACTCAAGTTCTCTTTTGGTTATTTCCCCTACTAACTTGAAAATTTGGACAACTTCATTAGTAATGCCCTTAGCTTTCCATCTCATTTCACAAACTAGTAAGTACTATTTAGGGTTTATAGACCCATCATACATTATTAGGTTTATAAATCCTCCTGTATGACCCATTGTGTAAACTAGTGTAAAGGAGATATACTATGTAATTATTATAAGCAGTGACTATGTTCTCAATAATCCTATTTGTGTAATATGATGATTTATCGATGCACTGGGAGAGTTAACTTGTGCAGTTTGTTTTTATACATTTCTTTCTTTTCTTTGCTTGGTTTCGATAAGCCCTATAGCCTTTAAAGCCTTTAAAATTGATGTTATTATAATTTCAATACCCTAATGATGCACTTACTCTAAAAATGGACCTTTCCAACTACTATCTTCTTGCTCACCTGTTTGAAAACTTCTACTGGAATATAATAAATTAGGATGCAGGGATGTATGGTCTTCTAATGAATGATTATTTCCTTTGACATATTCTTCCTCTATGCTTGAACCTATGATTAATATAAAAATATGCTATTTTTATTTTCTTAATTGTTCATGTCCTTATGATAATACCAATTCTTGTATCTATGCACTCCATCTATCATCTAACTACTCTACTTCTACACTATTCTCACCTTCTTTGAAAATCTCTTCTTCATCTTATTCTTCATCACTTCTTTCTATCTGTTCACATTCATCATATTATTTCTTCATCCATTTTTATTCTTCTATTTTATCTCACTTGTCACATCTTCTTACTCATTCATCATCTATTTTACTACTAATCTTACATTTACTCACAACTACTTGGGTATTCTTTTGTTTATTCCATATGTTCTATTGTTGCATCTCACATTCTTAATCTAGACTTTTCTTTTGACTCTTCTTCCCTTGTGTATCCATTCTAGATTTAGGTTCAAGAATTATCTAATCATCTATTCAACATTCACTATCATGTTACACACACCCCTATATGCCCTAAGTGACTATTTCATATTGGTTGGAGTAGGCACCATGGCCTTATCCACAACCAACAGCTTCATAAGGATAGGTGTTCACTATATAAATTTCCCTCTAATTCCTTTAACAAACAAGTCCTATATATATTTAAATTCTATGTATCCTTATAACACAAACTCATTTATGTATCTATCTATAGTGGTAGAAACCCAATAATCTATTACCCTTGTCCAATTAGTTACCAATTTCTACAACTGATCTACCTTTTCTTCAATCCAAATGATTATTTCTTTTGTTCTTAGGTTAAAACGATAGTATTCTAATTATGATAACTAATTAACAATAAATTCAAGCAAATTTCACTAAAATATTTTGTAAATCTCTCCATAAATATGTTCTCAAATGATTTATTGTATGGTAAGACTAGTTCTTTTTTATTCTTCTATGAAATTACATACTCTTTAGTTTAATCATGTCTCAATGTCTCTCTATCCCAGTAACCATCTTAGCATAGTTTCCTCTAGGAGTGTTTCCATGCTCACTCCAACATTATTAATAGAGTTTCTTGAAGCATCAGAACATGCTAAGGATGAGGATATCTAGGTTATACTTTACTTGCACAAGATAGTGCAGAATGTTCATACACAAGGTTGGAAAATAGAAGCATAGTGAAGATGAATTATTATGTGTTAAGTAGAAAGTATGAATAAATAGTAATTTATTAACATTTATAGAGTATTTAGATTAAATTAGATAGAAATTAAGAAAAAAATTATACATGAGAATGCATGTAAGGAACAAAGTAAGAAACATAATAGGTAATAATAACCAAATAGTCTTTATTGATCTCTTCAAAAGTGAAACTCTCTTCTTCTTACAAACATAAGAATATATAGATGCTTGTAGTATATTAATATTCATATTATTCTCATAATTAGTGCCAAAATTGGATTATGTTCATATTGTTGTGGAGACAGGACAAAATAGACACATATATGATAAACTAAGTACATAACACATGAATATAGACAAATATCCTATGCAATTTTACTATCTAATTTCTTCTCCCAACATTTGGATAAATACTTGTCACTAAAATTGTATTGGATTATTAATTATTTTACCACTAGTTTTGATTCACCAGGAACTTTCAAGTTCTTGAATTTTTTCCTCAAAGAAAATTGGAGACCATGAAATACTACCTCATATTCAACTACGTTTCTTTGTAAGAGAATAGCTAAGTATGACTTCTCTCATGGGTTAATGTAATGAACCCAACCTAATATTTATGCAAGTATATTCAAATAAAAATTATTTCCTTAAATTTTATATAGATTTCAATTTGAAATACCTTAATAAACTCAAACTAACAAGGTATACAATGCTAGTTTTTCACAACTATGTCCCAAAACCACTATGTTTGAATGCATGAAATAGAACATTAATTACATGATGAATTTGATTTATATTTATGAAAATTACATAATTATACTATAATAAATCAAAAATTAAAGCCATACATCTAATTATTAAATCTAAAACACATACTTTGTAAACTATAACTCCCTTCTTCACAATTATGTAACTACGACATACCAAAATAGCTGATGAAATTTGAAAAAATCTATCATGAAAATAAAAGCTATGTTTGATATTTTCCATAGAAAATAAATAATTTTCATCCTCTGATCTCTAATATTCCAAGGGGTCTCAAATGATGTAGTTGAACACAAATGCTCAAGCTATGAAAGAAATTGACAATTTGGCAAAATATCCCAAACTAGTGCTCTTGATTTATATAAGAGGCATAAATCCCAATGTCTAAAAATTCCATAAATAATAATAATGGAATGTTTCATTATTATATCTCCAACATAAGCAAAGGATTTTTTTCATATTCTATATCCAATATAAGTAATAAAATGTTTCCATATTCTATCTCTAACATAGGTAATAGAATGTTTCCATATTCTCCCTCCAAAGTAGGTCCACTAAAGGTTTGTCATAGTTTCCTTACTAAAAATTTAAAATTTTAACCCATAAATATTCAAAAATTACACTCTCTTATGATTTTCATAGACTTTCCATAATATATATGCTCTTTTTAAAATCATCTGATTTTAACTCCCCCATTAATATGTTATAAATTTTCCTTGATAATGCTCCCAAATAATTAACAATTATTTCCCTTATAATTTATATTAGTCCACAAGAAATATGAAAATGGGATTTTGGGTCTATCTTAGTGAATTAATTAAAAAGGGTACAATACAAGTCCCCCTCCCCAAAATTTCTTGCTCTCAAGTAATGCTTGAACCATCCTACAAATACCTATATCCCAAACTTTTATGCATGGTCTGTTTTGAACTAAAACAATAATATCCTTGTATCTTTTACTTCAAGTTGTTTCATTCAACCTCTCTCCATTATTAGAGTGTTTTAAATTAAAAAAATAACTTGAAATGGTATTCTATGAAATAAAAAAAATGAAATATGACTTTCTTTTTCATACCTTGGATTATAATCAAATTTCTTACCTTCCTTTTATGATTTAGAATTAAGAGATTTTGAGAGACTTTCCTTGACACAACCATCCTTATAATTCATGATTTCAAAATTAGTGGCATCAACTAAAAAAGTCTCCTTACTTTCATGATCATCATTATAGGTAGTTTTAAAATCAATCTCATATGGTAATGACTCAAACTTTGAAATGCTTGAAAGATTGATAGGTGATTCTAGGGCTAAAACATCCTCAATTTTGGATACTTGACATTCAACATGTAATTTTTCTTGGGATAGAACAAATTCAATCTTGGAAACTTATAATTCAAAATGTAATAAATTTTCTTCCCTTACATTACTAATTCAAACACTTTTTTATCATATGTCATACCTCTTTCTACTAAATATCCTTCACTTTCCACCCACATGTTGGATTCCTTTATGGGATGCTCACTAGCTTCTTTTAGATATGAATTTTATTACTTAAGAATTTATTATTTGGTATTATTTTGAGGTTTTGACTTTACATATTTATTATTTAACCTTATATTTCTATTTTTTATGTATACATTCAATAATTATTCAAAGGTATTATAAGATTTGTATATATTAGACTTCTTATCATATTCATCAAAGGAAAAAAATGACCTTATCTTTGTCACACTAATATTATAACCATGCCTATTGAATAGAATATTTATTTCACATAATTCTAAATGAATATATGGATTTATAGATGATATAAAATTTCTTCAAAATCTTGTTCTTAAAATCTTGGCTCTTTGTCTGTACTTCTTGTCTTGCTTTTCTATTGATTTCTTTAAGATAATCCCTAGTTTTTTGTATTCGCATGGACACCTCTTGGATAATATATATGTATTATTATTTTGGTAATAAATTATTTCAATAATCCATGTTATCTCTCCTAAGTTCCCTTTCACTCATGTTTCTATTGAGGATCTGCACTCAAATGTTAGCTTTTGACTCTGAAAGGGTCAAAATATTAATGTTCTAATACCACTGTAATGACCTCAGCCTAATATCTATGAAATTATATTCAAATAAAAATTATTTCCCCAAATTATATATATTATAAGGTGAAATTCCTTAATAAACTCCATACACTTTTCATATCAAACTAGGAAGGTATACAATGTTGTTTTTTCAAAACTATGTCCTGAAATCACTCTGTGTTTACATACATGAAATAAAACATTTCCAAGATGATGGATTTTATTTATATTAAATAAAATTAAATAATTATTCTGTAATAAGTTATAAACTATATCCATACATCTAAATATTAAATTTGAAACACATACTCTGTAAACTAGAACCCCCTTCTTCATAATTATGTAATTAGGACATACCAAAATAGATGCTGAAATTTGAACAAATATTTGACATGAAAATACAACCTATATATTATATTTACCACAATAAACCAAATGATTTTTTCCATATTATATCTAATGATCCAATTGGTTTCATCCTAAAATCCTTTAGTTGAACATAAGTTCTCAATCCATGAAAGAAATTGACGAATTCGTAAAAGATCCCAAACTAGTGAAGTTCCTTGATTTACATAAGGGGCATAGATACCAATGTCCAAAAATGCCATAAATAATAATAATAATAATAATAATAATAATAATAATAATAATAATATAATTTTCCAAATTCTATCTCCAATATAAGCAATGGAATGTTTCCATACTCTATCTCCAACATAGGCAATGATATGTTTCCATATTCTATCTCCAACATAGGTAATAAAATGTTTTCATATTCTCCCTCAAAAATAGGATCACTTAATATTTGTCATAGTTTCCTTATTACACCTTGCTAATTTTAACCCATAAATATTCAACACATCCACTCTCTTATGACTATAATAGATTTTATCATAGAGTTTGCATAATATATATGTTGTTTCTAAAATTAACTGATTGTAACTCCCCCATTAATGTGTTATCATAGATTTTAATTTATAACACTCCAAAATAATTAATAATTATTTCCATTATAATTTATCTTAGCCCATGATAAATATGAGAATGGGATTTTGGGTCAATCTTGAATTAATTAAAAAGGGGACATTACAAGTGGTATCAGAGTAATAATATTGCTATCTTATTGGGAAAAATAATATTTTAATTTCATATATAGCCTAATAAAGGATAAATTAGGTATTAAAAAAGGGGAAAATTAGGGCTGGTCACTAGGAAAAGTAACAAGTAACATGGGTGATAAATAAAAGAAAATGCCTATAGATGAGATGAGTTACCTACATGAAATAATCAATCATGTGAAAAATGACATGGAAAGAAAAATTCAAATGAACCTAAAGGAATCCATGGTAGGTATATCATGAGCCATACAGCATATGAATGTGGGTAAAGGAAAGGAAAAACTAGAAGAATCAAACACATAATATGATGCTAGGGTTTTAGTTTCCTCACCCCCAAAAATCTTATGTGCCAAATTCCTACAAAAGGAAGAATAAACCTAAAACAATAGAGCCTCTATAGATAGATGTAGGTAATTAATATATAATATATCTCATAAAACATGAAGGGCTCATATATGAAGTTTAATAAGCTCTCTCTTTCAAGGAATTTTGTGACCTAAAAATGCAAAACAACAATAAGAGAGGTAGAAGAAATCAGCCAAATCAAACATGGAAAGAAGTTTCATTACTTACACATACACTAACTAAAAATATTGATGATAAATATGCAAATAAGTTGAATCTATATGTTAAAACTAAGTAACTTACCACTAGTAATCAATGAAAAAAGAGTTCTCCTCTTGTGATGATGGAAGATGATAAATCATAATGTAAAAGTGTTATGAAGCATAATTTGATGAGAATTCAACAACATCAAAGTTATTTGAATCACAATAGTTTAGCCAAAAGTGAACAAAAATTAAAGTGCTATTTTTTTTGTAACATAACATAATTAGATGTAGGTATTACTAGATTTGGATAGTATGCAAAAGTTTATTAAATATATAACTCTAAGTTTGTAAAGTGATCAAACTACAACATACTGAAAGAGATGATGAAATCTAAAGAAAGCTTTGACATGCAACTACAAACTTTGTATGAGATTACCCACAAGACACCAAAGGCGTTTCATCCTATGATATATAATAATACAAGGGGGTTCATCCTCAAATCCTATAGTTGCACACACATTTTCAAGCTATGAAATAAATTTATAATTTGATAAAAGATATCAAACTAGTGAAGTTCTTTGATTTAAATAAGGGGCACAAATCTCAAAGTCCCAAAATGATACAAATAATAATAATGTAATTTTTACATATACTATATCCATCATAGAAAATGAAATATGTACATAATCTATCTCCAACATAGGTAATATAATGTTTCCATATTCTCCCTCCAAAATAGGGCTACTAAATAATTGTCATAGTTTTGTGAATACACTTTGCTAATTTTAACCCATAAAGATTCACCACTTCCACTCTCTTATGACCGTCATATATTTTATCATAAAGTTTCCATAATAGATATGATATTTTTAAAATCAACTAATTCTAACTCCCTCATTAATGTGTTTTCATAGATTTTCCTTAATGATGCTCCCAAATAATTAACAATTATTTCACTTGTAATTTCTCTTAGCCCATAAGAAATATGAGAATGTGATTTTGAGACCACCATAGTGAATTAATTAAAAAGGGGAAATTATAATTAATGAGATTAACCACATCTACACATAGACTTAGTGCCATTGAATTTCATAATCTATAGGTGATTTTCATCTGTGTATATAGGATTTGAATGAATTGATGTTACTTCCATATTGATCTCTCCATTAGTTTTCATGACCTTCAGTGGTCACATGCTTGATTTATCAATTGATAAGGCCCTTTTTGTTAGGTAATTGGTGGCATAAGTAGGTATAGGGTTATCCCTAATGGTTATTTATTGGTCAAAGAGATTGGAAGTCCCTTATTTTCTCTTGGATCAGCCTATTTAACACCTTCATATGTTATGGATACACTATGGACTAAATATATCTCACATGCACATTGGATATCATCCTCATCTAGTTGATATATCTCAAATTATGAATTTATATTGCATGTAAAACATGTTAATCGAGAGTTTATTATAAATTTGTACTTCTTTTTCAAGTGCATAGACTCCAAATTCAAACTCTTCAAACAAGATTTCATTCATTTTATTATACTCTATGATCATGTGAGTCATTTTAGGTTCATGCTCAATTCTGATTTGATTAGGTATGCCTTGTCATGGGAGCCACATGTGATAAAATTCATTTTCCATGTATCTATTTAATGTTCTTAACCAATCTCATCTTAAGAGCATATTTTAAGTGTCAGGGATATCCACTACCTAAATAAATAAATTGTTGTACCTTAGGATTAGATGCCAACTACATATGGATGTGATTTAACTCTCTAACAATCTTAACCTCTAATTTTTCTAATTAAAAAATAATTTTATTTGATTTTGAAAGAATCAAACTAAACTATTGACAAACTTTATAAGGCATCACATTACTAGAAGCATCTGAATCCACCAAATAATTGTGTAAGTTCTTATAAAAAATGTAGATTGTTAGGAGGAAATAAGGGGTTTTAATCTTTTACTTATAAATTAAAACATGGGCATTGATTGTCTTATTGGTTTCTTTCCCTTTAAGAGCAAATAATTCTTGTATTAATAAGTCTTTCTGGTTATAAATATGGAACAAGTCAAACATTATTATATTAGCCTTAGTTAATTTCAAGTCATCTATGATGTTATATCCATGTTTTATTGGTTTTTAAATTTTTGGGGGTGTATATTTGTTTTTGGGTTGATACATCATGGTTGGTATTTTAGGTGGAAACGGGTTGTTTCTTAAGGTTTCATCAGGTGGAGCTTGAGTGTTATTGGAGGAGTAGAGGTAGTCAACAAACCTTGGAACTTACTCCTAAACTAGTATTTATTTCCCCATTAGAATTATTTCAACATATGTACCTTGTCCAATTTGTCTTCAAGCTCATTGACACTCTCAAATGGAGACTTATATGTTTTTAAGAGTAGAGTTGTACTAGTGTTTCCTTTACCTTGGTTTGAGATATCATTGTTAGGTGAAAGCACTATCTCTAGGTTATCCATCTCCTTTTGGAAGATGTATGAGGCTAGGGTGAACTAGGTAAAATAATTTTTACCATGATTGGCCATGTTGTGCAACTTACACTAGGTGGGGAATGTTAGATCAACTAGATGTACTAAATTTGAGGTGTTATTACTATTTTAGTTTGAATTATCAAATAGATTGGTCGCTCCTCCATTATTGGGCCTCATTTTCCATTGTCTATTGGTTATCTAAAAGTTAAAGTTTTTATTTTGTGTGGGGTTATTCATGTTTTGGTTAGTGTTTTGAGGCACTTAACCATGTTGATTGTCAATATTTAAACCATTTAATACAAGTTTTATACTTCTAGGTTCACTCTAGCATTTGATTGATTTCATATTTATGGTTGTGGGTTAGCCATAGGTTTAGTAACATATAGAAATGTAGGGGAAATATGGTGTGTTTATGTAGTCATATAAAATGTCACTTGATTTTAATGAGTGTCACTTGAGACCATCCATCTATAGATTATCCTTCAACATATATTATGGAGTCTTTTGACCCTTATCCAAATTTATTATGGGAATAACACATCTCTAAACATCCTAAATTTAGTTCTAGACCTTCCCCTAGGGATCAAAACCCCTAGTGCATCAGGTTTTGCCACTTGGACACTCACATGGTTCTTTGGACACT
Organism: Torreya grandis; assembly: GCA_037957365.1. NCBI lineage: Eukaryota > Viridiplantae > Streptophyta > Pinopsida > Cupressales > Taxaceae > Torreya > Torreya grandis. Next base: position 596,502 of record JARHVA010000668.1, read on the forward strand.
AGAGCCTCATGCTAGTGACCAAGGTATCAAACTAGTGTATTTTTCCAAATTTAAATCCCAATTAATATATTTTCAATTCCTAAGACAGCTAGGGTTAGCCTATACTAGTTTCATACTCCACACAAACAAAAGATCAATATATATATATATATATATATATATATATATATATATATATATATATATATATATAGAGAGAGAGAGAGAGAGAGAGAGAGCCATAAATTTTATCCCTCTATCCACTACATGAGATAAGAGGCAAAATACATAAACATGCTTAGAACAAGTTGTGCACAATCAAGGTTATTGATACCTATTCTACCTTACTTATGCATACAATCATTTACAACCATCCCAAGTCTAGAATATTTATATTTATAATCTAAAGCCTCATTAAAAGTACTCAAATTAGTAATCATACTATCATTCACTTGCACTTGCACCAAACACTTAGGTGAGAGAACTACATCAGTCTTGATCCCTCCTTAAAGTATTGGTATGCAAGCAATTCTCAACATAGTGTGGTGTTGAGTATGTCTAGCCTACCCAACTAACATTAAATTTTTATAATTTTTCCTCTCAAATACCCTATCAAGATGGAGGTCTGTACTTTTCTCATAAATTAGTCAAAAATAGTGCACAAATAATGAATCAGGGCTCATCTACATAGGTATAGAAAAATTAGATTCAACTGGAGGTGCACCTAGAAGATCACATAGTTTATACACAAAGGACATTAGTGCTAAACATAGGACACTAGAATGGTGCACTACTATCCAAAGTACTGTGTTACTATACAAGAGGGTTTTTGACACCTAGACCCTATTTATGACACTCAAATAAGCTTTTGTGCTAGTTTTTATCTTCTAGATCATCTATTTTTTAGCTATGTACTTATTTATGTCATTCATTATTATTTTTAGAAATATCATATTAGGTAAGTTATTACACAAATAAGTGTTATATTTAATCCATACTTATACCCTATTTTTCTATACTTAGACCCTTTAAAAACCCAAGGTTTACATTTTATAATCCCTTAAAAGTTAAATCATTTAGTGAACATGACTTACTTTAAACACTATCTAAACCTTAACCTTGTATTTTATTAGGGTTTATACCCTTACTTTTCCTATTTCCCTTGGTTGTGTTAGGATTTTTAGATTTTATATATTCTATTTTAGCAACACTATTTCATTTTATTTTTTATATGCAATCTCAAAAAGTTATATCTCTTCATTTAAGAAGAAGTGATAAGATTAATGGAAATCCTATTGATCATACTCAAATTCATTCTCTTTGAACTTATACCATGGAAAAAGGAACAATTACAATCCCCCTCATTTATCTTTCACACCTTGATTATGTGGAATTTAATGATAATACATCTGAAGATGAGAATTACAATCAATATCAAAATGATACACAAGATGGGAATCAAGACAGACTCTCCCCCACTTGATAATGAAAATATTATAGTCAATAAGGATGATATTTTACAAAGTTTCATAGATAGACTTTAGGAATAGCCCCATAATCATGCACAAATTGCGGAAATAAAGAACAAATCCAATAATGGTCAATATTATACACCCCCATATGCTAATATTTTTATGCCTACTATGTGGGTAACTCAAATTACACAAAATGTTTTAAATTATTAAATTTAAATAATGAAAACACCTCCTATGGATAATTCTTCCTCTCCAAATGTATAATCATTTATGCATTAGATCCATGATCTATAGGCTAAGGTATTACATCTTCAACAGGGTGATACTAGGCCATCTCATGCCTTAGATTCTCATATTATATTACATAGACCATTGGAACAACATGTAGTGTCAACTCATTTTCTATCCGTATTTGCGTCACCTAAGCTTACTTTGTATGATGGTAAGGGTGACCTAGAAAACCATCTATGAGATTTGCATGTAACATGTTTGGACTATGTGTCCAATGATTAGACCTTTACTAAGTTTTTACCTCATAATTTAAAGGATTATTTACTACAATGGTTCTATGATCTTTATAATTATTCTATCACAACATTCAATCCATTAGAAGATACATTTTTGGCACACTTTTCAATCAACATTAGTGATAAGTTTTCCTATGCTCAAGTGGCACAATTAAAAAAAATCCAATGAGCCAATATTTGAATATGTATTTTGATATAAAAATATATTAGTAAAGATGAATATACCTATGGAAGATAGATAAATCTAAGACATATTCAAGCAGAATTTGTTACTGGCATTACACAAAGCTATCCTATTCAATAAGTTTCCATCATTCACAAATATTTGTCATACAGTGAAAGAATGGGAAGTCAAACTTATCTCCATGGGCAAAATAAAGTACAAAAATGCATCAAATTTAAATGATAAGAATTTCAATAATCCCCAATACAAGGTAAATACCAATGAGAAAAAAATGATTCAAAAATGATAGTTAATGCAAATTTAGATCCACCTCCTCACATGGTCCTATCAACTCCTCCAAGGAGACCTTTCAAAAATCTTCCTTAGTCTCAAACATGAGTAATAAAATAACTTTTGGAATGTAATGTCATATTTCTCTCTCCCATAAAATAGGTTGATATGAATAGGCCTCTTCCAAATAACTATGATTTCAATGCATTCTGTGACTATCACAAGGCACCAAGACATACTATAAATAGATGCATCAGCTTGTAACATAAGATACAAGATTTAATAGAAGATAATATCATTGATCTCAACATTACTAAAGAGGCACCTAGACCATAATAAATGGAACCAAAAGCATTAAAAATATTTTTAGACCCATTTCTAAAAGATATAACTAATGATAAAGTAGGCACTTTAGGTGGTCATTATACTTATCATAAACATCCACCACCAAAATCCTATCATATTCAAATAATGGACACACGCCCTCTAAATAATATCATTGGGGTGTATCATACTATAGAGCCAACTATACCTCTTATCACTTTTTCAGAGTAGGAGATAGTTGACTATGACATAGATTTATAAGCACTCTTTATATTAGCCTACATTGATCATAATCCTATTTGGAATGTCATGGTTGATAATGGGTCAAATGTCAACATGTGTACTATAACACTTATATATCACTTGGGTTATTCATAGTAGGAAATTTATCAAACATACATAATTATTCATAGTTTCAAAGGTCATGTTAAAAAATCCATAAGGGAGATAGTTATACCATTTCAATTTGAGACCACACACATGGCCACTAGATTCATAGTGGTACCTAGTGCCAACACATTTGAAATTTTATTGGGTAAGCCTTGGATACATCAACTTTAAGCCATAAAATCCACTATATATAGATATCTCAATTATATACATGTTAATAAGGTGGTTATAGTTGAGTGCATTCCATATGAGTATCATTTACCTATTCCACATCTAGTTATACAATAGACATTAGTTCCCACTCAACACACAAAGTCTATTAGCACATGTCTAATATCAATTGAGCCACTAGTGTAAGTGAGTTCTAATCCTATAGTAGTACCACATATACATACTCTCCCATAAAAAAAATTATTAGAGAGACTCATATGTTAGAGAAATGTTGTGGATTCTAGAGGGCCTCTCTCTCCACCACCACATAGATTAGTGTTATAGTAGAGAACATCCACTCGAATTATAGCTTTTCTACCAGATGGGTTCATAAATATACCATAGTTCATAGGCTAGTTCAATCAACTTTATATATTTAGAGCCCTATTCCATAGGAATTTTTAACTACAAATCACTCGATGCATCTGATTCTCAGATCCCAAAAACGTCATCGCACAACACACATGATCATTGTCCCTCTATTTGATATAAGACACATTGATTTTGAGTCTCTTTTAAGACTCATAAGTTATTAGTATATCCCATCTTACCTTTCTCCTTTTATATCATTTCATTTTCATGATTACTTGTACATAACTTATATACTCATAAAACACAAAAATAATATAACATGTTCAAAATAAAAAACATTCGAATATTACTCAGAAAACACAAAATTTAGATTGTTTACATATCTATGTTTACATTCTTTATATACTAGCTAGGTACTACACATGATATATATCTTCGTATAACCAATTTTTATCATACATACTATAGACATCTAATAACTATCACTATTGTGTTAAATTTGTAAATCTAGGCAATATGCTATGACAATGTAGAATCTGGGCCAAAATCATTGAAACACGCTAAATGGTTTGATATTGTCATGTAAAAGTGACGATTTAGGCTAATGTATACCTAAATGGGGAAATTTATTTTATGTGATTACTATCTTTTCTCAAATCACTTTGAGTCAAGTTTTGACCACACAAAATGATGCTTTGAACCACTGAATTCTTCTAATTCAAAAGCACACAACATTTGCATGTCCTGTTTTGCATCCATAATGTTCTAGATGGGGTATTGGTTCGTATGAAATTGAAACCTTCTTTTAATTATAATCTAATAAAATTACAACTTAATAAATTGACATTTTAACTAGTTTGATTAAATGAGCAACCAATTTCCAAAGAATTAAAAGAAATTAATTAATTCCACTTAAAAAAATTTAACCAAATTAAGGGATTAAGTGGAAATCCATGGAATTTATTGAAAATATATTCATTGGAAATTAATAAATAGTAGCTACATGACCTTATGACATCATCAATGAGGTGGCATACATAAGCCATAAATGGAATAAATATCTAGTTTAAGCCCTCCCATACCTCATTAATACCCCATTTCTATAGATATTACTGGGGATATTTATGGATTGAGCCTCCAAACTTTAATTAATTCATGGACACATATCTTGATCTAAGATGGATGGTCATGGTTGATTCTGATCATTTCCAAAAATCTATAAATACAAGGGTCCTCACTCATTTCTTTAAGATATTTTTGTATAATGTTATTGTGCAAAATTTGTAATATAATATATTGAAATATTGGCACACATTGATAACATTCATGATCCCAATTCATTGGTATATTAAGATATGATAGATGAGCAAGCCACTCATCATTGACAAAGACTTGGAGCACCAAATTAGGGGAAAATCACATTTCTTGGCTGCTCTTAGATGAGGAATGCTCTTGGAAAGGTTTGATGGTTATATTCCTTATTTAAATATATTTTATATTTAATTTTCAAAATAACATGAGGGATTTGGCTTATTATGTTATGTTATTTATGCTTATTTTTCATTTTACTACTAATGCATGGACTAACTTGATTTGGATTCCTACTCTATATTTTGACACACCTAGTGGGACCACACATCCCATACAAGCAAAAAGACTAATATGAAAATATTGTATTCTAATGACTTATTAAAAGTATTTGAAAATAAAGTTTTATCTTCATTTTTCATGTTTTTTTAATTTTAACAACACAGTTTACATAGAGATCGACGTCTATTCAATTTGACTGACATTGATCCCATATATTTGGTATCAATTACTGTGTGAAGGGTGAAACACTATAGAAAACATAATTTATGAGTTTTTATGTAAATTATATGCTTTTTATTCTATGTTTTTTAACTTATTATATATTTGACCATTATTTTATAGGATCTCATCCTTTTTTTGCTAACAAGTTGTTTTTGTGAAAAACCATGTTTTGTTTTCCTATATTTTTGTAGGAATCAATGTCAATTCTAGTTGACCAGAATCAACCTTTATATGAACCTACTGACATTATTTTTTATGAATCAACATCGATCCCTATGTGGACTGACTTTAGTATCTAAGATAGAATAATAGGGACCCAAGAGTTTGTTTTTGAAATCTTGTTTTCTAATTTTCTTTTGGGATTCAAAGTAGGCATAAATCCTCTAAAAATTTTAGGTCACAAGATGGAAAAAGGCACAAGTTTGAAAGAGTTTAGATCTTGAATTTTTCATTTGGTGCCTAAAATAAATTTAGATGTCTTATGCTTAAGTTGTTTGTGAAAGTTTTTATAAATTTTCAACTAAAGCCAAGGGGTCAAATTTAATAAACCTTTCACTTTGGTACATTAAAATAAACACTTGCACTTAGATTACATACTCTTAAGAGTGTTTTGTTTTATGATAGTTATTTTAAATTTGTTTATTTTCATAAAATGATTGATGTGTGCATGCTCTCCCCCTACACCCTTTAGAGAATTTAGGTGATCAAAAGTGCTCTTTCTTTTCCATGGTTTATTTTAGTCCAAAAAGCATTGAAATAATGTCATCAATTCCCTCCCTAAATCCATATGAATTGGGTGATCCAAATGTGACCTTAATGTCTTTTCATTTATCTTTTATTTTTATGCAATTTAGATTTTGAGTGGGAGTTGATAGCCTCCTCATAGGTTATGTAGGGAAGTGTTAACCTAGGAAGTCATCTCCTAGGATCATTTTAAACCCACTCTATGATGGAGTAAGAAAATTGAGGTTGACTTACTAGGATGTTTACTTGAGCAGTTAAGCATTTTTTTTAGTAAGATACTACCTCAAACTATAATGGAAACTTAGACATCACACTACACTAAGCAATTGATGGATGTAGTGGTTCTAAAAAGGACAAGACCTTTTCACAAATATATATTTGATGTGGATCAAAATTATGTGAGATTACCTTGTGTTAGACACACTTGGGACTATATAGAAAAGCACAAATTTTTTGTTCTAGAATAACCCCACTTATTGTAGACATATTGTTGATGGAGAGAGAAAAACCTAAAGTTCCATGTCACTATACAATCTCTTGAGATAAGGGGGTGGGGGGGTTGTAAAAACCCTACTTATTCATACACTTTTATTTTTGGATTATGTGAGATTAATTTGTGTTAGACACACTTGGGACTATATAGAAAAGCACAAAATTTTTGTTCTAGAATAACCCCACTTATTGTAGACATATTGTTGATGGAGAGAGAGTAACCTAAAGTTCCATGTCACTATACAATCTCTTGAGATAAGGGGGTGGGGGGTTGTAAAAACCCTACTTATTCATACACTTGTATTTTTGGATTAACACTTAAAATCCTCTCAAGAGCGCACACACACACACACACACACACACACACACACACACACACACACACACACACACACACACACACACACACACACACACACACACACACACACACACACACACATAGATAGTACCATGTAACCTTGTCAATTTTAGGATTTTAGACATTATACTTAGTTTTATTTTGTCATTTTATCCTTTATTTCTTGGTCTTTTAAATTATAAAATTGTTTGAAAATTGAAACATGTCATCCAGACACTTTATTATACACTATTTTATTTGAACAAGGAGGCATTACACTAACCAAATCAAAATTGTTTCTTGTCTTGTTCAAATTATCATTTGGAACATTGTGTTTATATTTTTTAAACAAAATTGTTATGATACCCATTTTAGTCTAAAATATTTTCCCACTTTTCCAAAATCTCAAATTCCTTCATTTTTAATCTAAATTCAAAATCTCACCTTTCTAAGTTCTAGGCCAAGGTGTTATCGGTTTGTCATTTGCACTTGGTTTGAATAAAATTAGGTATAATTTACCATTTGGATTGAAGACAATTATATAGACTCATCATCATTATTATCTTCATTGCAGAATTAGGTTATCTTGTGTTTGCCCACGCTCTAAGTTCTTGGACCATTTTACATCTTATTACCATTTGGTAATGTTGTACTATCCATTTGGTTTTAGCTTTATACTTATGAGTTCTTATGTTAATTCACATTTTGAGATTCTTAGTTCACATTGTTATCTTCCTAATCAGAAAGACCCCCTTCTAATTTTATAGTTGAAAATCATCATAGTTGTATCTAGCTTTTACATTATTGAATTATCTTTAACCTATGTTTATTGTGCTATATTGCACTTTAGGTTTCAAAGTTATCATAGCTTCTTCTAATTTGATGATTTCAACCCACTAAAGTTGAGTAAATTTATAACCATTTATTATAATTGTGTGGTAGTATGCTACTTATTTTATTGTAGTCTCTTTTTACCTTGTAACTTATTTGAAGAAATCAAAACACACCTTTTTAATGTTTGTAAACACATTTCATATATTAAAAAATTTAGAGAATAATATTATGAACATGACACAAAGGTATACTCATAGTGAGGTCTCTTAAATCCCTATTTATGAGGAAGAGAATTTCTATGATGGATAAGATAACTCCATGGTGTTTGAAGACATTCTAATAGTCGTAGGAATAGAAGAATATTATTTTGAACATCAGCCCTTAGAGGACAAATATTAATCCCTCCTAAGGTTGATTGAACCAAGTTCTAGGCTATCATCATAATTTCCTATGGAATAATTACACACATTGGTTAGGGTAGAGGAGAAACAATGAGAACAATCCCTCACTCATATTGTAAAATCTAACATTGCTTCTTCTAGAAAAGGAAAGGAAGTGATCATAGAGTTAGCACCCAATAATCAATATCTTGACACCAAGATCAAGAAAATAAGTCAATGATACATAGACCAACTTATTATAGACTTGACTAACTCTTTGGTTACCACTTTAATACACAACAATGATTTCAAAGAACAAGAGAATGTAGTAGAACAAACACAACATACTTTTATTGATAACACATCTATGATATATCATGGCATCTCAATAAAAAAAAACAAGCCTCAAGAGATGTTGTAACATGCTTTTCCAGACACAGAGCATAAATTTTTCAATCATCAAGAGACTCTTTCTCCATCATAAAATCAAGGAATAAAATACATAGTATGAATTGAGGAAATTATTAAAAACACTTTTTCAAGTTCCACTCAACCAATGAATACTTTGGTGAATTGAACATAGACTCCCCAAAATCAATAAAACATGTACAATTCATGGCAATAGATTTTGGGGAATGTTTATCAACCCAAAAATTAGTGACTCACCTACTCAACTCAAGGAATAAATCAAAATAAATTTATAGATCATAGGGTTTATATCCCTAAAAAAATAACACAATAAGGGAACATACCACCCTAATAGAATTATACTCCACGTACCAATGCACCAAACATGAAAGAGTGGAATTCAATAAAGGAAACCATATCAAGATTGGAGATAAGAAATCGAGTCAAGAAATACAAGTTTGATGAGATATATCCATATCCATTCGACTTGAGTATTATCCAAGTCCCATTTACACCTCATTTTGAGGCAACCAAATTTAAAAAATACAAAGGGAAGGGTGAACCTCATGAACAAATCCAAGCATTTTTTGTATTGTGATAATAGGTAGCTTAAAATAATGTTTATTTAATTTTCTTGTTTTCATGAAGTTGAGTAGGGCAAGATTGAGACTAGATCCTTAAGTTACCTAAGGGATCATATATTATAGATTGGAGTGATGGATAACATTATCTAGATGATTTCAACACAATTTGGCAAAAAAAAAGTTGACTGATATTTTTGTAAATAAATTACACCTTGAGGTGGCACATAATCTATGACTCCCTTGTGCAAACACATTTGAGGAAATTATATAAACAAGGGTGTGCAGATTGAGAAAGTGATTTTTACCAAAGGCCTTGTCAAGGTTTATTTATAGGGTCAAATTTATAATCAGACCTAATCACATATTCAATCTATTTTAACAAAGAAACCTAAGGGGTTTAACAAGAATAAGAACATGGTAGGGAATGGAGTGATTGAATCTAGGCATGTATAAATGGTGCAGGATCTTTTAGATATAAATGCGTAATTATCTCCCCATAATCCATTGATTACTTTGTAAATATTCCCTCCATAAAGGGAGTTCAATAAATAAAGAGTCTTTAGCAAACTAGGAGAGCCTATTGAGGCCATGTTCTAAAAGCTCATAACAACTAATCTGATTATGTGGCTTATACCAAGGCCATTACCTAAAGATCAACCCAAACTTGACTGGTATCAGGTAGATGAGTATTGAAACATTCATCATGTTATTGGTCATGGTGCTTATCAATGTGTTTAATTATGACATCTCATTGAAGATTTGATTGAAAGTGGTAAAGTTGAAATCAAACTTGCCCCACAAAACATGAATCATAATATGGGCATTTATAATGATCCATTTCTTAGGCACAATCAATAATTAATAATAAACAATTATAACTAAGGACAAAATTAGTGGTAATAAGCCCAAGGCTAGAATCATAATCAACATGATCATAATCAATATCATAATACCCATGCTAATAACCTAGGTTAAAACAACATGCCTTATGATTACAATAACACCATGGGGCATATTTTTATAAACCATATTACCACCATCACTATCAAATCTCATGAACCATCCCATACTTCATGAAGTACTAGACCCCTCATTATAGGGTTATCACCCTCCCCTTCAAATAATTCCATGTCAGGTACAAGTAATTCTATTATGCCTTAGTTTTCATGGGTTACTAATTTTGGACCCCCTTCTTCTAATTATAATGGCTCCTTACTGACTCAAAATTTTTCAAACATAAATAGACACTCATGAGTCACCATCCAATTCCATTTTCCTTCATCTTTTCATTATAATGTCTCCTTGCTACCTATAGATTATACAGTCATAATTAGATGATCACGAGTCACCCTTTAGGGCTCTTTGCCCTCTTCTAACACTAGACCCATTATGAACATTTGTGATTTTAGATCTAAATTTTAACACTATACCAGCTAAGACTAAACCTTCTTGTGATACTATTTAAAATCCATATAGTATCTTAGACCAATTAAGTAAAAACCCTACACAAATTATTATTTTAGATATTTTGCATATGTCTAAAGTCCATAAAACTATTTTGAATGACTTTCTTCAACAATCCACTATTCTTAAATACATTAACCTGAATAATTTAAAACACTTTTAGGGCATTTTTATTCATTCTTACATGTTACATTTTATTAGAGAGACATGTCCACTCTTAGTCCTAGACATAACAACCCCTTGTATATTGAGGTCATCATTGAAAACTATAAAATCAAGTGGGTTCTTATAAACAATGGTTCAGGGTTGAACATAGTGTCCCTCAAGCTAGTACAATGATTAGGTTATACTTCAAAGGACATCCAACCAAAGATAATCATAATAAAGGCATATGACAATGCCAAAATGGAATATTTTGGTATTATTTGTTTACCAATTATTATTTGGTATATGTCTCATCATACCTTGTTACATATTATGGATATTGAGTTGCCTTATAACATACTTTTTGGTTGTCATTTGATCCATGAAGTAAAAACCATCCCATCAACTTTGCATTAGTTATTCAAGTTCCCCCATGATGGGATTTAAGTCACCATTCCTATCAATTTATAGCCTTACCAATATTGCAAACACCTAGAGGCTAAATTTTGTAATTATAACTATTGTCTTAGTTCTGAGTTCATTGCAAATAAGAACAAGGAAATAGTTTCACATCTAACCAAATCCAATTCTATCAACCCAAGTGACCTCATTTCCACTTTGGCTGATCCATTTCCTGTAACCCTTACATAATAAGTCACTATAAAGGATGCTGACATTTCCATGTACCATCTCAAAGATTACTTTGATATTGCTAGGTTACCCAAGTCTCCCAAATCTTCTGAAAAACCCAAAACTTCCAAAATTATTTGTAGACCCAACATGATTTGGTAAAAGAAGAAAGATACATAGAAACTATCGATGGTATTCATACCTGCTACTTTACCAAATTGGTATCAAGAAGCTTTCATTGAAGGAGACTAGTTATATTCTAATGACATTACTAATTGTTTTCAAAATCCCAAATGTCCTATCCATAATCTGATTAAGGATAATTTTGATTATAAAGGAAGAGGCCTCTAGCCATGAGAGCAAGGAATCTTGGAACCCTTATTAGTTGGTAATCTTAACATGAGTCAAGGTCTCAGATTTATACTACCTAAGGGTGACATCATGTATTTTGCTAGTGATTCTTCTAAATCGACTAACAACGAGACTCATGGTAGTGACATAACATCCCATTATAGTATTTATGATGATCTTGATGACATAAACTTATTTGACTCAACCTCCATTATGACTATCACATCCCATTGTTCCCTTTGCCTTTGCCATCCCAAACTCTTTGATTGGGACCAACAAAATTCTATCACATGCCTTGATGAATTCCAAAATGAGGAATTTATTATCAAGTACATGGGCCTTAGAGACCACTATTATAGAAACAATAATATATGATTTAAAAAACTACTAAAAATTGCATATAAATGACCAAACATGTTCACGTGACCATTATTAGTTTATTTCCAGTCATTTATAGCATGACCAAATTTATGACTAAACTATTTTTAGTCATTTATTGGTTGTTTTAATTTATCAATTTGGTAGTATATTTAGCCATTGATTTTTGTAATCTGGTCACTTATTTATTCATTTTTTATTCACTGATATATTTCGTCATTGATTATTATTAACTGGTCACTTATGTAGTCATTTTTATTCACTAATTTTTGTCCATTGGTAGTGTATTTAGTCATTAATTTTAATCATCATTTTGATCAATTTGGTAGTATATTTAGCCATTTTTATTCACTAATTTCACTAGTCATCATTGTGTTATGATCACATTTGTTATGAGTATTTTGAAATAGTAATATAATGAGATCACACAAGGCAATATATGATTAAAAAACTACTAAAAACTATAATATATCAAAGAAAATCAATATCACATGAGGTAGCCTCAACCCTTTAAAGCATGTTCTCGCATGACAAATCCTAGCAAACTCTTTCACATGTGCAATCATTATAGAATCAACATGCATTCTAATAAAGATTGGGTGTGGGATTCAAAAGCTTCCAAATTTTTTGATTCAATTTTTGTTAAATATTCTTGGTGGTGGTTCACTTTGGTCTAGGTCCCTTTTTATCCATGCAATAATTTGGTGAAGCTTTCAATCATGGGAGGAAAAAAGTTAGAACTATTAAGGTGTGGATCTAAAAGCTTCAATTATTTGCAGACACAAGAGAGGATGCTGAAGAACCAGAGGAACCGGCATCGGTAGTATAATCGATGTCGGTCACAGACAGTGGAGAAGGAGACCGGTGACGGCAGACAGTCGGCCGACGTCGGCAGCACCAGACTAGCAGGGACCGGCATCGGTCACCTGTGTATTTTTGAAACTGCTGTTGATGAACAATCAGTTAAGTGAAGCGAGTGTTTGCATGTCAAGCGACTAATTATAGTCACGAGCTGCATGTCTAATTATTGTAACTAGAGTTCTATTTTTTTAAGCATGGGATCCTATTTAAAGACCCATAAGGCATGTATTGTATTCATTTTAAGGCAAGTAAAAGCATTAAAGCTAGCAAGGTCAAGAAGATCAGCTGAAGCATTCAAGGAGGGATAATAACTCAGGCTTTAGAGTTGTTATGTTGAGCAAGAGAGAGAGGGAAGAAGGTCTTGAGGTGTGGCAAGCCTTTGAGGTGGAGGAAGAAGTGGCATCTTCCTTATTGTATCTTCTTCTAGTAGTATTTAATACAAGAGTGTGTATTGTCTCTCAAATTCTTTGTTGTCTCAAGTTTCTAGCTACTTTATCATTCTGGTATAATTTCGTGTTTAATTTCATATAAGAAAGTAATCAATTGTGCTCTAATTGGTAGAGCTACAGATCCCCTGACAAGTGGTATCAGAGCTACGGTTTACAGGAAGCAGGGTATTGTTTTTGATTACAGGTCATTCACAGGGTTTTCTGATTGAGTGGGAGTTTAGCAATGGCAGAAGAAAGTAGGCTACGAATGGAGAAGTTTAACGGCAAGAATTATCAACATTAGAAGATGCAGATTGAGGACTATCTATATCAGAAAGATTTGTACTTATCGTTGGGTGGGGTTGCATGCAAGCCCACAAATATGAAGGATGAAGAATGGAATGTTCTTGATCGGAAGGCTCTCGGTTCCATAAGGTTGAGCCTTGCATCATCTGTGATTTCTAGCTTATCACAGTGCAAGACAATAGAAGAGTTGATAAAGTCCTTGGTGAATTTATACGAAAAGCCCTCAGCTTCTAATAAGGTATATCTTATGAAGCAACTATTTACTTTGCAAATGCAGGAAGGTGGATTGGTACATACTCATCTCACTGATTTCCATGGTTTGGTAAACCAACTAGCTTCAGTCAATATTGTTTTTGATGATGAGGTAAAGGCTCTCTTGATTTTATGTTCTTTGCCTGAAAGTTGGGACGGTATGGTTATGGCAGTAAGTAATTCTGCATCTGCTTCTAAAATCTTAAAAGTTGATGATGTTGTGAGTGTGATCTTGAATGAATAAATACGTAGGAGAAGCACAGGTGAATCATCAGGGAATGCTCTAAGTGTAGAAAGTAGGGAAAGGCAAAGGGAGAAGGTTGACCAAGGGAAATCAAGGTCAGGAAGGAGATCCGAGTCCAAAGGTATTACCTGCTGGTTTTGTGGAAAGAAAGGACATACAAAGGAGTGTTGGTTGAGAGATAAAGAGAATAAACATGTAGGTATGGAAGAAGCAAAGGATGCAAATATTGTGATGCAGGATGCTCTCATACTTTCTTCGGATAGTCAGGTAGGATCATGGATTTTAGATTTTGGTTCATCTTTTCATGCATCCCCAAATAGAGATTTGTTCTATGAGTATGAATAGGGAGACTTTGGAGTGCTCTATTTAGGGGATGGTACGCCTTGTCAGATAGTTGGCAAAGGGAAAGTGCAGTTGAGATTGCAGATTGACAACACATGGGTGTTGAAAGAGGTCATGCATGTTCCAATTCTGAAGCAGAGTCTGATTTTTGTAGGAAGGTTGGGAGATGAGGGATGCACAATAACCCTCACAGCAGATTCTTGGAAGGTTACCAAGGGAGCACTTATTCTAGCAAGAGGTAAGAAAGTAGACACTCTTTATCTGTCTACTTGTATTACTGATTCTACTTCTGGTGTAGATTCAAAGATGTGGCCTAATAGGCTTGGTCACAAGAATAGGAAGGGAATGGAAGTTCTTGATTCAAGAGGTATGTGTTCAAATTTGGAAAGCATAAATACAGTTCATTACAGAAAGAGGAAATTTGATTCTTTTGACAAGAACAAAGAAGCCTTGGTGTTTATGGAGGAGATGAAGGACAGAGATTAGTCACAGGGGCTAAATAAATCTAAGCAGGCCAGCATGGATAGAGGTTTGATCCAAGAAGAGCTCGCGAATGAAAATTTCATCACTCACAGGAACACACAGACACCGATGTCGATCGCTTGGCACCGATGTCAGTCATCCAGATACTGACATCGATCATGTGCAGACCAACAAGGTCGGTAGATTGGACTAGAGAAGTCTGACGTTGGTCATAAGGACCGACATCGGTAGGAGGGACACCGACGTCATCCAGGGAAATGACGTCGGTAGTCAGGGTCAGTGTAGGGAACCGACATCAGTCAGGAGCAGACTGGGAGATGGCCTAGATCGGTCACTGGAATGGATGTTGGGTGAATTAATAAGTCTCAAACACCCATGTGGAGGTCAGGAAAGGTATGTGAACCTCATATTCGTTGTTCACCTTCTTTATATTGCTTACTGATAGTCATGAACTAGGAAGATGGAAGAAGCAATGCAGGTAGAATCCAGAAACAGTGGGAGCTTGGCATGGATGAAGAGTGTGAGTCCTTGGAGAACCAAATAGGTATTTGTTGGTAGTGTTGTCAGCTAGAAGAAAGCACTGGATAGAGGGATGGATTCTTGTTTTAGAGAAGAGAGTGGATGGACACATGAGACAAAAGACTATGGTATATGGTCTTGATTAGGCTGCAAAACAATGGAGGTTTGACCATTGTATTATATCTTTACCAGGTTGGATAATATTAGCTACATTATCCTGTTACTGTATTGTGTTACTTGTTGCAGGGTTTCATATATAGGGAGTTTTCTGAGCTAAGGGTATAGTTGGTTCAGAAGTATGTCATGGAGAATTTGGGAGCAGCAAAATTCTTATGGCATAAGATATAGGTATTGCATCACAGGTTTGCATGGTGGTTGGTCTTCAAGAGTGACATTGAAGAAGGGATACAGAGCCTAAGGAACAAAATAGATGGTATACAGGTACAGGTATAAGATGCAGCTGTTTATCTCCAAGTGGGAGATTGTTAAGGTGTGGAGCTAAAAGCTTCAACTATTTGCAGACACAAGAGAGGATGCTGAAGAACCAGAGGAACCGGCGTTAGCAGTATAACTGACATCGGTCACAAACAGTGGAGAAGGAGATCGGCGATGGCAGACAGTCGGCCGACGTCGACAACACTAGACTAGCAGGGACTGGCGTCAGTCGCCTGTGTATTTTTGGAACTGCTGTTGATGAACAGTCAGTCAAGTGAAGCGAGTGTTTGCATGTCAAGCGACTAATTATAGTCATGAGCTGCGTGTCTAATTATTGTAACTAGAGTTCTATTTTTGTAAGCATGGGATCCTATTTAAAGACCCATAAGGCATGTATTGTATTCATTCTAAGGCAAGTAAAAGCATTGAAGCTAGCAAGGTCAAGGAGATCAGTTGAAGCATTCAAGGAGGGATAATAACTCAGGCTTTAGAGTTGTTGTGTTGAGCAAGAGAGAGAGGGAAGAAGGTCTTGAGGTGTGGCAAGCCTTTGAGGTGGAGGAAGAAGTGGCATCTTCCTTATTGTATCTTCTTCTAGTAGTATTTAATACAAGAGTGTGTATTGTCTCTCAAATTCTTTGCTGTCTCAAGTTTCTAGCTACTTTATCATTCTGGTATAATTCCATGTTTAATTGCATATAAGAAAGTAATCAATTGTGCTCTAATTGGTAGAGCTACAGATCCCCAGACAAGAACTAAGCCATTATCATGCGATGAAACCAAAGCAAATTCTATACTCTAGAGTATATTTTATGAAGGTGGAATTTCTAATTTTCTTGAATGTTTGAAATGATATGATGAGAACATATCCATTCAATTTACTTTGAGTTGGGATAGTGACCATAAAGTTCAGGTTGGAGGTATAGAGTTTGTTGTTAGTGAGGAGTCGATTGCTAAGGCTATAGGTTAATGTTATGAGGTCAAAATATTGAAAATACTTGAAAAAGTTCAAGACTCAAAGGAGTTGAAAAAATTATTCATTGAAAGAGAAGTGTCAGTGAAGTTATAGGGAGGCTTTGATAGAGAGAGCTTACTTAACCCTTGGGGTAAGGTATGCTTCACCATCATGAAATATTTTACCCTTGAAGGTCATTTTAAGTGTTTTTATCATCACCATTTCACACTTTTGAATCACTTTCATCACAAGGTGTTTGTTAACTTCCCTTTCTTCCTCCTATCATCCCTAGAGACATTTATTAAGTCTATCAAAAATTCCCTAAAAAAAAACCCAGTTGCCTCTACCATTTTTCTCCACCAAGGTCTTATCTTCAAGCTTTATCACTTTCACCTTGTGTTGTGTCCCTCTAAGACTTTAAAACCACATGTTTTAGATAGTTCCCATGATACTTATCCTGATGAATATCACATTCCCCTAAGAGTGGGTCCCCGTGGTTCCCTACCCTTTTCCAGGAACCTTGTTCCACCCTCTTTAAACCTATCCCCTAAGTTTAAAATCTTTCCCCCCTCTGGTTGGGCTATGGTTATCCCTCCCTGATAGCTATGACTTCAATATCCCCATACCCTTCTCATTCTCTACTTGTCAAAGGGCTATAGGAGCTTAAAAATAACCCTTCCTTTTTTGGAAATAAAAAGAGGAAATTGATTATTCAGATCAATTATGAGAAGATAACTTAGGGAAAGAGTAATAACAATAAAATGGTGGGGGTAGAGCCTTAGAATTTAGCCAGTGACAAAGATCACCTGGAGGCTAAGTGTAAGGTGAGGAGGTTGCAAAGAAATCGTATAGTTTTAAATTTTAGAGTTGTATGGAAATAAATATGAATATCAAGAGATCAAGGAGACTGGCAAGGGGAAAAATTCATTGGTAAAAACTATGGATGATCCCTCTACCTCAGATCTAGGGGAGGAAGTAGGTAAATTAAAAGATATACCCAATCCTAATCAACAATTAGAGGAGGGATCCAGTTATTTTGAGGAGCTAAATGCCTCCACTTATGATTCTAACAAAGAGGATTTTATGGATACTAGTGAAGAGGAGAGCCAAATTGAAAGGTAGTTGAAGGAAGTGAAGAAGGGTTTGTGCTCCCTTCAAAATAAAATGAAGGTGATATCCATTGTTTGATTGAAAGTTGTCCACCGTGCGGTTGCTTCCCTATTAATTTTGCAAGACCTCCTAGAAGAAGATAAAGATAAAAAAAGGAAAAAATGCTAGCATAGAGGACCTTTTCAAGTTCATCAAAGAAGATTGGATAGATTTGATAAAAAAAAACCATGTTTTTGTTATGGTTAATCCTTAGTCTATTTGTTGTTTCCTATTTTTCTTTTGTCTATCTGCTATTTTTTAGCTATTAGTGGCATTTGGCCTATTTTTATGCCCCTTGGGCTTTCTGTACTTGGGATCTACACCCTCTTTGTAGACTTATAATATCAAAAACATATAATTGATGTAATTGTAAATGCTCACTTCTTTAAAGAAGAACTTAGAGAACCTTCAATATGGATTAAAAATGATGATTGCATACACCCATTACACTATTTTACTTGTTACATTATGTAGTGGGGAGTATATTTTTGGATTCTATTGGATGCATAAGTAGTAGTAGTATTACACATATTTTAATTATATCTATCTAAAAAATGTAGAGAGATGTCAAATTTTAGACTCCTATTTTAGATTTATCACATACCATACTAATTAAGACTCCATTAACTTCTTTATTAATTTATAGCTGACAAGAGTATGACAAAATTTAAGTCATAATATTAAGTGCAAGAAAGGTAATTCCAATTAGGTTGCAGATTCCTTAAGTCACCTCTAATTAAGTAATAAGAGTACCTTAATATTATGGACAAGAAAATTAGCTCCAATTTCACTAGAAACTAATTATGTCACCTCCAATTATAGTACTAACAATAGTCTTGGATTCATGTGGCCATGAGACTTTTAAATGGCTCATGATATATGGCAGTGAACCTTAATTTTATTCATAGACCACAAAAATGCATAAATATTATTCTACTCAATATGTTGAGCATGACTATGATGAATTTGTAGAGTAAAAATTTTACTCTACGTTGCATTATAATTTTCGGTTGTGCACTGCAGTTTTGTTCCCACATACCTTGGTCGTGATGGCAGAATTTTGAAATAGAGCACGAGCTTGATTCAATTGATTCATTTTATATCTAAATGTTGAAGAGTAGTGGAAGCTATCAAATGGCATCGTCTGAACATGGGTTGTTTTTCCCTTTTTGATTCCTTTGTTTCATTTTTGCCCAAGTGTTGAATTCAAGTGAAAGCTGCCAAGTGTCACTTTTTGAGATATGAAACTGGCCAAGTGGCATCATCTGAGGAACCTTTCATAACTTTCAAGAGGGCCACAAAACATGCTATGTATCCAATAACAACTCAACAGAACGCACCACATGTTGGCATCTGCATTCCTTTTTAGCACCCACGTTTCATCTATTTTTTGGCAAAAGGTCTCAACAAGCTAAGTATCAGGATCAGATGAAAAGTGCCAAGTGGCAATCATGGAAGGCTCTAGACTACTTTTGTAGAAGAATGTGGAAGTCACCATGTGTCAGCATCTGAGAGATAGTTGATTCAATGCATTGGTTTAACATTTTTGGTTTAATACTTTGATTAATGTGTAAATGGCATGCAATGTTGAACCGTTGAACCATTGAACCATTTTTTGGTTCAATCAATTAGTTCAATGGCTTAGTTCATTAGGTAGTTCAAGGGAGTGTCCCAAAAACCAAAGGGGTCAAGCACCCTTTTAGAAGGCAGTAAGGCATTGTTTCATTTTTGTTTAAGTATCGAAGACAAGCAAAGGCTGCCAAGTGTCGCTTTCCCAGCCCCTTTCTACTCCATTCCTAGGAGAAAGCAAAAGCCACCACATACCCTTAGCAAGAGCAATAGAAGATGCCACATATCTTCCCAAAAGCTATGGAAGCCTCCACGTGTCAACATTTGAGAGATCATCTTCGAGTTTCATTGCTGAATAAAGATTGTGGTGTGTCCTAGGTTTTATTTCAAAGGCTTGCAGAAGCTGCCAAGTGTCACCATCCATAGGAGCCTAACATGCATCCCAAATTTTTCTACAAGCATAGCTAAAGAGCAAGCAGAGATTACCATGTACATCCTTCCCCCTTTTAAAGGTTGCTTAGGCAAGGAATGTGGTGAGTCTTATTTTGTTGAAATTGCTAAGTATCAAAGAAGCAGATCATGACAGGTGTCAAAGGTAGAGCATTCCTGAGTAGGATATAGGGAAAGCGGAAAAGGCCATGTGTCTTTGATAAATCAGGAAGAAAGTACCAAATGTCATTCTCTAGTGCCTCCTAAGAAATAAGTAAATTTTTGAGAAACTGACTAAGTGTTCTATTCCATTTCAATAGAATAGAGGGTCCTGTATAGACACTTCCAGCTTTGTTAGAGTTTAGTTTGGGCCATAATTTTGGGAATGCACAATCAATCTAGAGGGAAAGTTAGCTAGAGTTATTTCTAGTAGATG
Source organism: Torreya grandis (assembly GCA_037957365.1). Lineage (NCBI taxonomy): Eukaryota > Viridiplantae > Streptophyta > Pinopsida > Cupressales > Taxaceae > Torreya > Torreya grandis. The sequence continues at coordinate 617,139 of JARHVA010000668.1, forward strand.
GAGTAGTTCATCGAGTAGATTTTTGGAGCTAACAAACATTGAAAGCACCGTTTGTTTGTCCCCTGTGAGTTAAAGGCAGAATAGAATTATGCAGGAAAGGTGTTGATGGAATGAGACATCTGAGGCTATAAAGAGGAGTGCAGGGATCACTAGAAGGGATCATTATGATCAGAAAAGAAGGAGAGAATTTTTTGAGAAAACTATTATCAAGAGTTTTTTAGACTTTCTAGAGCAGTGATTAGGAATATCATTTGCCTTTATTCTATTTTCTTCAGTTGTAAAGTTGATGTAACTGTGCATGTTTTTGTGCCTTTTATGTGGCTGAAGAATTAAGAAGAAGACAAAATTCTATGCCGTTGTTGGTGTTTCTTGTATCATTGTGAAGATAGTCTAAAACTATGAGCCTCTATTTCTATTATTTTTATCTGTTACATTAATCATGCCATAGTCTACTCTTTGATGTAATTGAATCTTACATATAGTTTCACTGTGCTTAGGATTAAGGATGAAAATTACACTCAGGCACATTGCCATAGTTAGATTTCATTTCTTGCATTTGCATTTTTGTTTAAATTCCTATCCCTTTCCCCCCCACACTTGATATAAAGAAGAGACCAGCTTCTCTAAAATTTGGAGGTTGTTTCAAGATGCAAGTCCTACATCTTGAAACTTCCCATTGTTGGTGTGTAAAGCAAAGCACAATTTTAAACATCAATAGTTTTTGGCAAGCCCGATGGGACCAGTCTTGAATTTTCTTTCAAGATAGTATGAACTAGAGAGCTACGAAGAGTTAGAGCTGTGGACCAATCACCATATCACAATCTGCTATAAATATAGGTATTCTTTTGCCACCTTTGGTAACAAGTCCAAGGAAAAGAGCTAACCAGTTTGTACCAATACCAAATATGGGAGCCCCTATACCCCCAAGAAATTATGCAAGCTAGAACACTAGTAGTCCCTTAATCCTCCCAACACCACTAGCTGTTTAGGATCCTATCCCAGTAAACACCCTAAAAGCTCTACCCAAATTCAATGGGCAAGACTCTAAAACACCTGCAAAACATCTTCAAGATGTATCAGATGTATGTGCTATACATGTTGTCACATAGAAAAATGTGGCCATAAGATTATTAGCAGCTTCTTTTAAAGGGAAGGCTTTAGAATGGTATCAGTCTTTGACCCAAATTACCATATCTACATGGGACCAGCTCAGAGATTTGTTTTTTGAAAGATCTGTAGAGAAGGGTGATAAGTCTTCCTTGTTATAGTAGTTAATCACCATTCAAAGGGGACCATAGGAAGACATGACTGACTTCAATACCAGATTTCAAAAGACCTAGGATAGAATCCTTGCTACAGCTAGACCACTACTAGGTATGGCCATAGTGTTTTATCTCAAGGCTTTGAATTTAGATATATCCATTATGATTCAGTCACTGGGAGGACACACTTTGCCAGAGGCTTATGAATATGCAGTCAGAGCTGAGAATCATTTAATAGATATTGTAAAGTTACTTCCAAAGCCTCCCATGCCCATGTTCCCAAAAATTTCCTTTCCATTACCTCAAGAAGTTCCCAAATCTATAAGCCCACCTGTGTCTATGTACACTTACCCTCAACCATCTGTGAAAGAACCTACCTCTGCTTAGTCATCTAAGATGGATGATATCAAGAGTATCCTAAGGACATTTTCCAATAAGATGATCAATATAAAGAGATAGCAGAATCCTCACCCTAAGCCTCCATATCAAGGCTATCATGGAAATAGATTTTCATCATACCCTAATCAATACCAGGGTCCTCCAAGACAAATTAACCATCAGCTTGTGAATCAATTAGTTACAGTTCCCACACCCTCACAGACCATTCCTCCCAACTCAAATAAGGAGATGGTTCCAGGGCAAAATAATTATGTGGATGATACTAATGCCTGGTGTTTCCCTTGTAATAATGCTCATACACCTAGAGATTGTCTTAGGGGTAATCTACAGTAAAGGGTGGCAGAGCAAAGAAGAATGGATGGTCAGTTTGCCAGTACCAGTGACAATCAAGCCTACCAGTCTCTTGGTATGTAGAATTTAGTCCTAGTGGCTCAGATGCAAGGAATGTCCTTACAACAAGAGGAATAAATAGCCTTGGAACATGTTTTGTTCTCATGGGTTGAAGATGAAGAATCATTTTTCTTGAATGAAACATCTACTTCCCAAAGACTAGTGGTGCAATCTGATTATTACACCAGATCAAAGAGGAAAATGGTAGAATAGCCTGAGATTGTAAGCGGTCAAATCATGAATAATCCTCCATCTCAAGGGCAAATAAACACTGTTGTTAGACAAGAAGTGCCTCAGCTAATGCAAGATCAAGGGATTCCTGCCAAAGCTCAAGAAAAAACAAGATATCCTTATGTTCAAAAAACTCAGTCTTTGGGACCAATAAATGTAGTGGATCAATTAAAGAAGACTCCAACCCAATTATCAATATGGGATATATTGGCTATTCTTGAATAGAAAACACTGTTACAAGAAGCTCTGCAAAGCCAAGCAGTGCCCAAAGGTATTGTTACCAAAGAAGGACCTACTGGAAAAGAAAAGCGTAAAGATACAGTTCCTCTGAAGATAATAGCTTTTGTGAATGATGCAGCACAAGTAAGTAAATCCAAACCAAAGCCTTTCTATTTGACTCTGATAGTTGGAAAGAAACTCTTGCATAATGCATTGATAGATTTAGGAGCTAGTACTATAGTGATGCCCAAGTAAATAGCTGATGCTTTGAAAATAAAATATATGAACCCCTTACAAAAGGAGTTATGCAGCTAGATGGAAAAATAATACAAACCATAGGGAGAATTAAACAACTCCCATTATAGCTATATACTTGTCCCAATATAATTGTCAACCAAGATGTAGTTGTCATAGATATACCTCCTATTTTTTGTTTATGTTTATCCAGAGACTTTACAACAAAAATAGGAGAATATGTCTCTTGATTGGTCTCACCTCATCCTAAGAACCAGATACGGTTCAAAGATGAAAATTCTAGCTAAACCACTGTCAAAAGACCATATCACCAATGAACCAACAACAAGATTGGAGGCAGATCATGTTATGTTAAATAAGGAATAAAGGATTTTTGTTGAAGATTTAGGTGACTGGACTGAGCATGATCAAGAAGAAGAAAATAGCCAGTTGTTGGCTATGATGCATAGTGACCCATATGGGAACTATGACTCTACTGGTTTGGGCACATATGTCATTTTTGATGAGGACCAAGCAATCCCAAGTGTTATAAGGAAAGAGGTGCCAACTACTCAAGATTTAGAGATCTAGACCTTGAATTTTGATGGGGCTAGAAGTAAACATGGTGCTAGAGCAGGAATTTGTCTTACTGCTCCAAATGGTGATAAAATTTTAAGGGCTATCTTAGTCCAATTTGCTTACACTAATAATGATGCTAAGTATGAATCTTTAGTACATGGGCTCCTGTTAGCCAAAAAAAGGGAATAAAGAATCTAAAAGTAAAAGGAGATTCATAATTAGTATTAAAGCAAATTAGAGAAAAGGTACCAGCCAAAAATGTGAGAATGAGATCCTACAGGCATACAATTTGGGATTTGATAGAAGATTTTAAAGCTTTCAATATTGAGATAGTCCCTAGAAGTCAAAACTCTGAAGCTAATAGGATGGTCTAGATTGGCTCATAGTTTAATCCAGCAACTAGCCTATTAATTAACAATGAGTTAGTAAAAGTTATAGTGAGGCCGACCATTCTAGACAATGATGAGAATTGACAAGTATTTGAAAATGATTCTTAGGTACTCTCATTCTTATAGCAATCAGATGAGTTTGCTGATCAATTGCAATCCAAAATTGAAGAGGCATATGGTGATCAAATTATACAATTGAGGACTAATAATCTCCCCAAGGGCTTGATCACTTTAGAAAACTTGTTTGACCTAGAGGATGTAAGCCTGGAAAAGAAAAGGTTCCAGGTAGACAAAGCAGACTATTTTGAAATAGAGGTGAGTGACAGGAAAAGGCTAAAAGTTGGAAATTTTGTAACTCAAGAAGAGAAGGAAAGACTAATTGAATTGTGCCAGAGATATCATAGAGTCATAGCTTGGAGCTATGAAGACCTTCATGGATACAATAGAGACATTATTCAGCACACAATAGAACTGACTGAAGGGTCTAAGCCCATCAGACAAAAATAGAGGCCAATAAATCCAAGGATTGAGCCTCTAATGGTAGATGAGTTGCAAAAACTTTTAGATTCCAAAATAATATTTCTAATCAAGCAATCAACCTGGGTATCAAATCTAGTACCAGTTAGGAAAAAGAATGGAGATGTAAGACTGTGGGTAGATTTTAGAGATATAAATAGAGCATCTCTGAAAGACCACTATCCCTTGCCCTCCATGGAACAAATTCTATAAACTGTGGCTAGATCAGAGAGGTTTTATTTACTAGATGGTTTCTCTGGATATAATTAGATTTGGTTGGCTGATGAAGATCGATACAAAATTTCTTTTAGTACCAAATGGGGAACATTTGCATATGTTAAGATGCTATTTGGTCTGTCAAATGCAGGAGCCACCTTTAAAAGAGCTATGGATGTAGCCTTTGGGGAACTTATAAATAGGATCATCCTGGTCTATCTGGATGACCTCACTATTTTTCAAAAAATGCTATTGATCATTTTGATCATTTAGAATCTATCTTTGAGAAATGTCAGGATTTTGGAATATCACTGAATCCCAAGAAATGCATATTTTTTGTGCTCCAAGGAAAATTATTGGGACATATAGTGTCTAAAGAAGGAGTTTCCATAGATCCTAAAATAATTACAGCTATAATGAACCTACCTCTTCTAGTAAATAAGAAGGTAGTTCAGTCCTTCTTAAGAAAGATTAAATTTGTCAGTAGGATCATATCTGATTTTGCAAGCTTGGTGAGGCCAATGACACTCTTGCTAAAGAAAGACCTGATTTTCAAATGGACTCCAGAAGGAAGGCAAGACTTTGAAGAAGTCAAGAAGGCTATCTCAATAGCCCCAGCACTAAAAAACCTAGATTTTTCCAAGCCTTTTGTAATATATGTCTATGGAGGAGAGTTAAGCATTGTTGTTGTCTTGACACAAAAAGATGATAAACAGGATGGAAAACACCCAATAGCCTTTTTCTCAAGAAATCTTAGGGATTATGAAACCAGGTACAACTTTGTAGAGAGACAAGCATATGCTATGGTAAAAGCCCTCAAGAAATTCAGGCATATGGTATCAGGGAGCAAAATATTGATACTTGTAGCTCATCCAAGTGTCAGAGAATACATCATGGAGGGAGAAATCACTAAAAAAAGAGCCAACTAGATCACTAAGATCCTTGAATATGATGTTGAGGTCAGACTCACCAAGTTAGTCAGAGGCAGGGGTTTGTGCCAATATATGACCCAAGAGCTTGAAAAGATGTTACCTGAGGAGGCAGATTCAGAAAGAGAAATAGAGATGGTGTTAAAGATACAAGAGATTGATCAGGAATCTTGGGTCACAAGTAGGATTCATTTTATGAAAAAAGGGATTTACCTGAGAGAACTCCCTTAAAATAAGAGGAGATATTATAGGATATAGGGAGTTCAATTTGTTTTAATTGAACAAGTCCTTTTCAAAAGAAATTCTGATGGAAAATTGTTAAGATGTGTAGAACAGGCTGAGGCTAAGAGAATACTACATGAAATGTATCATGGAATATTAGGGGGCATTTTTTTGCAAAGACCACATCCATAAAGATAAGTGAAGTAAGATATTTTTGACCTACTTTATTTGTAGATTATTATCAGCTAGTTAAAAAATGTCAATCCTACCAATATTATATGGGGATGAGGAGGAAAGCAGCCATGCCCCTTAGTCCTATAATTGTGGATGAACCTTTTGCTCAATGGGGTCTTGACTTCATTAGAATGATAAATCTAGTGTCTAGTATGGGTCACAAATGGATATTAACTACCACAGACTATTTCACCAGATGGACTGAGGTAGTCCCACTCAAAGAAGCAACAGAAAATGTGATCCTAAACTTTCTAGGAAGTATCACTACCCACTGTGGGGCTCCTCACACCATAATTTATGATAATGCTAAAGCATTCTTAGGGTCTAAAGTATCCAACTTTGCATTGAAACATGGAATATATCTAAAAACTTCATCTAACTATTACCCTCAAGGTAACAATTTGGCAGAATCGACTAACAAGAACCTGATTAGACTCATCAAAAGAGTATGGGCTGATCATCACAAATAATGGCATAAAGTGCTTAATCTAGCACTATGGGCTGATAGAATCACACCTAAGTAGGTGATCAAAATGTCTCCATATGAGTTGGTATATGGAAAGTTAGCTATAATTCCCCTAAGTTTGGAGATCCTTGCTCTCCAGTTGATCAAACAAATTGAAATTGAGGAAAATGGCCCCATGCAGGCTAGGCTTGCAGAGCTTTTAGAAGTTCAGGAGAAGAGGGATACATCCCATGATTCATTGATCAAGCATCAGGGAATGGTTAAGAATTATTTTGATAAAAGGACTTCAAATCCTCATTTTGAGGTAGGCTCAATTGTTTTGAAATGGGATGCGAGAGCTGCCAAGCCAAGTCAACATACTAAATTTGAAGCATTATGGACTAGCCCATATAAAATTCACGTGTGCAAGCAGAAGAATTCATTCAAGCTAGAATCAATGGAAGGAGAACCTAAAGAGATTCTCATAAATGGAATCTATTTAAAGCATTTTGTTTTCCCATTTTTTGTTTAAAATAAGTGTTTTTAAACACAGAGTCAACAGCTCAAATTTTTTTCAAATAATAAAAGATATTTAGATTCTCAAAGCATTGAATGTTTCCTAATCTTTAAGAAATCTCTGAGGTACCTTATGCGGCCACTTGCATAACGTGTCTAGTTCACTGTCCTAGGAAGATTGAGTAGGATTTGCTAATAGTTGTCTAAATTTAATGCCTTTCGAGACTTGATAGGTCCATAAATACCATTAGCAAGAGTTAAAGTTTACAAACTCTCAAGCATTCTTGTATTTTGTGAGAAAATATCCTACTACTTGAGAAAATCTTTAGCACCCAATAAAGTTGCTTCAGCGAACATGTTTCTATTTGTAAAGGGTTCATACCAGTTACCACAAAAATGACATAGAGATGGAAGGAGCATCATCTTCATAATAAGGATCTAGAATTTACAAATCCCTTGATAGGTTTCTGGCAAGTAAGTCATATGCTTCAACTATCGTGCCACTATTGAAAGCTTATCCAAGGACTAGAATTCTGGAGGTTGGTCAGGCCAATGACCTAGTAAAAGTAAATGATTATGTGGATGGAATCATGGACCCAATCTTGTAAAGAGCCAACAGTAAAAACCTCAGAGAAGGGGCACATCAAAAGTGCCTTGTGAGGGCCAGATTAGGGTAGTATGAGACATTCTCCATGAGGATATGGACCTCAAAATTGGCACAATTCCTTGTCCTAGTTGTGCATCCATACCCTGACTTGGTTGAATTATGCATAGACTAGCTCCATGTGCCCTCGTGCACCATTCAATAGGGCCCTTTCATGGTGCAAATCACATTGCAAGCCTTCAGAGACATGTTAGTCCTACACCGTGCTAGTACAATAATGTTTCCCATTATTGCTAAGATGTAAAGGATGTGGGCTAACATCAACACTCAGTTAAGGTTCTTAAGAACTGAATTGCAGATGGGCGATGACAACACTACTATGCCCACACTCCCTACAACAAGAGGCCAATTCACACAAGTTAGCCAAGATGCACTATCCATGATGGATTTCATCTTCGGTATGAAAGATGATATGGTAGTTTATGTAGAGCAAATGGCTATCCTCTTTAGGTTGAAGACCATCGATAAGACCCAGGAATACTAGCTTGAATTCTCAAAGAAAATTGCTTTTACAATGGTGGAACAACTGGCCCAATTCAGGTCAAAAGGAGTGTTTAGGTACTCTTCTTACTTGTTTCACCTTATGCTATACCAAAACACTAACCTCTTCACCCAACACATGCATCTAGACATGTATGACCCAAGTTTTGACCCCCAAAAGACCATTCTTGTGTCTACTTGGACACATATTTTGTCAAGGACCAGTGACCCATATGATTTCTGGGAACTATTTGTCACCCCTGCTCTTTACCACCTCAACCCTGAACCAGTCATGAATAGACTATTTCCCAGTGTTTCAAACCTCCTAGCTAGTTGCCCAATTTTGTGTGACTTCTACTTTGGATCCCACCATACGCTTATAAGAGTTCATAGTTTTTGTGGGGAACCAATGTTGCTACTGAAGATCTTAACTCTTAAGTTAGCATTTTTAGAGGTCACTAGGCAAGTGTCAGTAGTAGACAATGATTATGGTTCTAGGAAATGGAAGAGGAAGATGTTTGATCTCCTATGGATGGTAGACAACTTAGTTTTAGAATCCAGGGATGTTGAAATCTTGTTGCTTTGAAAGCTAGCCTTCTTTGGGTTCCTGTTAGTTGAAGATAAAAGGGTATGTGACCCGAGTGGTTACATAGCTTCCTGGATAAGGGCTAACAGGGTTGTAACCAAGATTGCACATGAGGGCCACCCCTTTTGGGAAACCTGGAGAAACCCTATGGAAGATGCTCATAATTTTTATGTCAAATTAATAGATTTGCCTCCTCTACAAAATAGACCCTAGGAGACTTTCTACATTAAGTAGAGGGATTATGATCCCTAAGTCAGAATGACTTCTCGCTTGAGAAGAGCATTAAAGAATAAGGATTGGGATGCGAAAAATATAGAAGCCTATTGGAAATATAGGTAGGAGATTTCTCAAATCACCCATTCTTTCAAGAATGTAGACACAAACGAGAGGTGGGAAGAACTATGGGATGCGTGCCATCTCTCCTCTACATCTAGCCTAGAGACAATTGATTTGCCAACATGGGGTATAAAGCAGGAAGCTAGGCTACGCCAAGAGCCACAAGCCTTAGAACAAATTATAGCTACAACAACAGTGTCTGATTGGTCTCAACCTCTCGACATCTCAGAGAAACAAAAGAGTGTGGTTCATTTGACACCAAAAGCTTCCCCATCATCAGAGGTCATTAAAGTTCATAGTTATCCACAAGCATCTCTGACGATGGTAGCAGATGTGGAAGGAGAGAGAACACAGTAGGAAGAGGAGACACCTAAGAAATGATGGAGGGTGTAGTTTTAGTTGGCCATGGAAGAGGAGATAGACACCTAACAATTCTAATTATAGAGTGCTAAAATTTCTCCTCAGGTAAGTATCATTCCTCCTTCTCCTTCTCAATCTTTTTCTTCTCCCATCAGTATGATGATCCCACCTAGCTAGGTAACCTCCCCCGCCGCTTCTATCATTCCCATTTTGCACTTCACCCCATCTTTGCCTCCTTAATTTTTAACATTACCCCATTTCTTCCCCTCTGTTCTAAAAAAAATTTCTCCTTAGATTGCCCATAGCCAATAATTGGATATTCAATACGGTCTACCATAGGGACATCCTTTTGTGGGTGGGCACATTGCCTCTCCTTCTACCTTCTTGACCTAAGTAGATGATGTGTGGATGGCAAGGGAAGCCCGAAGAGAGAAAAAGAAGACAAAGGAAAATAAAGCACTAGCTACACCTCATTTGTAGTCACAATTTGACCCAATTTAGAAATAATTGATGGTGACCCATTTGTCACCAAATGTTATCAAGCCATCTGAGCAAATGCAGCTTGAGGATTACTCAATGGATGTAGTGGCCATTAATATGTCCCTTTTCAGGCCCCAGGATAGAGTTGAGTTGTTGATCGAATCCACTTCTACAGTCAAAGAAGACTAATTGAAAATGTCAAGAAGGCTACAGAAGATGGAGGCTAATTTGGCCAAGGAAAAGGCAAACTATAATAGTTTGACCAAAGAAATCAACAAGAAAGATAATGAAATAGCAAGTCTGAATAAATAGTTGCAAGATATTATTTCCCTTTAGATTCACCAGGCAGTCCAGGCCCATAATGATTCCTTAAAGGCAGAGCTAACACATGCAAAGGATACATTGATGACCCTTAAGCGGGAGAAAGTAGTGTTACAAGGAAAATATGAAGAACATCAGCTACAAGTTACTCAATTGTAGCAGAAGCTACTGGGTGAACAAAATAATACTATAGCTTTTCAAGCCTAGTTCCAAGAGGAGCAACAGAGAGTGGCACAACTGACACTAGAGTTGGATAATATGCTAAAGAGTGTTAGAGTGATACAAATGGTAAAGGATCTCTATGAATCTATGTGGAAAAGAATCTCCTCAGAGATTATCTAGCTTAGACCTTCTCTCACCTTCCTGCTCAATGCACAAAAATTATGTGAGAAGGTGGAAGATTTAGTGAAGAAAAATCTGGCTATAGTCTTTGATAGAGTCATGGACTCCCAAACATTATTGTAGAAGCTCTATGATGTAATGGATGCAACATTGGTAGCTTCAAGAATCACTGACATAATGGTTATCATAAAGAGAGTCAATGAGGTTCTCAGTTGCAATTTCATAGCCAACAGTTACAGAGAGCTTCTCGAAGTCATGAAAGAAGGCATTGGCGAGATGAAATAGCATGTTGAAGATCTTTTGCAACTAGGTCTTCTTTCTTTGTCTCCTAATGACAACATGGTGCTAATGGTTGATCAAATTGAACCATTGCTATTGGCCAAACATAATGATCAAATAGTCTTCCAAAACTTACAAGATGATTCATCAGTCTCAGAAGTAAAAGCTATTCTAGTTCTTGTTTCCCAGTTGGAATTCAGATTAAAAGGTTATAGTTCAGATTTTACTAAATTTCTCACACAAAGATATCATCAACCTTGATTTGGCCTTCACTAACTTATAGAACAAGCAAGGGTTATCTGACCCTAAATGGTGCACCTACCAAACAACACTTTTGAAGCTATGAATTTTGTAATTTTGACAGAGTGGGAGTTGTGTTTCTTTTTGAGTAGGCTTAAAAGTCTTGGGGGTCGCCAGTAACTATAGAGTAAAAATTTTACTCTACGTTGCATTCCAATTTTTAGTTGTGTACTATAATTTTGTTCCCACATACCTTGGTCATGATGACAAAATTTTGAAATAGAGCACGGGCTTGATTCAATTGATTCATTTTCTAAGTGTCGAAGAGTAGTGGAGGTTGCTAAGTGGCATCATCTAAACATAGGTTATTTTTCCCTTTTTGATTCCTTTGTTTCATTTTTTCTCGAGTGTTGAATTTGATCAGAAGTTGCCAAGTGTCACTTTTTGAGATACAGAACCAACCAAGTGGCATTGTCTGAGGCACCTTTCATAACTTTCAAGAGGGCTACAAAATGTGCAATGTATTTAATAATAACTTATTAGAATGCACCACGTGTCGGCATCCATGTTCCTTTTTGGCACCCATGTTTCATCTATTTTTTGGTAAAAGGTTTCAACAAGCTAAGTATTAGGATCAGATGGAAAGTGCCAAGTGGCAATCACAGAAGGCTTTGGACTACTTTTCCAGAAGAATGCAGAAGTCACCACGTATTGGCATCTGAGAGACAGTTAGTTTAATGCCTTGTTTTAACATTTTTGGTTTAATACTTTGGTTAATGTGTAAATGGCATGCAGTGTTGAACTGTTGAACCATTGAACCATTTTTTGGTTCAGTCGATCGATTCAACGGCTTGGTTCATCAAGCAGTTTAAGGGAGTGTCCCAAAAACCAAAGGGGTCAAGCACCCTTTCGAAAGGCAATAAGGCATTGTTTCATTTTTGTTTAAGTACCATTGACAAGCAGAGGTTGCCAAGTGTCACTTTTTGAGCCTATTTCAACATTTTTGTTTTAATACTTTGGTTAATGTGTAAATGGCATGCAGTGTTGAACTGTTGAACCATTGAACCATTTTTTGGTTCAGTAGGTTGATTCATCGGCTTGGTTCATCAAGTAGTTTAAGGGAGTGTCCCAAAAACCAAAGGGGTCAAGCAACCTTTCGAAAGGCAATAAGGCATTATTTCATTTTTGTTTAAGTACCGAAGACAAGCAGAGGTTTCCAAGTGTCACTTTTTAAGCCCCTTCTACTCCATTCCTAGGAGAAAGTGTGAGCCACCACATACCCTTAGCAAGAGCAGTGAAAGATGCCATGTATCTTCCTAAAAGCCATGAAAGCCTCCATGTGTCAACATCCAAGAGATCATCTTTGAGTTTCATTGCTAAATAAAGATTGTGGTGGGTCCTGGGTTTTATTTTAAAGGCCTATAGAAGCTGCCAAGTGTCACCATCCATAGGAGCCTAACATGTGTCCCAAATTTTTCTACAACCATAGCTAAAGAGAAAGCAGAGATTGCCACGTACACCCTTCCCCTTTTTAAAGGTTGCTCGGGCAAGGAATGTGATGAGTCTTATTTTGTTGAAATTGCTAAGTATCAAAGAAGCAAATCATGATAGGTGTCAAAAGAAGAGTGTTCCTAAGCAGGATATAGGGAAAGTGGAAAGGGCCATGTGTCTTTGATAAATTAGGTGGAAAGCACCAAGTGTCATTCTCCGGTGCCTCTTAAGAAATAAGCAAATTTTTGAGAAATTGGCTAAGTGTCCTCTTCCGTTTCAACAAAATAGAGGGTCTTGTATAGACACTTCCAGCTTAGTTAGAGTTCAGTTTGGGCCATAATTTTGGGAATGCATGATCAACCTGGAGGGAAACTCAGCTAGAGTTATTTCTAGTAGATGGAGCAGTTCACTGAGTAGATTTTTGGGGCTGACAAACATTGAAAGCATCGTCTATTTGTCCCTTGTGAGCTAAAGGTAGAATAGAATTGAATGGGAAAGGTGGTGATGGAACAAGACATCTGAGGCTATAAAGAGGAGTGCAGAGATCACCAGAAGGGATCATTATGATCAAAAAAGAAGGAGAGAATTTTTTGAGAAAACTATTATCAAGAGTTTTTTAGACTTTTTAGAGCAGTGATTAGGAGTATCATTTGCCTTTATTCTATTTTCTTGAGTTGTAAAGTTGATGTAACTATGCATGTTTCTGTGCCTTTTATGTGGTTGAAGAATTAAGAAGAAGATAGAATTCTATGCCTTTGTTGGTGTTTCTTGTATCATTGTGAAGATAGTCTAAAACTGTGAGCCTCTATTTCTATTGTTTTTATCTGTTACATTAATCATGCCACAGTCTGCTCTTTGATGTAATTGAATCTTACATATAGTTTCACTGTGCTTATGATTAAGGATAAAAATTACACTCAGGTGCATTGCCATAGTTAGATTTCATTTCTTGTATTTGCATTTCTATTTAAATTTTTATCCCTTATCCCCCCACACTTGATATAAAGAAGAGACCAACTTCTCTAAAATCTAGAGGTTGTTTCAAGACACAAGTCCTACATCTTGAAACTTCCCCTTATTGGTGTCTAAAACAAAGTGCAATTTTAAACATCAATATAATCTATTAATATTTCTCATGAATAAATATTTATAGCATTAGGGAATATAAATTACTCTAATTTGAAACTTAGGATGAATTAATAATTTTTTGGGTATTAGATACAGGTGCCACCAAACATATGACATAAAACATAGAAAAACGTAATCAATCATTCATTTTCACATAATGAAATAGCTATTAAGAAGGCAGAATACTAAATTTTATTGAGAAAAGGTGTTCTTAAAGTAGATACAAGATAGAAATATGTGTCTTTGCTTTGAAAAATGTGTTAATATAAAGTGTGTTTCTCAGTGCTGTGACTCAGAAAATTGAGTTAGAATGCCTTTTTTTGCTTATACAGATCCAAAATAGACAAAAAAAAATAATAATATCCCTAAACAACACATTCAAACTATTTCATGAAGTAATGGGCCAAGCTATCTAACAACTAGTACATGATAAACATCAACTATGTCATTTTTTTCAAATATTTTAGTAACCACCATGTGAAGGTCCCTTATTTATCTTTTAGATAGACAAATACATCTATTTTGTCTTCATAAGAAATGGGTATGTTACTTGTGACCTTTAAAATATTTACATTTGCATCTCTTCTTCATTTCAATTTGACTCCATGTATAATAGATAGTGAGTGAATCTGCCCAATGCCCACAACAACACCATCAAATGGATCCAACACCTAGAATATATCCCCTTCTTGGGGTTTATCAATAAATGTCTACAATAAAAAAAATACACATTATATTGAGATATAAAACACACATTATATTGTAAAAATAGATCAAGGTAATGGTCACATGCAGAGTTGCAGAGGAAATTTGAACTAATTCTAGGTTTTTGAGAAGAAAATGATGACTTGATGAAAGGGGATTCACAAGGTGTTGATGGAAATTTAGGATATTATAGAGTTAAAGGGAGTCAAAGGGAGAAGATTTCGACTATCAATTCTCTTTTGAATGCTAAAGGTAGTTATGCATGAAGCTAGGATGGAAGAGTGCCCTTCCCAATGATATAATGACTTTGTTTCAATACTGGCCCAATATCAAAAGACATTCTACTTATCATTGTTTATTGTTGATAAGTCCCAAAATTCTAATCTAATAACTCTGCAAGGAATGAAATAGAATATTGTTCTAATAAAATGAAACGAGTCTCAAATCCCTCCAAAATAAGATTGAAACAAGTATTATGGAAATAGTTAACAAAAAATTAACTCTATTAATTTAAATGAACATTTTAAGATTGAAGAATGAAAAAATGTTGGGATAGGTAACTGACAACTATTATATTACCACAACTAATTTAGCACAACCATGATGATTGTGTTGCACATTCTTGTCTAGTTCATCATGGTCACTATCAATATCGGCATCTTTGTTGACATCATGAAGGCATTTTTGTTTTCCTACTACTTTGATAAAATTACTTTGAATGTGGTTTAACCATCATGCAAAAAAATATACAAAGCATTCAATATTCAAGTGAATAATGCAAGCTATAAATTTGTCTAAAAGAACATTTTTTGGATCACTTCAATAATAAAAAAATGGGTTATATTCTCCTACGCTCAAATTTCAATAATCTACATATTAAGAGGCATTTATATACATAATTTACAAATAATAATAAATGAGATCAATAGAGCCTCTTACCTTAGTTGAATATATGGATTTATGCTCATTCCATGCAAAAATTATAGGGTTAACAGAGGCAACCAACTATGAAACTTGCTGAGTGAGACTGAATATGCAACTCATTACCTCTTGGTACCCTTCATTTGAGTTGACATAATCTAGAGATGATCCTACTAGGAATTTAATAGATGGTTGTGAAATCTCTATTGATGAACTAAATTTCCACTTCATCCCATTCTTAGATTTACTAGGTTGATCTAGTGTTGCCATATAATTGACAATATCTTCTGCTCCTACTTCTTTATTAATATTTTCGACCTAAAATACAATGTCAATTTAAACATATAGTCAATTAAATAAAAAATTAAAATAAATAACATAATGTAAATTCAACCAAAAATCCATACACTTACTGTAAATTTGTCCATTTTGTCCTACAACCCACCTCAGCCAAATGTATATCCAATGCTCACATTATCTCTTTTTCTCTTGTCTTTATTACTCTTTGCCAAATATTCTTTGAAATGCATACTTTCTTTCAATTCCTCCCATAGTTTGGGAGATAGAGTGGAGTCTAACCTCTCTTTTCCCTCTTAGATATTTTTTTTGTAATTGTATCTAAAATTGTTTATCAAAATTCTCATCTTTTACTTTTAATATTTTCTAGAGATTTGTCCACCAATAATCTCAAAAGCATTTTCCATTTTTTGTATAAATTTTTCCATAGTTCATGGATATTTTTTCGTAAAACTTGATGTACAAATATTCAAATGGGCCCTAGATCTTACACCCAACTCAGAGGCCCACTTTGTAACATTTGGCTCAATGGGCTTCTTGCCTTCTAATTTTCTTTCTTTTGCATTCCTCTCTATAGATCTATAAAAATCTTGACTCAATCTTTGTATTTTGATAAAAGTAGACACATCTTCAATTAAACCACTACCAATATTTTTGGTTGATCCACTAGTTCCATCAAAAGTTCTAAATGCAATAGGTGCACTCTGAGCCACAACAGATGCAAGTAGTCTCTCTTCATGACTTTCATTAACTATAACTTCATGTTCCTTGGCAAGATTAGGTGTGACATGATTAGGTAGATTAGTACCAGTCTGCACATATTTCACTTCAAATACATTCTTTAATGTTGAATAAATCATCTATAGATTTGTTGTTCATTTGCTCAGATTTTCTTCAATAATATCTCTTAGATTTTTTTCTAAGAGATCATCATGATCTTGCACATAACCATTTACTATATCAATTTGCACATCACCATGTACTATATCAGGATGCACATCTCCATGTGATATATTAGGCTACATATCACCATATATTATATCAGGATGCACATCATCAAAACTATTGTTTTTACCAATTTCATTTGTTGAATCACAAATGCATTGGATTTTATGAGATGGTGACACTATGTCTTTTCTTTATTTTTGTTTTTTCTCCACATTTTTTTGCACTCTTTTTCTTGCCTATAAAACAAAAATAATATCATATTATGTCTGATATACATAAATACCTTGCCTATAACATTTCATTAAACACTATTAAACAAATAATATACTACTTAGTGGATTTATAACTTGCCTATTTGTCAAACTAAGACATGATAAATATTCATTATTCTTGGCTACTTTTTCTATACAAAAACACTCATAATCTATCAATGAAATTTCAGAATTATGATCATTATCATCAAATAATTTGTGCCTTACAGTCCTTTTCCTTATTTCCTAAAGTCTAAATAAATAATAATGTATAAATCAACAACTTGAATTAGTAAAAATTTATTGAGTTCATAAGTTAAAATGGAAACTTAAAATAGAATTTAGTTTATAGATTAAAAATAATTTATAGTCAAAAACCAAGAAGATGTTTACAATTACAGGTATCAAACTATCAATATGACTATCTCTTGTTTCAACTGGATATTGTCACTTATGAATCTTGATCACTCCTATCTACATCTACTTGATTTTATTTTTCATCCTCATCTGTGACATGCAATACATTATCTCTCCCAATCTCTACATTGGTAATCAAAATCTCTTCTTCAAACACTCCATCATCATCTTCATCCCCTTCTTCAAATGTTTTTTGTAAATTAACATATTGCCCATCAGGCATTATATCGATAACTTTCATGAATTTTAATTTGGAATGAGACTCTATTTGAATGAAATATGACCATCCTAGGTTTCTTAAATCATTAATTAGAAATGATTGGTTCATTTTAATAGGGGAAACATACAGCTCATCTGTCTCTGATAAAAATTGTCTTGTATTTGTGCATGCAAATCCATACTCATCAAATTATACTATAGATGGTCATATCCACTTACATTTTAATAATATAAGACTATTTTCACCAAAATTCACTTGAATAATTTCTTGGATTAATCCAACATAAAATTTCTTATCATTTTTTTGATGAAATTTATCACTAACAACATAGTCATAATTTGTCTTTCCTTTATCTTTTTCTTCCACTCTTAAATGACTACCATAGGCCCACATTCCACTAAAATGCATATCCCATAAATGTGTAGATTGTGAAATCTCACTTTCCTCCCTTGTTATATCTTGACCTTCTTCTTTTGCATCACTGACTACATTAGTAAACCATTCTTCAAATTTTGGAAAAGAATCGCCTCTAATCAAATCATGATGTATGCACCTTTGAGTTCGATGTTGCATCCAAGATTTATTCTCTTATTCATATTTTATACATAGAATATTAACGTACAAATAGTAATATTAATAATATAAATGTGTAAATCCAATTGAGTAAATAAATTATTGTGTAATTTTTTTTTACCTATGCCACTTATCGAATGAACATGTGTTTTGAAGAATATAGGCATGTATCACACTTCTTTCTTGATGTGATATCTTGAAGTGACATACATTGCCTTATAATACTTCACCTATAATTCTCTCATCTTTGTCATCATCACATACACATCGATTGACATTTTTAAAATACTTCATATATTCTATGCAAAATCCCATGGCTTCTTGCATTGAATATCCTTTAGACATGATACCTTCCAATTTTGCCCTAGTACAAACATTTTTTTTCAAAACCTTCATATATCATTCTATAAGATACATCCATCTCATTCTTACTGGGCCATAATGCTCTAGTTCATATTATATATATATCAAAAGATTCATAGAAATGTTAAAGATTATTGGTGTAAATTCCTGTTCTAATAGACAAAGGACTTCAACAACCTCCTCCCTCAACCTATAAAAGTTCAAAGGATATAATATATGTAAACTCATTCTATTTAATATTAGGCCCAAACTTATAATTGCCAATCTTGGCCCCTTTGCCAAACTTGATATATTTACCATAATAGGTAAAATATTCTTGATTATGACATGATAGTCATGGGTTTTGAGGCCTCTTAAGCCATTAATATTAATTTAGCTTATAATACTACTACTTACATATCCAGTGGTAAAATGAGTTTGAGACATCAACTGTAAGAATTATGCATATTGTTCCTTTATCCAGACATAAGGAGCACTAGGTTTTCTATATTTTTCATCATCACATTTTTCAACCCAAATAATTTGATGAATCTTTAGTTTTCAAAAGTTATCATGTGATGAAATAGTATCAAAATCACCAAAAAGAGTTTCTATAATAGCATAGGCTATATTTTTCTTAGTATGCATAAAGTCAACAATATGCCTAATGGCGATATCCTTAAATTATGGCAACTTATAGAATATGCACAACCATTTTACATTGCTTTCATTACATGGATCACATCTACTACCAGTAATCCCATCATTTTCAATAAATGACATTTTTTGTCCATTCTCATTAATGTAATCACCCATTATTAGCAATGGTGCTTCACAATTCTCTTTTTGACCATTGAAACATGTTTTTTTATCAACAATATGGATAATACATTTTAGGGTAAGCATGATGTCCAAAATAAATACACTTATGAAAACTTCTTTAGTACCTCACAAAATCCTTAAAGTTGCAAGCAAGACATTTATGGTATCCATGAACACTGAGACCAGACAATGTGCCATATGTAGGAAGATCATACATCGTAAAACAATAAGGAAGCTCTTAAAGTGAATTTTATTGAATGACCATCACTTAAAGATTGAGTTGCTTCAATTAATTTCCACAATTCCATTAACTTATCATATAATGGCTCTAGATAAGCATCAATTGTATATGAATTCACACTTTTCTTTCTTGGTATAATCAATGATAGCATTAAGAAAAATGGTATAGTTTTTAACCATGGAGACAAGTTATAATTTATTAAAAACACTAGCCAAGTTGACTATTTATTACTTTGATCTGAGAATGGGTTCACCCCATCTAGATCCAAACCTAGGACCTTATATTATGAGGATCTTGTGAAAAATTAGGTCATCTATTATCAAATTCCATCCATGTCTTAGAATCAGGCACATGTCATTATTTTCCATTAGTGCTCTTATTTTGGGCATGACATCACATAAGTTTAGTAATGTCTCTGCACCTATACATTTAGAGTAATCATGGGATTATAAAAAAGTGGTGAAGAACCTTTCAAGGAACCATAAATGATTTCAACCCTTGTCTATACCTCACTTCATGACATTTTGGGCATCCACTCTCACTTGCAAGATTATTGTGAAATAATACACAACCATTCACGCATGTGTGGATGTTTTCATACCCTAAGCCTATTTTAGTGATTTGATTTTTACATTGACTTTGTTTCATTGGTAATGTGGAGTCAAGCAATAACAACAAACTTAATAATACCAATAAATGATATACACTCTCATTTGTATAACCAAACACCACTTGTAAGTTAAGAATTTGAAAGATTATTGTCAAATGACTTAAATTGAAATTAACATACAAAAGATTTATATCATCCTCTATCAACTTGGCCCAATCATAATTTATACCCTCATTCAACATTCTATCAACTTCAAACCCTTCATTTAAAATTGTTGCCTCTTCATCTATGTTTGGTGCCACTTCATCTATATTTGGTGTCACTTTAGCTATGTTTGTTTCCTTTTCATCTCTCACACTCTAAAATTATATCATATCTTCATAATAATTTCAATACCAAGGGCTTATACCACTATTCTCATATCTTATAATATGTCAATAAATCATATTTCTTTTTCTCACCTTTCCACCAAGACAGTCATTACATGGACACAGATATTTGTCCATGTCCCTATCATCAGCTATTCTCTCATCAAATGCATGGTATTGATCCATAGTCAACCTTCGATGGTGATCCATCTATAATGTTATACACATAGTAACAAAAATATTTTGGGGACGAAATCATCAAAATAAAAGTTTAAGATTTTTTGAAAATATTGGGAAAAAATCAGATTTTTAAAAAAATGTAAAAAATTGTATACTAAGAGACAAAAACTATTTTTTTTAAATTGAAAGGCATTTTCATAGAAATAGAGTTATAGAGACAAAATAAAATATATATTTTAATTAATGAATTGTAAAATATTGATTTTGTTAGTTTATATTCAAATTACTAATTACATTACATTGCACATCATTCAAAATCAAAGCATTATTTCACATTGCATAACTAATAACAAGATGCTGATAGATGAAATTTTTTTAATTAAAATATAGTTCTTACAAAGTCAAACTAAGTAGTTATGCAGTTACTTTGCATTGCATAACTAATAAATAGAGCAGCTACCAATTGCATTTGCTTGTCATGGCATTCCATGAGACCATATTTTTTTGAGGTATTTTTTCAAATAGTTCACTACCTTGTCTATGCTACCACATTTTTCATACATGTCTAACAAATCATTTTATCAATAGTTCAATGCCTTGTTACTATGGATAAAATCCTAAAACAAGTGCTTTTGAACAAGCTATAGATGCTTGAAAAAAATCTATCAAAGCATAATAGTAAGTAATAGCATAGATAAGGCAGTGAACTGGTTGAAAAAATGTCTCAAAGAAATGTGGTCTCATGGTGATGGAATTTCATGAAAATCCATAAAAATTTGCTTGTCATTGCATTCATCATGGCATTCCATCACCATGAGACCCCATTTCTTTAAGGCATTTTTTCCAAAATTCATCTTAGGATTCCATCCTTTTACAATTATTCCATAAGTCATTCATAAGCAACCCATATCATGTCCATGTGAAAGACATTTGTATTTTGATAATTTATGCATTTTTTATCTCTTAACACAACCCCATAAGACATTAAAATAGCTTTGGTGGGTGTGTGAGAACTAAAAGAAGTGAAAAGATAGTTATCGCTTCCTTGTAGCATGTATGAAATTCACTTGTAGTGTTGTGGTAAATAGAGACTGGTTATTGTGGCCTTGTAGAGGTCTCAAAAGTATTTGGTAGGATAGTGACAAGAGTTTGAGTAGCATATAATATTTCACCATGACCTCGTGACAAACAAAATGTTGACCTACAGTGATGCTATAAGAGTAAATAGTAAGGGTTCACTACAACCCCATTGTAGACAAGAAGATAAATGGTGGTAAGGGCTAAGCGAATAGATAACACATACCATAGTCCTACGATAGTTTAGAGAAGGTCTTGAAGGATAATAATAAGCTGTAAAAGTTATATAAAGTATGTCTCATGCTCCCATGATAATTTTCTACATAATTCCCTTTTATTTTGATATGTTGAAAGATTGTTTAATTTAATTTTCTACAAATACATTTATTTTATTTTAAAATCTCATCTATCATCCATGCACTTATTGATCCACTTGATATTGAATTTATTATTACTTTTATATCACCTTCTATTATTACCTTTTTCCATCCCTTCAACACTACTAAATACATCCCCTTTAGGAGTGTCATGTTGTGTCCACCCAATTATTTTTATCATTCCCAATATCCAATGAGCATACAAGACAAGGTTGACCTTGGTGGTCCCTCAAGATTCCTCCACTTCCTACTATTATTAGATTACCTTATTTGATACAATTCTATTTTTTGGATTTTTAAGTTGATACATGATCTTTTTTTTCCTTAGAAAAAAAATCATAATTTCATATTTAAAAATAGGAAATTGGATAATATCATATGCATCTAAACTCATACCATAGGGATGAAATACATGGATATAACCATCCAAAAAACCCAAACATTGAAAGATTTGAAGTGTAAGGCACTCAAAGAAAAACAAACCAATATAAAACAATGTTTGCCAAGTAGACAAGAAAGATGTTAAAGGTAAAAAAGTAGCCCTAACACATTAGTCTCATCTAACTAAGTGTTAGAGTGAGCATTCACATTCATTCATAGAGTTAAGTTTGATTTGGACTATTTTTTTATAATCATTGGATTATTTTCTTTGTGTACATGAACAATATTTTGTTGTGTATTTATTTAGACAATCCACCTATAATCTAATTTATCACAATAATCAAATGGTTATTTTGAAACCAACTCATTAGCCTATTTAGCATCCCATATCATGTCTATGTGAAAGGCATTTGCATTTTTATAATTGATGTGTTTTTTGTCTCTTACTATGGCCCCATAGTATATTCAAACAAATTTGGTGGGTGTGCAAGAACCAAAGGAAGTGAAAAGATAATTACCACTTCCTTGTAGTATGTAAGAACTTCACTTGTGGTGTTGTGGTATACAGAGACTGGTTACCATGGCCCCATGGAGGTTTTAAAATTAATTGGTGGCTGAAAGCAAGAGTTTTAATAGCATATAATATTTCACCATGACTCTATGACAACCAAAATGTTGACCTATGGTGATGTAGTAAGAGCAAATAGTAAAGGTTTTACCACACCCCCATAATAAATAAGAAGATAAATGGTGGTACTGTTGTAAGGGAAAACTATTATTTTAATAAATATGATATCTGTATTGTAAGGAAGCTTAATTTTATTATAACTTTATACAAGTTGGATGGATGACCTTTGATTGGACTTTTATGAAATAAACTTGAAAACTATATTTAATTAGGGATTGGTGGATTGGGTGGGGCCAGTTTAGGGTATTTTAAAATGGTTCCCTAAGTTTTATTTATATTTCTATATGTATACTTAATTTTTTAAATTGAATGATATTAGTATTCTGGTTATTTTTTAAATGTGGAGACCACCTTTTTAAAGTTTCATAACAATTATTATGTTATTTTATGTTTTTGGTATAATAGCATATAATCTCATAACATTTCATGACCTTATTTTATGATCATTTGTTGTCTATTAAAATTATCAAATTTGAATTCAAAGTCACTTATAAATAAATAAGTGTTGTAACTCATTTCACACATAAGAATGATCAATTACACACTTAAATTTAAACATATTTGTAATATATGAGACACGTATTTTGTTATTTCAATATTATCATTAATTTTATTATTCTATCACATAGTGTCTCACTATTAAAGGGTTAGTCAATGGACATTATCCAACTAAACCCTAATATACATAGTTAGAGATATTAACTCTATAACGTCTGCACTCTAGATTTTTCATATATTTTCCTTGACACTCTAGGTCAAAAATTTAACTATAGAAGGTAAATATGAATCACAACAAAAGAATTATCTACTCAAGAACCCTATTAGGATAATGTTTTATGATCATGGCAACCATCTCCTACCAAATACAAATGTTAGATCAACAATAATCACAACTATAATTGCACATTTATAGGGTCAATTTTTACATAAATTTTATGTAACACTCTATACAATATATGTTATTTATATCTATTTTCATATTTCAAAGAAGGTATTATGGGCTAGCGATAAGTGGTAAAATTTATATAAAGTATGTCCTACACTCCTACCATAGTTAAATCCAATGCTTGCAATGATACAATAAATAGTGAAGGGATGCCAAAGGATCCCATGGTCCCATGATGGTCAGATCAAAGGTTGGAAATATCACAGTATGAGGTATAAGGGGTAACATGTATCCCACCATCTTGTGATGATGTGTATCAAGGTTTGTAGGGTGGTGGTAAGTGGTGAAAGATGTAGTATAACTGTCTAGAAGCTCCCATGGTCCCATAATAGATCTAAATATGTCTTGTGGTGATGCAGTAAAGTATTAAATGCTAAAATTACTATATCACCACCACATAGTAGTTATCATTGATGCCTATGATTGAAGTTCCCACCTAGCCATTGGATTGGACCAAATCAATAGTCTATGTTTGAAAGACTTCAATGCTAAGATTTGTCAATTTTATGGCATGTACTAGAGTAATGGTAAAATGATTAGCTCTGTAGCAGAATAAAATTTGGAATTTCTTTGTATTTTGCCACTCAAGAAAATATAGTGGTGATTTTAGATGGAAAATTCAAGCTCTGTGTGCATACTTCAGCCATCTTCCAATCAGGTAAGTCTGCCTCATCACTCTCTTCATAAAATTTGGTATTTAGTTTGTGATTTATTTTTAACTAGTTTGGTAGAGCAAGTGACTATCAAAACCATAGTTCATAGAAGCATCAAACTATTATACCTAAGAAATTTGAGTCTACAAGTAAGAGCACTAAACCCCTTATTCCCAAGAAGTGGTCCCTTCAACAGTCATTGTAGGACATTTTTCCAAATTCAATTGACAAAGGGTATAATAAATTATTTAAGGATGTAATAGAGTGGTGTTGGGATGCTAAAGTCCCTATCTCAAGATGGAACCTTTTTTGTTATTTTTATGAAAAGTAAGATGGACAGGGATCGTCTACAAACCCATAGAATTTGAATTTGGATAATCTTGTGGTGCCAAATGTATTTATTGATGTGGATTTGATTAGGATGTTGGCACACCACTATCATCTAGCCACCAACATTGTCAGGTTACCAAATGGGTCACCATTAGTCGTTGTGGATAGAAATGCAATCATTGATTGCTTTATGCTCAACAAGCAAGCCCTCACAAAATTTGACTTGAAGAAGAGTGAACAAGAATATACCAGACTAAGAAATACACATATGAGTGATGAGTTACCCATGTACATGAGGAAAAGGGCCAATAATAGAAATATTTTAATCCTAACCACTATAGTTGAGCCTTTTCTAGTTGATGACTTTGTTGTGTATTTCAAAAGCACATATTTTTCTTTGTGTCAAGTGCTAGGAATTGATGTCCAAGATAGAATGCCAGTTGGCATGATTATGATGATGGCCATGAGAATGCAAAACCTAGAGGTTAATGTTGAGTATGATTTTTCATAATTTATTGAGAAGAAATTGCATGATGAATTTTTGTAAATAAGGGAGAACAAGACACTTATGAAGTTCAAATATTATTCTTTGTTGTGTCATTTAATTTTGTGTTAGAATAGAAGGAATTGGTCTAACAAGATGGACTTGAGCATGACTGATCAAAAGAGATAGAGATTGCCTACGTAGTGTTGGTGTTACAAATGGGGCATTCATTGTTAGAACTACAACTATGTTGTGTTCCATGATAATTTCTCAATCATAATAACAAATTTCCTTGGTAGCCTTTTTCCTAGATTGACCAAAGAGGCTAGAGAAATGTTAAGGCCTCTTACTCATAGGCCATAATATGGTTATAAACATAACTTTGTTGATTGGTATTTTTTGCATGACTATACTATAATCAGAGTATATGGCTGTACTCATCCACCCCATGTGTTGCCAAAATTTGTACCAATTCTTGAATTCATGTGGCAGATGCTCTAGATGGAGAAATATGTGATGAAAAAAAAAAATAAGGGCACATTTCTTCCAAATTCCATTATGTTTGGTGAATGGTACATCAGTGTAGATACCTTGGAGGATTTGCAAGCCTATTTGAAAGCTACATATTATTTGAAATTAGGGACAAAAAGGGTTTGTGATCTAGAGGGTCACATGAACTTTGTTAGATAAGTCATCTTTACTAGGAAAGGGATATCCCATCTAATCAATTTTGATGAGGATGTGATCAAAAAATTTATCACTTTTGAAGAGGTATATAATAGAAAAATAAAATGGGAAAATTTGAAGAAGAGTGAGGATGACAAAAGAAAATAAAATCCTAATTTTTTAAGATTTTTTGTTGAAGATAAGGACCCTTTGAAAAGAATATATTTGATAATTGACAGCTTTGAAAAAATATATGGAAAGTCTTAGAAGTAGACTATAAAGGCTATCAACCTCCCTGTTAAAAAGCTAATAAGAGTTTTGAATTAAGAACCTAGTACAAATGTAATGTCAGTGCAATATCTAATTGTTCTTGATTCACCACCTACCAAAAGGCAAAATATAAATGATGTTTCTCCACTGGTTCCATATGAAATGACTGAAGGGGTTGGTAACTCTAAGGAGGTGGCTAGTATTTTAAGTTGTATGGGAGAGGAAGTTGATCAACCCTTGTTGGTCAAGAAATAGAAGCACACAAACTAGAATCAATAATGGATGAACAAGCACAAGGTGAGCCTGAACTACAAGAAGATGAAAAGGTTATGGCTTCTATGAGGTTCATCGAGGATGATGATTTCATCAATACCCTAGAATTCAAAGATTTTTGGCTCAAAATGAAGATGAAAGAATTTGAAGAAAAGGTGGAAATAAATAAAATGGGTTCTAATGAATCTCAACATGATCAAATTGTGACATAGAATTTCAATGATTTGAAAATTGATGAAATAAATGTTAGCCCTGATGAGGTTAGACAAATGGTTTTGAAGACTAATATGCTGATCATCCCTGGCCTTGAATTGAAGAAAATGTTTTTGTTAGACCAAGTGAGAAATAAATATGACCCCATGATGGTTTCTGAGTTTGATTATGAGGATGGTGTTAGTGGTTGTGGGTTTAACCCAAAGATATAGACTCTAGAAATATGGGCTACACAAAAGAACACCAACAAGCCAAGATTGCTTAATGTAGTCTAGGAGTTAAGGGGAATAACTATGGTGAAAACATTTTAGGATACATCATTGCTTAAAGATGCCACCCTTATTGTGCACTCTATAATGTTCACACAAGCTACTATCAATAAAATGAAGTAAAGATTGCTCGACTATGAAGAAACTCAAGTTGAGATGAATGATGAAGTGAATAGGCTATATTTGGAAAATGTCAAACTAAAGCATTATTAAAGGGTGTTGATTCTCAAAGCCAAGTAATTGTGCCATACCAATCCCCTGTGCAACAAATAATCAGTGATAATACAATCTTAATTGATCAATTGAATTCATTGAAGTTGAATTTGGAGAAAGAAATAAAAGATTTGAAAAAGCAAAATGAGAAGACAAAGGATGAGACTAAATTGAAAATCCTTGAGGTGTTTGAGAAGATTTTAGAATACAAATTAAAATTGGTTGTTGACATATTAGGAGATGTACATGAATGATATTCTTCCTTCTCTCAGGCTATTGAATAGTTGAAGGTCAATCTTTCTATTTTAGATCTAATATATAAGAAATGGCAACCTGCACACCATACACTGCTAACCTTATGCAAATTTCTACAAAGAGATCCAAGTTATCTAGCCTTACTCAAGCCAACAAAGAAGATATTTAAAATGATCTTGGATGAATTTTAGTATGTGAATGGTGAGAGCCATAAAATATAGGCAAAGATTGATTCTTTTGCTACCTTCAAACACCATTTTATTCCTTCCATTTCAATAGAAGATAAAAATATCAAAGGTTTTGATGCATGTAAAGGTGAATATGGTCAAACAATTTCTCAAGTCATTGATTTATTGAAAAAAAATCAAAATATAAATATTCTTAGTTTTAATGTCATTTTGGATAGAGTAATTGCTCTATATGTTGGATATGCAAAGTTCATCATTGATGTCAAAGTGTTGCTAGACAAAATATGGAAAGATCACCAGCCCAACCTATTCTAGATCCAAGAATATAAGTGGCATAATGATTTAATAGTGTACTAATGGGAGAATCAGTATTTGACAACTGAAGAATAAGCAAGCCAAGTATGCATAGGAATAACGAGCATCAAGCTAGCATCAACATGGTACCAACAAATCTTGGATCTCCTCCTTTTTAGTTTTTTTTTTTTTTTTAAATGCTTTCCAATATGTATTCAAAATATATTTGGTGGTCTTTTTAAGACTTGTCAAAAATTATATGTTGTAATAGGTCATATTAAGGGGTGGGTATATGAAAAGTCATTTTTTGGAATGTGGAAGGTCTAAAGCTTGTAGCTTCCTTCACCCCTATAAGATGGAAACCAAGACCTTGGGAAAGCTCTATGGGAATTTGATTTTAGAAAAAGACAATGTAAGGTCTGCTCTTCAAAGATATACCAATAAGAGAAAACCACATTTCTCTGGTGCCATATCTCTAGTTCTCAACTGCTTGTTGAATATTCATGTTATGCTTTATCTGATTGTCTCCATTTTTGTTTCTCTTTGTTATTTGAATTAAGATATCAAGTATATGTTTAGTTATTCAAAAAATATTTTCTATTTTTGGGTGGTTTATCTAATTGGGTTTCCTCAAGTAGGGATTAAATTCCATTGAATAGATCACTATAACTTGGAGGATTCAATTTGGATAATTAAGAAGAGCAAAGTAATAATAATCTTGCATGTATATGCCAATCATAGACAATCCCATGCCAAGTAATTCAAGTTTTGGCTATATGAAAAGCAAAAATCTATCTGTGAATAGACTCCATTACCCAATTGTTGAGAAAGGCACCAATAAATTATTTTTATAGAAACATTTCCTTATATCATATTCAAAAGTTCCAATTTTAATTTTTTGTTGTGTAGGAGTAGGAGTAATAGTAGAATAGAAAATTAAAAAAATATATAATTCAAATCATATGCTAGTTTAGATTAGGGTGAATTAGATGATTTAATGAACAAAATTAGATAAATCCCTTAATTTTCTCTAAAGTCACCAACAAATTTGAGGAGTAATTAATCAATGGTGAATATAAGGTAACACCCACTTAGGTAAAGTAGAGCCTAAAGTGTAGAGAATCCTAACCACTTGGGTTAATTCTATCAGTTGGCCAAATTGGTTTCATAACCTAATCATAAAGATTGGCATCTTTTTAAGGTTTTACATACTAAAAATTTGAGAACCAATATAAGGCTTTGAAAATTTTAAGAAAGGCAACTCACATAAATCCACATGATGCCCATGCATTTATCAAGATGGCGGAGTTACTAATATCATCAAACCCCAATGCAGCCTTAGATTATCTTCAGATGCTAAAGTCTCTTCTAAAAAAGAGAATAGAAGTACCCATTGAATTGTTAAACAACATTAGGGTTATTTATTTTGAGCATGATGAACTAGACTTGGATCAACAAACTTTTATGGAGGCATTAAGAAATGATGTTTTGCATGTACATAAATCTTTGTGGTCAATTTTGTGCATTTTTTACTTGTAATGTTATCATAATTAGTGAAAAAGGTAGTGTTCATGAAATAATGGAAAAGATACATAAAGCCTTTGAATTATACCCATACTATGTAATGGCATTAAATCATTTAGCAAACCATTTTTTATTCATAGGGTAACATTTTCTTATCGAACAGTTGACTGAGATAGCTCTTGTTTCAAATGACCACCCTCTCATAAAATGTCATTCATATTATAATCTTGAACGATCTTATCATAGTAAAGGTGATTATGAAACCACTGGTAGCTACTATATGGCATCAATCAAGGAAAGCTAGAGGCCACAAGATTTTGTGGATAGGTTCAATTAAAGTTGGGAGATCTTAAGAATTCTCTCTCAAATTTTGAAAAGGTTTTGGAGGTCCACCTTGAGAAATGTTAAAGATTAAAACCTATAGGCCATATGTATGCTTAGCAAGGGTAGACAAAGAAAGCTTTGGAAATTTTAAGAAAGGCAACTCTCATAGATCCATGTGATGCCATGCATTTACCAAGATGGGTGAGTTATTAATATCATCAGACCCTAGTGTAGCCTTAGATTCTCTTAAGACAACAAAGTCTATTTTGAAGAAGAGTAGAGAATAAGTACCCATTGAATTTTTAAACAACATTGGGGTTCTTCATGTTGAGCATGATGAACTAGAGTTGGCTCAACAAACTTTTATGGAGGCATTAGGAAATGCCATTTGGGTTGAATTCATAAATAAAAGCCCTAGTACCAATTATATAGTTTTTTTTTGTGTGCTTTAAGGATATGGAATTATTCTAATGACTAGAATAAGGTGGTGTTTCACTTTAGTTACAAGTTTAATTCCTAGATGCTCCAAAATGCATAAAGGAAACTAATGAAAAAATAGTCCCCTAAACCCTAAACTTCCTATATGGTTTTGGTACTCAGTTGCCTATGTAAATAATATAAATTTCCAATTAGAAAGCTATATATTCTATCTTTAATGTAGTGAGGGTTTTGAATTATCTCTAAATTCACTATAAATGGCATCCACAAATTTTACTTCATTGTATAGGGCCTTGTCGACTTCAAATTCTTTGTAGTAAATCTTGAATTCCTTGCCTACCTTTTCAAAAGTCTCCAAGTCCTCTCAAAACAAGCTTTATTGCCCATGAAAGTAGCTACTATAACCCAAAATGCCTCAATGCTAGGCTAATTACCAATTAATGAAATGAGGAAATATTCAATGAATAATGAATTGTGCACAATATACTCCTGCTATAATTTTTTTTGAATTTTGTCTAATTTGTATTTTGTGTGACTAACTATTTAGCCATTTTTATTTGTATGACTAAATAATTTTTTAATCAATGACTAGTAAGTCATTTATTTACTCATTTATAGCTAAGTTGCAAAAAATTAATAGAATTTAGACATTATTAGTTGTTGCGACTAAAATTTTTAGTCATGTAATCATTTATTTTCCAAATTATACTAGTGTAAATATTACCAATTTGTGATCATAAAAAAGGATTTGAATTATCTTTAGACCCTTATGCCTACTTTAGAGAGCATGTAATCTTTTTTGGTCATGAAAAAGATAAAACATCAAGATCCTTGGATGAAAACTTCTTTGTAGCACTCATTGGTTAGGGAAATAGTAAATAAAAAGACAATCCCTTGAGTGAAAACTTATTTCAGGCACTCTTTAATGGGGAGGTTTTCTTATCTCTAAAGGATGCTCAAGGTCCATCAAGTCCTAGATTCATGACCAATACTGACATCACATCAGAATAACAAAAAGTTTTTTAATGACTTTCTTTTAATTTTCTAGAGATATTTACTAGTTGGCCATTACTTGAAACAATAGATTCAGATTCATCACATTATCTAGAGCTTTGGGATGAACAAAAAGAGGATAAATAAGAAGAAGAAGATCATGATCAAATGTTGGCTACTATTCTAAAAGATGGTTCTACACTCCTTGTAGAAAACACTACTAAAGTGAACCTGGGAACATATGAGGATCCCAAAATTGTTTATCTTGGAGACTTCCTCATTAAGGAGGAGCATGGCCACATTATCACCATTATGAGGGATTTTATTGATATATTTACATGGTATTACTTCAATATGTCAAGCTTAGACCTTGACTTGGTTTTGCATTAAATTGTTTGTCCATTCAGTTGCTAATCCATTAAAACAAAAATTGAGGAAGATGCATTAACACATTGTTCTTTTGGTAAAGGTAGAACTGGAGAAATTATTAGGAGAAGGCTTCACTAGACCATTGGACTATTATGAATGGATATAAAACATAGTTCTAATCATCAAAACTCCATAGGGTATATATATCTATATTGATTTTAGAGATATCAACAAGGTATTCCCAAAAGATGATTTTCTTTTGCCTAACATTGACATGATTATTGATTTTACTGCTGGGTATGAGATGTTGTCCCTTATGGATGGATTTTATAAATACAATCAGATCAAGATAGCTTAAGAATACTAGCATAAAAATGCATTCACCACAAAATGGGGAACATTATGTTATCAATTCATGTTATTTGGCTTGAAAATTTCTGGATCCACTTATCAATGTGATGTGATTTTCATATTCCATGACACGAGGCACAATATTATTAAAGACTATCTTGATGACATCCTATCTAGATCAAGAACATGTGTCAGACATCTTGATAGCTTAAAAATATAACATGTGTTCTTGATGACATCCTAATCAAGAACACGTGTCAAACATCCTAATGTTGTCCCTTATGGATGGATTTCATAAATACAATCAGATCAAGATAGCTTAAGAAGACCAACATGAAACTGCATTCACCACACAATGGGAAACATTATGTTATCAAGTCATGTTATTTGGCTTGAAAATTTTTGGATCCACTTATCAATGTGATAATATTGTCATCTTCCATGACATGATGCACAATATTATTGAAGACTATCTTGATGACATCCTATCTATATCAAGAACATGTGTCAGACATCCTAATGTTCTAGAGAGAATTTTTAAGAGACTTTGTGAGTACAAGGTCCATCTAAATCCCAAGAAGTGTGTCTTTGGCATCTCTTCAAGAAAATTTCTAGGGTTTATTGTGTCATAAAGGGGTATTGAAGTGGATCCTTCTAAGGTTAAATCCATTGTTAAAATGTCTCCACCTTGCAATCTCAAACAACTCCATAGCCTATAAGGAAAGATCCAATCTATTCATAGGTTCATTTCATAACTGGTAGATAAGTGCCATCTATTCACACATATCTTCAAGAAAGGGGTCATGTTTTAATGGGATAATGAGTATCAATTAGAATTTGTGAAGCTCACAACATACTTGGCCAACTCGCTAGTTTTGAGACTACCAACACCTGGACAACCATTACTTCTTTATATTTCAGTAATCGAGCATGTACTGGGGGCACTCTTATCCCAACATGATGATCAGGGTAAGGAACATGTAATTTATTATTTAAGCCTCAAACTAGTGGCTTATCAGAATAATTATATACCTATTAATAAGTCATGTTTAGCTATAGTGTTCAACTCCCAAAAATTGTGACACTATATATTGTATAACAAAATTATTATTATTACTAAAGTGGACCCCCTCAAATACTTATTATCCAAAATAACTCTCACAGGCTGCATGGCCAATGAGTCATGCTCTTAAGTGAATTTGATGTTCAGTATCAAAATCAAAAATCTATTTAGGGTAAAGTTATTATCGATCAACTTGTAAAATACCCTATTATAGATACTCAACCACTCAAATTAAATTTTCTAAATGATTCTATTGTGACAATAGAATAAGTACTATAGGAACCTAAATAATGAAAACTATACTTTGATGGCTTCTTTACTTCTTATATATTTAGAGCTAATATTTTATTGATTACACTGTAATGAGATCTGATTCCCATAGTGTTTCATATCAATTTTCATTGTACCAATAATATGGCTAAGTATGAAGCACTTATTATAGGACTTCATCTTATAGTACAATGGGATATACAACACTTAATGGTCTATGGGGATTCCCAATTGATCATCAATCAAACCAAAATCAGTATCAAACTGGAGATGACAAACTTGTATCCTACATGCACATTATGGATAATCTCAAAACTTACTTTAGATGCTTACAATTTGAATAGGTACCATGGGATAATAACATATCTATTGATGTAATGGAAATAATTGTGTCATAGATATAGATTGATAGTAGTGATAAAAAGTATCAGTTTTTCATTAAAAATATTCTATAGCCTATTCATGTCTTGTCAAATTTAGAAAGGGTATCCACCATTGTTGGTCCCAATCCCCCACCTAAATAGCCTTGGTTTCTAGATAGTTATAATTATTTTTATGACCAACTCCAATAATCATCAGAAACTTTTCCTTCATTACACAACCTATTATACCCTTCTTGGAAACATGTTTTATCATAAAAGCTATGATGGAATGCTACTTCATTATTTATCTTCGATAAAATCCAAGTTAATGTGTAAAGAGGTTCATGAAGGAATGTGTGGGGATCACACCAATGGTGTAGTCTTAGCTAAAAATCTCCTCAAAACAAGTTATTATTGGCCCAAAATGGAAATAGATGCTTGTAATTATGTTAAGAAGTGTGTTTCTTGCCAACAACATGGTAATTTGACACACATACCTTCCTTGCCACTATAACCAATTACTACACCATGGTCATTTTATACATGGTGCCTTGATCTTATCAAGAAAATTAACCCATATTCTAATGGCCATAAACATATTCTCACTACTATCATGTATTTTATTAAGTAGATTGAGGCTATTTCTCTCACTTATAACATTAATAAGTAGATTGCTAAGTTTCTTGCATTACCTTATCACCTATTGATATGATATCCAAGCCCGTATTATATTTGATAATGGTGGATCATTTGTAAACCAAGATGTTAAAGATCTTTATTTAAAATTCAAAATCAAGCATAAGAAATCTACACCATATAACTTATAAGGCAATGGTCAAACTTTAGTGTTGAACAAAATCATTTTTATAATACTAAAGAAGATTGTCAATGATGTTGGTCGTAAGTGGCACTTGTGAATTTTTCTTTCCCTTTGGGTTTATTGTACTAGTCATCAAACCCCCATAGGAGCCACTCCATAGTCCCTTATTTATGGCATAGAAGTTATTATCCTGATTTAGATAGAGCTACATTCAATATGAGTATCCTTAGAGAATATTGAAGATGATAAATATTATAGAGTTTCTAGGTTGCAAGAGCAAGAACTACTTGATGGAAAGCATTTGGCTACCGTAGACAACTTTCAAGCATATCAGAATAGATTGTGTAAAAGCTATAACAAGCACATTCTCCCTTAAGAGTTTGAAATTGTTGATTTGGTCTCGAAAGAGAATCATAAGAACACTAATTTTGAATACAATAAGAAGGTTAAGTTTCAACCCAATTGGATAGGCCCCTATGTTATCACAATAAATTATGTATCGGGGGAATAGTGGTTAGTTAGCAAGTGGTGAAGAACTTCCAAAACCCATGAATATTGTACATCTCAATGGTTCTATGCTTGACAAACTTTTGAAACATTATCCATAGGACCCTTACTTGGGGAAAACTTGTGCCGAAGTCATTTTATCCCACTATTATATCTTGGATTTCCCTATCTTCAACCATATTCATTATGTTTTGATCTACTCTAGACCGTTCTAATGAGAACCATAATCTTTTACAACTCTGGATCATTGAAACTTTGGACCATTGACACTTTGGATAATTTATATTTCATTAGACTTATTTTATCCTACCCTGGACCATCATCCTCTAGACCATATTCCTTTTGCTTCATTTTACCTTGGACTATTCTATTTAGAACCATATTCTTTTCATATGCTTTACCATTTTAACCTAGATAGTTCTATCCCTTGATCAATTATGATATTGATAATGACTCATAGGCATTCTAGACACACTCAACATCAATTCTACAAATTAGTTCATCTTGAATAGTATTTTATAAATTTTTCTTACATATAAGTGAACATGGATACATCAACACATGGTTTTTACCTACTAAATAGTTATTTATATTTATCTATCATTACATACTATTATATTATTATTTAGTACTATTTGGTGGGAATTATTTCCCTAAAAAGATGATAGGAGCCATTACATTTAGCTTTAGTTGTTATTATAGCTTCTACTATTGGGCATGCATCTCCTTGATTAATTTTTTCCCTATGCCATTGTTTATATTCACAACCCCCATTGTAGCCAATTTAGCTATTGTTAGAATTCTTACCTGTAGAAGTGTATCTCTTCAATTAGGTAGTTCCCTAGGGATTTTGTTAATATTTCACTTCTTTTGCTTATCCCAAAAACACTAAAACATTATAAACTAATCAAAAAAATAAACAAAAAATTGTCTTAAACTTTTGTTCATTATTATGCCATGCTTTTGCCATTTTGAAAGCACTCAATTGAACACCCCTACCATTTTGTGAACCCATTTCCTTATCTCCTCTAAAACATAAATCATGTTTTCTTATCATCATTTCTATTATAATCCTATTTCCTAAGAGAAATACATTTGGCCTAAATTTCATGTTGGATCTCATGTCCATGGAACTATGTAGGCAACATCCATATGTATTGTACATCTGGAGTCAGATCGACCACCCATTTTGTTCTATTTTGTTTCCCTATCACTTAGGAGCAACTTTGTCTCTTTTGTTCTTGTTATTTCTTAAATTAGGGATCGTCCTATCATAGATATTAATGCCTCAATTACACTTACATGACCCATTCACCTTTTGTTTTATTTACACTAACATTCTAGCTAACTCTTGTCTGTGTGTGTTTATTTGTTTTTTTTTATTATTTTATTGTGATTTCTTGTCTCTCCTTTTATTTTGTTCATACTTTGTTCCTTTTTTTATTTTATTATTTCTTCTTGGTATTTTTTTATATTGGTCTTTTGTGTTACTATTTTTTCTTGTCTTGTATTTATTTGTTATTTCAAGTTAAAATACATTCGATAACCAATTTTGGTCTAGTTTTCAAATTAGGCTTGATTTTTTTAGAGTTGTATTTAACTTATTCTTTTATTTTTTTTCCAATAACATTTTGTAATAAAATGGATCTTTATTCTTCATATCTTTATTTCATATTGTTTATTAAGTTATCCTTGCTTTATTTTTATGCATTCTTGTCCCTACTTAAATCTTGATTGTCCATATCTTGATTTTAAGTTAGGTTACATTTGTGTATTGTTTTTATCTCTATTTTTTTTAATGTAAAAATTTGAAACTTTGGTACTGGTAGTTTTTATAATTATCCTTAGTTATAAGCATTCACATTTGAACTATCCAATCACAATAGAAATATAATGTTATTATAAGTTATTCATACTTATGATATATAATTTCATTTTACTATAGTAAAGACCAAGTGTGGCAATTCAAAAAGTTAATGAGGCTTAGAAGATCATCTCCAAATATACCATACCATCTATGATTAATTTAGGATATGCATCTCCTAAATTATATTATAGAATTTTCTTCTTTTCAATTGAACATTGGTCTATCTTTCTTCTATTCTTCTTTCCTCATTACATTTTTCTCTCGCTTCTAGGAGAACTATATTGGCTTGAGGTCCATTTAGATTGTGAAGGTAGTTTTTGGCTATATGATGTTTCTTGGGTCAAATCGACACCCTTATTCTTCCAATCATCTCTTTCATCACTTTATGTATCCTCATATGCCTAGTTTTTGTGGCTTCTTCAGTCATTAGACCCTCTCATCTACATTTTTACCCACTCATATTTAATCTATGAAATAGATTATATCCTTAATGAATTCTTTCCAATTTACCCTAATGGGGTAAATTATTTAGAACAATCATCGATCTAATTATCCATACTGGGGTAAAATTAATTTTTAGTGATCAAAATTTACCCTATTGGGTCAAAATCAATTTATCAATCGATCAAATCCACTCTACTAGGGAGCATCATTATTTCCTTTCTCTAGAGAAATTCTCTCATTTTAATCCTAATTCTAAGCTCTACAGCTTTTTCCCTTGTTCTAGAAATTTTAAAGTGTGTAACTTGTCTTGAAATCGATCATTACCTAAGTCCATAACTTTCTCCCTCTTTTGGGTATGTTAAAGTGTGTCTCTTATTTTTTGGGATTGCATTCTTCGCACTTGCCCATGTCCTGGGTCCCATTATATTCTATTAAATTTTGATCATTGGGAATCAATGTGTGCAAGCATTAGCTCATCTAGATTTAATCTCATCCATGAGTTAATTTTACTCTTTCTCTCTTTTTTGAGAGTCCATTCCTCTCTTTCATCACCACATGTCCTCTTTATGGGGCATCATGGATCATTACCTTCCAACTTATTATTGAAAAATATTTCATTCTTTGAAAAGATGTTTCTTTGAATGAATGTCTAACCACACATTTTCAAATAGGGGTAAAATATAGACATCCAATTCCTATCACTATTGTGTTAAAATTATCAATTTAGGAAATATTCTATGACAATGCACAATCTGGGACAAAATTACTAAAATGTGCTAAATGGTTTGATCTTTTCATGTACAAGTGTCTATTTAAGTGTATGTATCCTTAAATGGTCTAATGAATTTTATGTGATTACTAAATTTTCTCAAATCACTTCATGTTAAAATGTGACCATGCAAAATGATTTTTTGGACCACTAAATTCTTATAATTTCGAAGCACGTGACATGTGAATGTGTTATTTTATGTCAAAAATGATCTAAATGGGGTATTGGTCTATACAAAACTCATACATTCTTCTAATTATACTCCAGTCAAATTATGACCTAGTAAATTGAAATTCTTACTAGTTTGATTAAATGAGCAACTAATTTACAAAGAATTGTAGAAAATTAATTAATCCCACTTAAATAATTAAATCAATTCAATGACTTAAATGGAAAATCCATGAAATTTATTGAAGATCTATTAATTAGAAATTAATTTCTAATATTTGCATTACCTTGTGACCTCATTAATGGGGTGGCATACATAAGCCATAAATGGAATAAACATCTGGTTTAAGCCCTCCCATGCCTCATTAATGCCCTATTTATCCAAATATTAAAGGGGACATTTATGGATTGAGCCTCCAAAATTGAATTGATTCATGGCCACATATCTTGATTTGAAGATGGATGGTCATGGTTGATTCTGATCATTTTTAAAAATCTATAAATACAAGGGTTCTCACTCATTCCTTTAAGTTACATTTGTGTAATGTTATTATGTATAATTTTTAATATAATAACTTCAAATATTTGCACATATTTATCAAATTTATGAACCTAATGCATTGGTCCATTGAGAGATGATGGAGGAGCAAGCCACTCATGATTGACAAAGACTTGGAGCACCAAATTAGGGGAAAATCATGTTTCTTAGCCACTCTTAGAGGAGGGACACTCTTGGGAAGGTTTAATGGTTGTATTCCTTATTTAAATATCTCTTAGATTTCATTCTCAAAACCCCATGAGGGATTTGGCTTAGTATGTTATGTCTTTTATTATTATTTTATATTTTCACTACTAATTCATGGAATAACTTGCTTTGGATTCATACTCTACACATAAATGCTTCACTTTTTATCTTTGAGTGTTCACATATTCTTATAGGAATTAATTTAATAACATAGATATAGAGTTTCTATTATTTACCCACTAGGGGCACATACACATATACACTGATTTAGCATTGATACAATCACCCATTGGGGGCATCCTATACACAAATTACACATTGCAAAGTTATATCATTATATTCTACTTATATTTTTGCCTACTAATACTATAAATTTAGTTTATGTACATATTTTCTCTTATACATATTTGTACGACATGTTCATCCATAATTTCATTTCTAACATTCTTAGTTTAGACTTGATTGTGTCTCTTTTATTATACATCTATTCAAAGGCATTTGAATATGCTATTTTATATAGCTCTACACCACTTCCTTTCATTGTATGTATGCTTTGGACATGTTCCCATGTCCTTGTGTGTGCCTTCTTGATTATGTATGTGAACATTTACACATGTCCTTATATGTGGCTATAATCATCATGTCTATTTTATTGTGGACCCTTGGCCTACTTTTTGTGCCTCAATTGTGTTTTTATGTATGCATCATGGCCATGATAATTGTCTCTTGTTTTTTTATTACAAACCTAGTTTTAGATGCCAATAGGGACATCATGTATGTCCCCTTCCTCTTTGGGTTCTTTGATGGACATCATGCCCATCCCCTAGGTAGTTACTCAATTTATTCTTAGATTATGTATTTCACACACATGCTTACATTTTTATGTCTATCTTGGCAAGCTTGTGAATGTTAGACCTAACATACATCATACATTACCAACTTATGATTAGATTATCTTACATTATAATGTCATGTAGACACATTATATTGGTTTGTTAAGCATATATCATATATGCTCAATCTAACACACCATGTAAAGCTTTTATTTTAAGGATAGATATTACATAGGTAAAAAAATCCCCTTCAAAGAGGGGGAATTAATAGGGGTTTATCACAAAAAGTAGGCCATCTAAGTGCACTCAGAGAAAATTTCTCAACATGTAAACACATAATTATAGAGCATAAAATCATGAAAATATAGTGAAAATAGTCAGATAGATATCAAAGTTAGTTTGGATAAAAAATAACATAGAAGACACTAGTAATGAAGTTAGGACACTAGCATAGTGCACTATAATCCAAGGAACCGTGCTACTATCAAGTAGCCTAGAAATAATAAAATCTAGATTTGACAAAAGAACATAATAGTTATAACTTGGATAAGCATAGTTTTAGTCATAGGTTATTAGATTTGATAGTTTATGCTTAATTTTTCACATAATCATATCAAGTTTGCTCAGATTGGGGCATAATGTGTAGCATGATCACTCCCATTTTATTTTTAGATATACACAGACACATATTGATACAACTTAATCTAGAATTTATATGCTCATATATCAGAATTAGAGGCATGTATGCAACACATTATTTCCACATGATCAATTTTACACTAGCTCATCTCAGATGGAATAGAAAAATCCATGTCATTCTCTATGTGGTATACTTTAGACACCATTTAAAATAGGTTTCACACTATATTCATGCCTTATTCTATTTGTAGTAGTTGGCATTTATGCATAGTCCTTGAGCTACATTCCCAAGTGCCTGAGAGGCCCCTTAGCCATTTTTTATTTCAGATTTTATAAATGGCCCCAGGGCTATCCTATATATTTATATTTAAATTATGAAGTTTAAATTATAGATACATCTACTACACACAGTTAGGAAATGATGGAATCATAACCTACTTAAATTCTTGAGCCACGTACATAGGAGGGTTGGACAAGCCATCAATTCAATCCAAGTTATTCATAATATATGATCCATTGAGCATGGGTGGGAAATGATGGAGTAAAAACTAGATTAATTTTATTAAGCATGGGGATTGAGCAAGCCATTAGCTCAGTCCATTCTATTCATTGATTTGATCACTAGTTATACACACACATGCCACTAGGTTTTTTCTTTGGTTTAATTACTCGATGAGTTGTATTCATTCATTTCCTCTTTCTCTTATCTCTTTAATCAGTTTTGTCTTTAATTTTGATAATCTCTTAAGTAAGGAATGATTCATCCATGTTTCATTTTTAGGATATGTAATGGATCATGCTTTGCATACTCAAAACCAGATTCATGTGCTTCACCTCAAAGGTAAGTCTAGGTATGTTTCTTTTTCCTTTATCACAACCATTTTTCTTTCTTGTATTTATGGAATAAAAGGGGAGAAATATAGTCATATAAAATTTCATTTGAGTGTAATTAGTGTCACTTGAGGCCATCTATCCCTAGCTTAGCCCTAAACCTATCTTATGGCCTCTTTTGACCCTTATCTAGATTTTGTGTAAGAATTACACATCTTTAGACATCCAAAATTCAGTCTCAAACCTTCCCCTTAGGATCCATGATATTAGTGCCTCAATTTTTGACACCTAGACACTAGCGTAGTTGTTTGGACACAAGCACCCTATGTTAGTGACTAAGGTACACCATTAGTTTCCTTTTCTAAATTTCAAACCTAATGGATATATTTTTAATTACTAAGAGAGTTAGGGTTGTTTTGTAACTATTTAACACTCTGAACAAGCACCAAATTAGTATATATACATGAATTTTAACCCTTTATCCATTATATGGAGATTAGATGTAAAATACACAAATAAACTTATAACAAGTTATGCACAGTCAAGGTTATTAATCCCTATTATTCCATACTTATGAATACATTCATATACAACCATAATAATCTTAGAAAACACAAATTCAAAATATTAATCCTCATTCAAGTCACTCATTTCAACACATACTAGAATTCACTTGCACTTACATCAAGTGCTTAGGCAGGAGAACTACACTAGGTTGATCTCTCCTTGAAGTATTGATATGTAGGAAAATCTCAACATAGTGGGGCATTGAGGATGTCTAATATACCTAAATAACATCACATTTTTGTTAATTGTGCCACTAAAATACCCTAACAACATAGAGGTCTAGTGTTTTCTCTTAAATTATTAAAAAATAATACACATAATTAAGTAGGGATCATTCACATAGGTACAAGAAGATCAAATCCAGATGGAGGTGCACCTAGAAGATCACATTATTTCTACACAAAGGACATTATCTCTAAAAGTAAGACACTAGTGTAGTGCACTATTGTCTAAGAGGGTTTCTGACACTTGGACCTTGTTTGTAACACTTAGATCAACTTTTATACCAGTTTTTAGCCTCCATATCGCGTGCCTCAATAAATTTAAAGTTAATTACTTATTTGTGTCATTCATTTTTATTTTTAAAAATATCATATTAGGCCAATTATTAAAAAAACTATTAATTATATTTATTGTATATTTATACCCTAATTTACTATACTTAGACCCTGTAATAACCTAGGGTTTACATTTTATAATCCCTTAAAAGTTAAATCACTCTGGTTATGGGAATTATAGATAGGATTCTAATTGTTTATAAATAGTGGGATAACCTATTGGTTGTTAGTAGAGGCAACATAACCACTCATGCTAGGCATGGTAAAAATATTATTGTATATGATAGGAAAAGTTGTCAATTATTTTATTGTGACACACTGTGATTTGGAGGCATATAAGGTTAATTTTTAGGCATGTAATTCACAATCATTAGGATGTACACTAGATTTGGGCTTGAATACATAACACCCAAGATTGGATTCATCGGCATAGTGTTATGATGAAGAGCCTAGTTGATTATTCAAATTTGGTTATATACATTAGAATGAGCCAACAAAAGTAAAGGACCAACTCTATAGCCTTGTGGTGATATATATTTATCAATATTGATAGATTCATTATAGGCCAATGGCAAGGATGTAAGTGATATATGGGTTCTCTTAAGAAATATGGAATTCATGGATTCTTATGCCCTCAGGTAATTTGGATAGCATCCATTTCTATCTACATGTAGGGATGTTTCAATATTCAATATAATCTATGAAAACATGTGTTAAAGAGGCTCATTGGTTCATTAAGATCCCTAAGTGAAGAAACAAAGTGATGGTACATGATAGTTGGATCAATGGGAAGCCTAAAGTGATTGGTAAACACTATTTCTAAATCAGCCTAAGAGGTGATAGACCTATTTATAAATACAAGGTACCAAGCATAAGAAAATTATCCCAAAGAGTAATGGAACAAATGAGAAATGACATCCTTATGTTAAACATGAGTTTAGATAAGGGCATCTTTAAATGCCTATATGTGTTTTTTAGTGGTTTGAATACCATTAAGTTTTTATTTTAGACCAAACTTGATAGGAGTTTTTAATTAGTCATGGAAAAACCCTATAACATTCATATGACATCCATCTCTACCAAGACAAGAAGGATTTGTGGCCATTGGTAGGTTCTAAGGGGAAACAAATGGATTGATGAATGAAGTTACGACCCTAGGTGAGCTACCACTTGAGTTGATTTGTTTAATTTTAAGTTTTCCTTTATTTTCTCTCTTTTTTATGTTCAACAAGTTATAATAGCTCAAAATCAGTCCTAAAAGACTTTCATCTAATTGGTATTTTTCTAGTTTCTAGTTTAAA
This sequence comes from Torreya grandis, assembly GCA_037957365.1. NCBI lineage: Eukaryota > Viridiplantae > Streptophyta > Pinopsida > Cupressales > Taxaceae > Torreya > Torreya grandis. Next base: position 660,841 of record JARHVA010000668.1, read on the forward strand.
TTGTATAATACTTGAGTGTGGGTAATGTTCCTAAGTGTTCAAGTTTTGATTTGTGCTAAAAAATTTAGTTTTAGGTATTGGCATCCCTCCTTATAGCACCACAACTATTGACATGTCATTTGGAATGATAATGCCAACATTAATATTTAGGGGAAGTGAAGCCCATTAAGCCTCTCCTAAAAGGAGTTCCATGTAGGCAGGTCTCCCCAAGGTCTATATCTAGTGTGGCATGATGCACTAATCCTCAATTAGTTGTGCATTATGATAATTTTAATCAAGGGGCCTACTAGTGTAAATCCAAATCTAAATTTTAGTAGTGTTCTAATCCTTGAATAAATTAGATGTTAATTATGGGTACATGTATTCAATCAAATTTCAATTAGAAATTGAAAACAATAAAGTATTCGCATACATTTTCCCAAATATAAAGTTAGAGTTTTTGGATTAAAATAGTTAAAAATTCCAACTTTAATTGCTCATTCCATTAAAACAATCATTCAACAATGTGAAAATACAATAAGAATGGAATAAAACAAGCATTCACGATAAGATGAGCATAATAGAATGTTTTTAAATGAAACCTAAATTTAACAGATTTGGTAAAATAAAAATAAAAGAGAAGGGACAAAAAGATAAAACCTAAAATAACAAAGAATACTCTAATTTTTTTGATCACATGAACATAAAAATTAGTCCTTAGTTTGATACGCATATGCATAATCATATATAATACTGATGTAAGCTTCAAAGAGAAATAAAAAATGAAGAAAAAGTCAAAACTAAAAACAAGTTAAATTTTATAATTAAAAGCTCCTATAGTAATGTATGAAATTAAAATATTAAAATTTATATACACAAAAGGAATTTTAGGAAATTGGAGGCACCAATATGTTGATATTGGAGTTGGATTTCTAATGAATGATGGTTTTGAAAATAGGTTTATTGGGACCAAGTTATGGCTGAAAAATTGCTAGGGGGTCTAAATAGGCTCCTAGAAGACTTTAGGTTCAAGAAATCAAAAAAATAAATTGAAAGTAGATTTTAACTAGGGACAAACTAGACAAAATTGGGGTTACCAATGTGATCAAGTTAGAATGATATTTTTAATGGTGTAAGCAGTTCGAAAAATTGACTCTTAGGGTGAAATTTATGTCCCCCAAAATGACAAGTGGTCTAAGAAATCGACTCTTGGCTTCTAATTTATCATCAAGAAAATATTTTTTGAAATTTTATAAATCCTTAGTGTGAATTGGGATATCAACCCCCAATGAACACTAGGGGGTCCTTAGGTAATGTGATGCATCCACCAGGTCCTAGACGGGTAAGGATAGGGCCATTGAATGATGGTTTTTGACTCTCGATTCAAGTATTATTTTTTTTTAGTAAAAAAATAACAAAAAATAATATGTTAACAAATTATTTTTTGAAATTTTCTAAGATTTTAATTAAATTATTTTTAATATTTAAATTTACTAAATTTAATTAATAAAAAATTAAATAAAAAATAATTTAATTAAAATAGTTAAAAAATAAAATTTAATAAAAAATACGGGGTAGACTTACCTACTCACATGGTTCTAAACCATATAAAATATTTGAGGGGGGAGGTTATTAAAACCATGTCCTTTGAAATGAATTTGGAAAACCATGTTTACATAGAATTGCAATCATTTCAAATGGGAAGGCTTGAGACCCAATATGGCTTTCATAGCCGATTAACAAAGGAAGGATTTGATGGGGAAAATTCCACCAATGATGAAATAACTTTAGACTTGGTATATAAGACTTAAGTATGGAAATAAACTTGATTAATGAGGTTTTGAAAAAAACATGACTCTTCTTAGACCTAAGCAGGGAAATTAGTCCAGTTACCACTACAAGGAATAAAAAGGCCTTCCCTAAACATAATAAGGATTTTGAAGTTGATTAGGTCTACAAGACTTAGGATTTTTCAATAAAGACCAAAATGTCAACATAAATCCCAAATACAACCAGGAATGGATATTTAAACCTAAATAGACCTAATGAAAATAAACAAGTTCAAAAAGGCCCAAAATGAGATGATTAAGACTCTAAGGACCAAAATAGGCAAAAACATGATATTAGAATTAGAGGAAGAAAATTTTAATCTTGTAAACTTAATTAGAGAACCAAATGAGTTTAATTTAGTGAGACTCAACAAAATCTTGCAAGTGTGATAAGTAGGTCCAAGAGTTGTTTCAAGTGAAAAATATGAAACTTATCCATATAAGTGAGTTTAATATAATGGGATTGGTTTTGAAGGATAAAATAGCATGGAAACTTAAATGACCGCTGAAGTAGACTGAGAAGCCCAGGGGAACAAGAAATCAATGCTTTCAATAACTAGTAAATAAGATAAGTGCCTCAAAAAAAATGTTTTTGTGTAATGAATAAAACATGTTCCAGAGGTTGGAATGGCATGAAAATTTAAATGACCCCCCAAAGTAGCTAATGGAGTTAAGAGAGAAAGCAAGCAAGTTTCTCAAGTGCTTACAAGTGTATCTAGACTTTATTTTTGGGGCAAGTGTTTTATATGAAACTTTACTATTTAGAATTGGTCATCACAATGGGATATGCTTAGGGATATAGAAAGGCATAGAAACTAAGGTGACCCCTTGAATCAGGCTAAAAGAGCTAAGCAAGCTCGGCTTCAAATGTAAATTGGGATGCTAAGGCTCTAATTTCAAGCTAAGATTTATATATGAAGTTTTATCACACATATGTGATATTTCCAATGGTTATGGTTTTAGGACCTAGTTTAACATGTAAATTAAGACAAACCACCAATAAAACTTAATATTTTTGAGACCAATGAGCCATGAGCATAAGTAGGAATGGATACACAAGAAAAAAAGGTTCCTTGATTCTTAAGAATGAGGGCATGTTTTGGATACAAAAACATGTTTTCACACACTCAACTACTATATTTATCTTGTTATCTCTCATTTATCTTCAAGTTTATTATCTAAACATTTGAGTGAAATATGCTTTGGTAACCATTCCAATGCCAAAATTTGTGTAGTATTTCTAATTATTTGCAATCTTTAGATATATTTTCAATAGTATTGTTAGTAGGGGACTATGAATGATAGTTTGAAAAAAATTTATATAGTTATACATGAAAAACATGTATATTTTGAAATATTTAATGTATAGAGATAAATGGAACATTGAACACTCACTAAAGGGATAAATAAATAAAGAGACAAAAAATTAAATAGCCAATGTAGACCCTATAAGTAGTGTATAATAGCAAAATGTAAATTAGGCTTATTTTTAGTAATAATTGTTTATAAGTTGAGGGTAGGTACATGTAATTAGAGGGTAAAAGACGGTCTTATATGGACAAGTTTTTATTAAAATTTGAGAAACCTAAACTTACATACATTATTTGATATAGCTACACCCAAAAATATAAGATGATATAATAACATGAATTGTATAATTTCAAGAGTAGTTAATAAAATACTAACATTTTAAAAAAAGGGTGAAGTATAAATGGGTAAAATAGTTAAAAATATAACAATTAATATTATTTTAGGAAAACATAGTAAATATCCATCTATGCCTGCCCCCTTGTATAGTGTTTTTTTAATTTTTTTTTAAAACCCTTTGGTGGAAAGTTAGATAAGATCATGTAGTTTGTTACCTATAAATTTTACCAAAATTTAATGAATATAAATAATTTTGAATTATTTTCAAGTGTAAAGACCCTTAAAAATGATAAATCATAGATATCTAACCACGTACCCCATAACTACCTAAAAAATCAAAATTTGGTATTTTTTCAATTGTATATAGAATTAGGTCTAGTTTTTTATCCTACATTTTATTTTAAAATTTAGATGAACGTAAAAAAAATCATAATTAAAGTTGTGTATATTTTCAACATATTGAGGAATATATGGAAATTTTTAGAAATTAATAATTTTGTAAACTATAAAATACTCAAATTATGAAAAAAATGTATTTATAAAGAGGAGAGATTGGTCAATGTGATAGTTATATTTTCATCACACACACACACACACACACACACACACGAAATTCATAGTGTTTATCAAGATCAAAATTTGATTTTTTAATTTTGATATGAAACAAAAATTTAGTTGTGTATGTGTAGGTCTCAAATTTAAGTTCATATTTACAAACCTAATCCACATATGCAACAAAATGCATACAAGCTATAACATTACACATTATACTAAATAGTATGTATGCATTACTAGTATTTTAGAAATTTGTAAGGTTTACAAATTATATAAGACAAATAAGTGAATACAATTATTAAACTAAAATTATTTTAGCAAATACAATAAACTAGATCCACTCTTCATATTTTGGAATAGGTATCACAACTCTAGGACATACCCTTTAGAATATAGTATTTCAAAATACAAACTAGTTAGCACTTGGTCACTTTCAAGAATTCAATATTGAGCTTTGGGTGTAAATTTTATAAGTGGTGCCCATTTTAGGCAAAAATATAGTAATTTTGGAGGTTTTGGGGACTTCCAAATTAATTATTAACATTTGTAGCATTTTTAAGTGTGTTAAAATTAAATTTTACAAGCCTCACATCTCACATAGATAATGAGAGTTACTCGATGATATTGACTAATGGATTTTCATTGTGACCCTAATTGGGACTATAAAATGTAATATGGGTCTCAATTGGCCCTAGTTTCATAATTAATTGAGTGAATTTGATCCCCATGATTATAGTTGTAATTATAAGATGTGAATTTGGGCCTAATTAGAACTAATTTCATCATTAATTGAACCAATTACTTAATTAGTTCATTCATATACATAATCTGGGTCAATTTGACCCTCATAAACCTAATTTTAACTTCATAATGTGATTTTGGGCTCAATTAACCCAAATTACATCTCTGATTGAACTAGTTACTCAATCATTTTAATCAATGATGAAATTTTGGCCAATTGAGCCCAAAAATCACATTTCATAATCACATTTAGGTTCATGAGAATCAAATTGATTGAGATTATGTACATGAATGAACCAATCAAGTAATTGATTCAATAGGTGATGAAACTGGTGCTAATTAGGACCCATTTCACATCATAAATTCACAACCAAATTGATATGGATTAAATTAATTCAATCAATGATGAAACTAGGGCTAATTGAGTCCTAAATGACATTGTATTATATAAATTAGGGTCACAGGGAAATCTGTGAGTAATATCCTCAAGTAACTCTCATTTCTATGTCATTTGGGTAAATTTTATCCTCATAAACTTAATTATGACTAAAAATGTGATTTGGAGTTCAATCATCCCCAATTTCATCACTTATTGAAAGAATTACTTGATTGGTTCAATCAAGGATGTAATTTGGGCCAATTTGGGCATGTGAACCTAATTTTAACTATGAAACATAATTTAGGGCTCAATTGGCCCCAATTTCATAATTGATTGAACTAACTTCTTTAATGGTTAAATAAGGGATTTAATCTAACCTAATTAGGCCTATTCAATGTCATTTTGAGCTTAATTGATTCCAATTTCTTTATAGATGCAATTTGGCCCAATTTGAGTCTTGTGAACCTAATAATGACTATATAATTTTATTGGGGTTAAATTTATCCCAATTTCATCTTCAATTTAACCAATTACTCAATTGGTTCAATCAAGGATTAAATTTGAGCCAATTTTAGCTCTATAAACCTAATTGTGACTATTTGATGTCATTTAGGGCCCAATTGGCCCTAATTTCATCATTAATTAAATAGATCACTTTATTAGTTCTATCAAAAATGGAATTTTCATAAATTTTATCTATTTAAACCCAATTTGTCTTATATAATTTCATTTTGGGCTCAATTAGACTTTTGTTCATCACCAATTGAACTAAATACTTTATTAATTCAACCAAGGAAAAAAATTGATCAATTTGATCATTGTGTACCTATTTATGACTATATGACATAATTTGGGTTTAATTATTCCCAATTTCATCACTAATTAAATTAATGACATAAATGGTTCATTAAAATATATAATATGGGTTAAAAATGATGTGATTTGGGTTTCAATTGGCCCCAATTCCATCATTGACTAAAGCAATCACTTAATTGACTCAACTAGAGATGTTTTTTGGGCCAATATAATCCTTATGAACCCAATTTCAATTAGACAATATTATTTTGGGCTTAATTGTTTTTAATTTCATCATTAATTAAACCATTTACATAATTATCTCAATTAGAGATGTAATATAGGGCTCACAAACTTTATTACGACTATACAATGTTATTTTGGGCTCAACTCTCCCCAATTTAAATGTTGATTAATAAAATTACTCAATTAGTTCAATTAGGGATGTAATTTGATCCAATTCGATCATATGAACCTAATTATGATTATATGATTCCATATAGGGCTTAATTGTCCCAAATTGTATCAATGATTTAACTAATTACTTGATTGGTTCAATTAGGGTCACAACTTAGGTTAATTTGATCCCAATAAACCTGGTTAGGACTATATGATATCTTATAGGTTTCAATTATCCCAAGTTTGATCACTAATTGAAATAATCAATTAATTGGTTTAATTAAAACATAATTTTTGCTAATTTTATTCCTTTGAACCTAATTATGAGTATATTATGTCATTTGGAGCTTAATTGGCCCTAATTTTATCACCAATTAAAACAATCAAACTAATTAATTGATAAGTTTAATCAAAGACACAATTTGGATTAATGTGATCCATATGAACCTAATTAGGACTATATAATGTACTTTTAGGCTCAATTAGACCTAATTTAATTAAATAATTACTTGTAGACACAAATTAAAATTTAAGCTAAAAAAACCCACTAGTGACCACCCTTTTTACACACTTAGCTCATGATTTATTCCAAGACCTTTTGACCAGTTTCATTTATTTTATATGTGTATGAATGATTATTCTAAGTAAACCAATGACCTGAAAATGTCCCTATTCCTTATGAAAAATATTTCAATCTCACTGAAAAACTATTCCTAGTATCATATCAACTCTTTTTACTCCTTGGACAACATTTCCCTAATTTAAAAATAACACACGACTCTCTTGTCTACATCAATTGATCTTGTACTTCTACCAAATAATGACTAGGTTACAAAATTCAAATTAATAAAAGGGTTATAATATAATTTTAACAATCAACATTCAAAGGAATTCCAAAAATAATACTATAAAGCCACATTTCAAACCATTTTATGCATAAAAGGCTTCCACACTGAAAAACATTAGATTTCTAATTTTATATTAAGAGCAAACTCCCTATTTATCCCAATTTTGATTAAATATAGCCCTAGTAGCCCTGAGCTAAAGTTGGAATACACTTATAAGGTCATAATTAATGGCTGAAGAAATTAATTACACTAGTATTGCATTAACATCTATAATTTTACGCCATTATTTCACACACACCATCATAGCATGGGATAACTAAATGGAGTTTGATCCCTCTTCAGAGTATTGGTATGTATGCATCACTCAATAGACGGGTTGTTTAGGTCAAGTAAAAATCCAACTAGTAACCCCTTTTTACTTCATGATTGCATTCATCTTCTTATGTAATATAGCCAGGGTTTAAGTTGAATGAGGAGATATATAGTGGTTTTCACATCAGATCAAAATTTCTTTCATAATGCATAAAACACATAGGTGAAAGGGAACATACTCTAGAAATTTTAAATCTCTAATACCTACCAAACCTTGATACTCCTTAGGGAAAACAACACACAAATCTATAGTCTAGTTATAATGCTCCTATACAAAATCCATACCAACTTATGTTCTAAGGAACTTAGTTAACATAGTCTCGCTATCAGTTTTAGTTATAAAAATAGTCCACATATAAATTTTCTAGCTATGTTTATGTTTTACTTTGTAATTTCCATATTTAGTATATTTATGTATTTAGTAAGTTCTAAATTAGTTTGTGTCATTTATTTTATATCTGTAGCATTCTAATTTTACACAACAATTTGTCTAATTAAGGTCTAACATTCCCTTGGCTATTAAAATTTGATAAAACATATTGGTGAACCCATTTATTATATGAATGTTGAAAGATCATAATCATATATGTTTATAGGTTTTCTATCCTTATTTTTTCTATTTTGAATTGTTATCCTAAGGTTTTAGATATGATAAATTATTCAATTGCAATAATATTTAAAGTTTTAATTTCATATTTTATGCACTCTAAAATTTAAATATACATCCCCTAAAATAAGTGTTAGATTAAGTAGTATTCCCATTTAGCATATTCATATTACTTTTGCTAAATTACATCACATGGATAAGAATAAAAGTATATCAAAACCTTCAGATGTTAATACACATAGTTGATATGTAAAGTTAATGCCACTACTTTAGAGAATAAGCAATATTATCATGATAATATTATTAATCAAGATGAACACCAAGATTTACTCCCTCCTATAAGTGGCGAACAAATAAAATTAAACAAAGAGGAAGTTACCAATAGATTTCAATAAATAATTTGTGTAAAACCTATTGATCATTCTAATATTTTGAAAACCCTTTTGGATGAGAGGATATATTATATTCAAAATGACTGAAATTTATATTTCATGATTCAAATTGAAAGAGAGAAAAAATTATAATAAATAAGACAAGAAGGTTGTTCACTTCATAATACCAAAAATGACCTTTCTTATTCCTACAAGAAAAGAGAACTTATTGAATGAGATAAAAGAATGAAACCTGAGATGGATACCTAGGATTAATAACAAATATGTATAATATTGTTACATCACCCCTTAATCTATAGGGGTATTTGTCAGACTAAGAATTCGTCTAAATTTCTAATTTTTTCTCATCCAAGCTATTTTGAAAATATGTTTGTTGGTTCCTCTACTATAGGTAAATGTTGCAACTTGACACTTCCATCTTCACATGGTGATAAATCAAATGAAATTTTGTGATGATATGCTTGGTTCAGTCATGAAATACTACATTATTTTCCATTTGGATTGTAGTGTTGTCAACCATGGGAGGTGTTTATGAAACCTATTATTCTTGAAAATCTAAAATAACCCTTCTAATCCATAATATCTCTCTAATTACCTCTGAAGTGGACATATAATCTAATTCTATTGACTAAATTTACAAAACTGATTACTTATTAGATTTTAATTTGAGAACTTTTGTTCCCAAATTAATCAAAAAAACCATAGTGGATTTCCCATCTTCATGATCATCAGCATATTCAAAATCTGAATATCCAACTAGTTTGAATTCTCCTACAATGGAGTATATGAGCCAAAAAATTTGGGTTCCTTTGAGATATCTAAAGACACTTTTTTGATGCTATATAATGACTATCCCTAGGTTGTTACATGAATATTGAGAGGACACCAACAAGAAGTGATATATTTGGTCTATTTGTGGTCACATAAATCAAACTTCCAATGAGTTGTATGTATTTAGTGGCATTGACCAAATCTATTGTATCTTTAGATGTTAATTTGGGATTATGTTCTATGGGTGTGCTGAGAGGCTTAAAATCTTCCATTCCAAACTTTCTTAGAATGTCACCAATGTAATTCTACTAAGTGATGAATAAATAATTTAGTTTTTAAATTAGTTCAATACCTAAGTAGAAATTAATGTAACCCAAATTAGTTATTTCAAAAAAATTCATCAACTCTAATTTGAAATTTGTAGTGTACCATTCATTGTTCCCTATGATGAGTAAATCATCAACATACACCACCATAAATACAACTATTTTTTCAATTGTTTTGATTAAAAGAGTCACATATTTAAACACAAAATGTTTTAATTTCATGTTCATGAGGTTTTTAGCTAGTTTTTCATACCATGCTCAAGGGGATTGCTTCAAACCATACAATATTTTTTTAAATTTCACACCTTGTGCTTTTGGTCATTTACTGCAAAACCTTTGGGCCATGTCATGTACATAATTTCCTAGAGGTAACCATTCAATAATGTATTTTTGACATCTATTTGTTGAACTTTCAATATATTATGAGCTGATAGAGCCAGCATGGTTTAAATGGTAATCCATTTTACTATAGGTGTAAAGTTTTCATTGTAGTCGATTCCTTATTTTTGAACATATCCCTTTATGATTAGCCTTGATTCATACTTTTAAAATGAGCCATAAGCCTTGTATTTATTATGGTAGAACCAATTACATTTAATTATTTTACATCCATATGAAGGATTAACCAAATTTTAAGTCCCATTTTTTAACCAATGCACTATACTCATCTTTCATTGCTTTTCTCCAATATTCAAGGTTCCCAGCCTATTTGAAAGATGTTGTTTTTGAATCAAATACAACATTGATTTATTTTTATATATATTAATTCAAGATGAGATTTTTAATCCTATATATAATTTATTCAAGGGACTTGTCTGATTGTGATGTGGCTACATGTGCACTTCTATTGACTTTTTCCCAACTTCATCAAGTTTCACATCTTTAAATGTTTGAGTATCCCACTTAGTCATCTATTTCTATGTTTAAGGTAATTTATGTTCATCTAATAAAGTTTAATCACTTTATGTAATTTATTTTGGTATCCCTTGTTCATTGTCTAATGAAGTTTCACTCTTTCCTTTAGGAGTACTTTCAATCTCATGTATAGGAGACAATAGAGAATCAATGGATTCCTAATTATGTGTCCACAACTCATTTTTTGGAATATCCAAATTACTCTCTCTCTCTCTCTCTATAGACATCAAAATTTTCATATTTGTCATGTTGATTGTATACTTTTCAAGTCAACTCAGCTACTGATCAATGCACTATTTGTCATTTGTAGTCTCACAAAATATAACTTATCTTGTGATAAGAAACTTCTTCTCTTTCTCATCATATAACCTATATGCCTTGGAGGATTCATAATATTAGAGGTTGATACATTTTAAAATCCTATAGTCCAACTTATTTCTCTTATCCTTTGGAATCAATGTGTAACAAGTGGATCCAAAAATATGAATATGTTGCATTCAAGGATGATGACCCCACCAAATCTCATACAAAGTCTTGGATTCAAGAGTTGTTTATGGTGATCTATTATAGAAGTATAATTTTGTTTTAACAATTATGGACCAGAAATGTATATTTAACCCTTTAAAGTAAAACATATCATAAAGCATATTTATCACAGTTCTATTCATCATTTTACAACTCCATTTTGCTTACGATAGGATCCAATATTATTTGAAGTGTATTCACCACCATTTTTTATCCTGAGTGTCTCGATACATGTTTGATCTTAATTTTCTATCTATTTTTAAAATTTTGGAAAGTATCAAAGGCTTCTAATTTTTTCTTCATAAACTATATCTAAGTCATCCTATTATAGTGATCAATGAACAACATGAAGTACTTATGATAAAAAACGTAGAGGATTGGAAGAGAATTCAAGTATGAGTGAACCAACGTAAATTGTATATCATTTTCCCACTATGAATTTATGAATATTTATCTTTCTAATTTAGCTAAGATATGCTTCACACTTTTCATTTGATTTTATGGATATTGTAGGCATGACAACAACACCATTACTTTATAATAAATGAATACTATTATAATGAGTGTGCCCAAATACATCATGCCAAAATATTTTTGGAGGCATTCCATATTCCATGACATGAGCATAATTCTTTGAATTTTATGGCTCACCCCTAATTTTGAGTAGTTTCCCTTCCTTATATCCAATCAAGATGACTACATTATCACTTTTTATCCTGATTGTGGCATCACCATTATCCAAAAAAATGGAATGGAATTTTTGACTCATGATCACTAGGAAAAACAATATTTATTTCAATTAATAAAGGCAAATAACATTTTGGAGTTTATAATTTGAAAGCCCTCTACACTTGAGTTGTATTGTGACTCTTCCATGTGGTTGTAGACTTATCTATCTATGATGTATACTGAGTCACAAATTTATTCATTGTACTCCTAAAAGAATTTTTTTTAGAGTATCATATGCTAAGTGGCACCAATATAAATATCCTAAACATTAAACTATGAAGAATTGATTGAGACATTATTTGCTTCATCATCTGTACTGGAAAACATACATTTGCTAATGAATTGAGTAGAGTTTGACTCTTTTATTTTCTTTTATTTTTCCTCTTTTTATTATGGCATGCTTAAATTTTTACCATGGAGTTATGTGTTAATGATTATCATGGATTCATTTTCTATCACATTATTCATAGTATAGGTTTTGTTTATCATCTTATTTTTTGTTTTGACCATCGTGATTTTCATTTTTTCCACCTTTTCCCTTATACATTTTTTATACTTAACATTTATTTCATTTTTGGAAGACATGGCCTTTTTGGATGTTTTAGAAGAATTTATTTTCACATGGCACACAATTTCACCTATTGCAGACTTGGTTTTCATTCCAAAGGCCTTTTCTCTTTCTACCATCTTTTCAACCAATTGATCAAATGTGAGAGTTTTAAACTAATTTATTTCTTGTAGAGACTCCAAGTAGGTTAAATAGTTGGGAATAAGGGATTTTATGAATGTATTAATATATATTTATATTTTGACACTTGTTTCATCTACATCATGATTGATTGTATATATCTCTAAAGCTAATCTCATCACATCACCATGTTTTAACTCAAAGTTGAACAAATTCAATTGCAATTGAATGAATTAAAAATTTGAGTGGAAATAATATAACTCATTTAGTTTGAGAAATGATTCCCACAGAGTATTTCACCCTTGAATATGATGAAACACATCTCTATCGACTGAGGCCCTCATCAAGGATAATGCTTTTTAGTTTTTCTACTTTCATGTCTGAATATCCTTTACATTCCCTATTTGCTCATTTGTCTATTTCTCCCTATAAAAAATATTGAACCATAGATAATTGAAAATGAGTGTATTCTCTACTTGCTGAGACCATTCTAACCAATTTCATGTTTTGGTCAATGTTGTTCCAATGATAGTTTTGATTGAATGCATGGTTTTGATTTTTTAGTTTGTGTTTGGAGTTTTGAGCTTTGAATTTAACCTTAATTAGTTTATTATCACTCTAAAATGGTCCCATTTTCTATATACCAATATACCAAAACTATCTATATACCCTCCTTTCTTATATACTTGTTGGTGCATGGAAAAATTTACCCCTTTTTATGTACTCAATATTACATGAAATAGGCTTTAAGGTATATGAGAACATAGTGGTATGAGGTAATTAGGTGGAACAGAAAAAAGTTTCACCTTAAAATTATCACCAAATTAAAAATAAAACCTCATACATAAATATACCTAGTTTTTCTTGATTTCTAAATTTGTGCCTATTGATAGTGATGAATGGGTAAAAGAATAACTCTCCTTATTTCTCCTTGAATTTGAAAATTTTGGTTGTTTTTTGCCAAATTTTCATAGAGTATCTTATTGAAGTAAATTTTAATGAAAAAAATTATCCAAATTTAAATTATTTTAAAATTTTAACTATTTTCAAGATTTGAAATAAAACACTTAAAAACTGAAAATTGCTTTTTGAAGGAAAAAGATTAAAATACCTTTCTTCCTCCAAATTGGATTTTTATGGAAAATTTCAATATTGTAAATATGATAAATACAACATCCTATAATTTTTAATGATATAAATAGGGAAAGCACATATGCTACCTCTTACTTTTGGAAAACTATATATAGCTAAGGAAAATTCCAATCTTCACACAACAAATATTAAAAACCACGTTAGTGTCCTTTTTAGATAGTTTACATCCATACCATGTCTAATCATCAGATAAATAACAATGCAAACCTAAAGGCCATGGAAAATTAACACCATGTTATGATCTATAGCAAAGGGAGAATGATTTAATACATACTGAGGCTCAAATTTGCATGTTTGAAAATAGTTGAATGGCTTTAAATAGTCAAGATACCAAAATAAAAGTTTAGTTTTCCCTGACAATGTTAAAAAGTATGTAGGCTAGATATAAATTCTATGTAGGTTTGAATATGGCACCAAATTCTCTAAAATTAGCTTCATGTCCTCTTGCATAGGTCTAAAGGTGATACATAGGTTTGAGAGATAGTGAATAAGACCAAAAACCTAACAAAAACTGCTAAAATGCTATCCTTGTAGTTGTTTGTTTGTTGTAAATTATGAGACAAACAAAATCTTATTTGAAGTGTTATTTATTGCTGGTCATATGACTATAATGAAGGGTAAGGAAGGAAAAATAAGAAAATAGAATTCTAGGCTCTAATACCAATGATAGGCTAGATTATATTTAAAATCACAATGAAATTTCTATTTCATGATTCAAGCTGAAAGAGAGAAAACTTTACAATAAATAAGCTAAGAAGGATTTTCACTTCATTTTCCAAAAACTGACCTTTTTATATTCCTACAAGAATGGATAATTTATTGAATGACATAAAATCATGACACCTAATCTAGACACCTAGGATTAATAACAACTATATATAATATTGTTACATTAGACATAAAAAGGGCAAGCATAGAAAAATCATTTGATATTTATAATCCATTCGATACAAATTTTGTACCAACATTTACAATGAGGGAAACCCAAGGGATTTAACATATTAATATGCTAATTCTTACTTATTCTTTGGGATCACCACCTTCGGTTAACACACATTTTTCTTCTTTTAATATGAAATACCTTATACACAAGATTCAATATCTGTAAACTGAGGTGTTAATTTTAGAGTAAGGTTCTTCAAAACCTAATCAAGCACTAAATTCTCAAATTTTAATTCACACTCAAATGGCACAACATACAACAATATATCCTCCACCTATAGTTTTTGTATCACCCAATATTACACTATATGATAGAAAGGGTTACCTTAAAAAATGTCTAAGATATTTCCACACAACATGTTTAGAATACATGTATAATGATAGGTTATTACCTAATTTATTCCAAAAGAGTCTAAAATAATATGATCTATAATGGTTTCAAAATTTACCTCATCAATTGGTGCATGCATTCAATCCATTGGATTATATATTCCTAGCACATTTTTCAATCAATATCAGTGAGAAGATTTCATATGCTTAGATTTCTCATCTCAAACATAAATATGAGGAGCCTATCATATAATATGTCTTAAGATCTACTATGCTATCCAAAATAACATGTCCTATGGTAGAAAAATAATTACAAGATATTTTAAAGTAGAGTTTGATTCCACCCCTACATGAGTCCATCATGTTTAATAAATTTCTCTCATTCATTGAATTATGCCACACATTTAAAGAAAGGGAACCCAAATTATTGGCAATGAATAAGCTTAAGTAAACAACCAGTTGACATTATAATACAAAAAGTTTAAGAAATCTATCCTACCAAGTGAGGACAACTGATAGTAATAATGATCAAAAGGTAAAAATACATCAATTTTTAAACCCAATCCATGTATTGTCTTATACTCTCCTCCAAGGAGATAGTTTACCAATCTACCAAAAGTTCCATATAAGGTCCTCAAAACACTATTGGAATGTCATCTCCTATCTCTCCCTCCAATAAATGAGGTTGATGTGAACAAGCCTATTCTAATTTTTTTGATCAAAATGATTTTTTGTGATTATCATAGGGCACCAAGCCACACTAATAATAAATATATCAGTTTGAGGCACAAGGCTAAGGATTTGATATATGAGACATCATTGATGCAAACACACAATTAGACAACTCAAAAATGCAACTAAATGAAAGTAAAGAAATGAAAATATTTAGTGATCCTTCTCCTAAGCATATAAATAATGATACAATAGACATATTGGGAGTGAATTATGCATAAAATGCACACCCTCCACCAATTTATTACCATTCTCACATAAAGGCACCACATCCTTTAAATGATATAATTGGTATCTATCATAATTTATTACTATCTAGGCCACTCATCAGATTTTATGAGCATGAGATAGTAGATGATGACTTAGATTTACACACCTTTTTCATTCAACCTCACATTGATCACTAGCCTATTCAACATGTCATGGTTAATAATGGTTCAAGTGTAAATATGTGTACAATCACACTTCTAAATTATCTTGGATACATAAATAATTATTTTCTTCCCACCATAATGGCAATAAGAGGATTCAATGGACACATTTAGAGATCTATAAGTGATATCACTTTACCATTATAGGTTGGTCCAACACATATGGCCACCATATTTATAAAAGTACTAAGTTTAGGTGTGTTTAATATATTATTGGGGTATTCTAAGATTTAACATATTCATGTCATTCCTTATAACATTCATAAGTGTTTAAAGTATATCTATGATAATGAGGGAATCATACTTTGGGGTATCCCATATGAGTACCCATATCATAGATAGATATAGTTCCCATATAAAAAAAATTAGTCAAGCCACCTAAAAAGGTGAAACCTAGTTAGATATTTTCACAATAGGTATCTACCGTTTCATGGAAGCCTATCCTTGAATGCCCACTCCAGTAAATATTTGTCATAGATTTTAGATAGCCTCTCTATATTCATACAAATACCAAATTTATATTACAGGGCACTAGGGTTATCTCACATAAGGCATTAACACCAGATTCATCATCTCCATGATGGTTTCTAAAAATCCCTAGGGTCCAACATGATCAATAACATGCACAATATGCTATAAATCATCAATATGATAGTGATAATTATGGTATAGAGGGTAATAGTATACATGTTCTCCATTTGGCTTAGTTTAGTCACATCAATATAAACCTTTCCATTTGTAAAAGGTTACCATTCTATCCTAGACACATGGTCTATTGATTGTGATTCCCTTATAGGAATCATCAGTTAATGTACTTCTCTCTATTTTTCTATTTTTATGTGTACATATACAAAAATATAAAATATAACATTATATAAAATTTCAAAATTAGGACCTATGCATGCTTATGTTAATCTATGAAATGCTATTCAATACTTATTTTTATCTAGTTTCATATCATATATGCTTTACAAGTGTACAAAAGTGAGTGCATAGCATATATGATGCCATACACAGACACAATTAAAATTTATTTCACTATTTCAAACTATGAAATTGAAAATAGACAAGAGCACCCTATTCAGATAGGAGTGCACTACACTCTTGTCCTATTCCCTCACTTTTATTCTAGTAAGTATAAGTTATTAGATCTAAAATCCAATCTACACACATGCCTCTTTCACCTTGTCTATACATCAAGAACCTCATGAGGGGAATCTTATACACATGTCTTATCCTTCTTTAGTTATCATTTATTTCTCATACCTTAATTATTTATATGGTATAAAATCCATTGATATTTATCACTTAAGAACACACTCATATTTTACTAGTTACTTAAGTTACTAAATCTAATAGTGTTAACATTTTATTATGTTTATCAACTACATGTATTTATGCATGGTTTTCATGTTTTCTTTCATACTTAATGTCTTGTGTGTATTATTTGTTTGGATTGTGAAAATTTAAACATGTCCTTGGGTGTGGATATATTTATTAACTTTATATTTCTCTATATGTAAGGGAAATTTGAGCCTGTCCCTTATATATGGCACTTTGGCCTTTTATTCTATGTTTTGTATGTTTTGCATGTACTCTTTTTTAATGTGTGTCATGGATATGATACTTGTTTACCCAATTTACTCAGTTTTCTATGCTAGGATGGACATCATGCATCCTATACAACTTTCAATTCTATGAAGGATACCATGCATCTTTCCCTAAGTAGTTATCGTTAGCTTTTTGTACTCAATTTTGATCACTTTCACGTGTGCTAAATTGATAACATTTGTCTTGATAATCTCACCATGCATACTTATTTTTTCACGATTATCACATTAATATTATATATGATGATGCCATGCTCTTCCATTTTATCACTATTACTCAGATTTACATATTTTACATAACATCTATCAAATAAATTATTATTTTGAGCTAAGTTATTGTGTAGTCTCAATAACTCATCTCAAAAGAGGGAACATACAAAATTTATAATCTTAGATATTAAGTTCCTATAATATAATATAAAGGCAATTTTTAATATAACTCACATAGTGGATCACATAACATACCCATAAATGACATAAAGCACCATTTTTTATAATAACACTCCATTTGGATAAGTGACAACCCTAATATTGTCTAAAATAATGCATTTTTGTCTAATTAGGTATAAATATTCAATTAAAAAATTTATTAGAACATGAGGCAGTACAAAATAGTTAACAATAGGTTTATAATCATAACTTTTATAAAACTCAAGTTTGTCTCATATTTGTGTACTTTGGGAGCATCATCTGTGTCATGTGTTCTAGGTTAGCACATAGGTTGGTAATTAGAATTTTATTTGTTATTAAAATATTTTAAAAATACATATACACTAGATATCATATTAGGGGCATGTGCATGACATATGACTTCCTCCTTACTCAGTTTTACATTAGTTTTGAAAATAGAATGGTAATGTTGGTCATTCTCCATGTTGTATAAATGATACTTGATTATAATAACTATTTACACCACTTTTGCACCCATTTTAATTCTAATTTTTACACTATAAATGAGCCTTATTTCATTTGTAGTGGTTGGTTCACCCTTTTGCATCAATGTTTTCACTAGAATAATCTATTGGAATTCACACAGGGATTACAAACTACTTCACTGATTTGGATATGCAATGATGAATTAAATTACACCTTGAGTTATTAATCACACTCTCCTATTAATTAGGATTGGGTCATACACAATCAAATCCAAGTTGTTCCATGCAAATGAAATCTCTAAGGGTCCTCCCCTCTACAATCACCAGTTTTGCACTAGTTTTTTCACTAGGAAAACACAATGGTTTATATACCCAATTATGTGAATTAATTACTTGTTATTAGGTCCATAATTTTATTTTATTTACTTCTTGATATTCATCTTAAATATGGACTGATTATATACATGTTTTGTTATAGGTTTGCATGAAGCACAATTCAATGTTGTAGCCTACATTCAGAACTACACTTAATAGGTAAGTTTAGGTATTTAACTTTGATACATTACTATAATAAAAGGGGGGAAATGTAGAAACATAAATTAGAATTTAATCTAAAATAATGCACTTGTGACCACCCTTTTTACACACTTAGCTCACTATTTGTTCAAGGACCTTTAAACAAGTTTCCTTCACTTCCCACGTGGATGACTCATTCTTATAAGTAAACTAATGACCCAAAAATGTCCCCATTCCTCATGAAAAATAATTCAATCTCACCCATAGACTATTCTAATTACCCATATTAGTTATTTGTGTTCCTTGGACATTATCATCATAATCAGATAGTAACACATTGCTCTCTTCTCTAGATCCAATGCTCTTATCCTCCCACCAAAAAATGACTATTTAAAAAATAAAAATTCATGAAAGGGTCTTCCCACAAGTTTATCAGGCCCCATCTAAAGGAATTTAAAAAATACCACTGTAAATCCATATTTCTAACCATTTTACACACAAGAGGCTTTCATACTGAAAATCAATAGAATTCTAATTACACAATGAGATAAAATTTCTTATTTATAACAATTATAATTACCTTCATCCATATTATCTATGAAATAATACACTTTTAAGGTCACAAGTCACTATTGAAGAATTTAATAACACCAGGTTTAAACCAACATCTAAAATTATGCACTAGTATTTTACACACACCACCATACTATGGGAGAAATAAATGGAGTTTGATCCCTCTTCACAGTATTCGTATGTAGTAAACACTAAATTCAAGGGGTATTGATGTCAAGAAAAAATTAAATTGCTAACCCATTTTACTCCTTGATAGTATTCATCTTATTATGTCATTGAGCTAAAGTTTCAATTAAAGGAGGATATATATAGTGGTTTTCACATTAGATCAAAAGCTCCTACATAATCCAATTAATACACATGTGAAGAAAAATCTACCCCAAAATTTTTAAATCTTTAATGCCTTCTAGACCTTGACACTCCCTAAGGATAATAACACACTTCTCTTAGCAGAAGTAGCTTTGAATGGTTTAATGGCTAAATGGGTGATGTTGCTTAGTGAGTTTGACATCAAAAAGATACACTAGAAAGTTATTAAAGGGTGTGTACTAGGAAATTAATTAGTAAATCACCTCTTAAAACTTCCACACCTATAAAAATGCACTTTCTAGATGAGTCTATTATGACTCTAGATGATTGTAAAGAATAAAGCTATATTTTGATGGCTCTTTCACATATCACAATTCTAAAACTAGGATATTATTCATTAGGCCAAAAATAGATTAAATCCCTAAGGCCTTTCACATTGGATTTATATGCACTAATAACATAACCAAATATGAGGATTTGCTTCTTGGGCTTTGTCTTGAAGTTGCATGGAATATTCAACATTTTCTTCTATATGATGAATCACAATTGATTATTAATCAAACAACTAATCAATACTAGATTAAGGATGAAATTATTATGCCTTATAAAGGCATGGTAGATATGCTCAAGATCAAATTTGAAGTCATAAAATTTTCATAAGTCCCTCAAGATAATAACAAGTATTATAACACTATGGATATCATTAGATCCAAGATTTCAATCTCTCTTATTATTAAAGAGTATCACTTTTTAATAAAAAACTTGGTCATTCCGATGTACAACTATTTAGATTTTGAAATGATATGCATCATTACTAGTCCCAAGTCCCCTTGATATGAATCCATTTAATCATATCTCCATGATCAAATCCTTCCCAATGAATTATCACACCACCATACAAAATATTTTATCCAAATGGTGAAAATGCCCAAAAAATAGTGAATTTTCCAAATGGTGAAAATGCTCAAGGAAATAATGAAATGGTATTTTAATTGAATAAATGGTCTTAGTAAGAAATGAATTCACTATAAAATGATGAAAATGATTGAGCCACTCTACAACAGTGAAAAGGACCGTAATAAGTGGTGAATTTACATGAAAATGACCCTATAAAATGGTAATTTGAATAGAAATATGTGAAAACATCCTAGTGCTTAGAAGAAGAGAAATTAATCAAGGAGAAAATTGAGGAATAGGTTCAAAATGACTTAATTAAGTGAATTACTATAAAATAGAATTGATTATCAAGTATAATTTAACTAATATATATATATATATATATATATATATATATATGAATGATTTTAGTTATCTTGATTGGATTGCAGGAGTAGGTAGATGTGCTCATAGTGCATAAGAGGTGGTATCACATTCTAAGGAAACTGATAGTATGGATAAAGGATATGTGTAGCTTATTTGTATTGATTAGACTCTTATACATGTAAATGATTCCAATAATCAAGGTAGATTAGGTTTTTTTCAATGCCCTAGCTAAGAGATGGCAATCTAAAACTTTGACGTCCTAATTGGTGACAAGGGATGTAACCATCACATTAGAGGATGTTTGGTGCACCTTATGAGTATTTATTAGAGGATGACCACTATACTAGCTAGCACTTGGGTTTAGACATGATATATTGGAGGAATTGATTGGACACATTAACATTGAGATGGTACAAGGAGCATACATGGATATCTATGAGATCAGGATAATGATGGATGTTCCATGAAATGTGGTAGTAGAGACTGATCCCCCTCCACTAAAAGTAGTTGATAAGTTAGTGATTGTTTAGATGGCTATTATTAGTGACATTATACTACCTAAAAAGAGTGGATAGTTATTCAACATGGGCTTAGGAGGAGTGGTTAAGGATATGCTAGAGTAATAATCATATTTTCATGGATCCCCACCATACTATCAAGCCTACACCATGATTTATATTATGGGATGTATCAAGGAAGATGTAGTATAGGTTTTGTCACATTTATCTAGATCTAGGTATGGGAACATATTTATATTGAGACACTAATGGGATGATGATAATAGAGAGGGTCAGAGGAGCCGATGGCCTATGGGTGGTACTATGTTAGACTTAGACATAGGGGATATAAAGGGGATCTATGGGATTATAGATGAGCTTTGGATAAGATGATGGAGGAAAACCTAACATGGAGACCATAAATAGGTATTCAATACCATTGGGTTGAGGATGTACAGTATACATAATATATGACCATAATTTCTTACATTGTTAGTCAACAAGACTATACTATTGAGAGGTATAAACTAAAAAGGGTGATATGTTAGTCCAAGATATAATAGGATGTACCCAATGCGTCCACATCATTTCACCCATGTGACTAGAGATACATATCATTGGGGTCTAATAGTGGATTATTTAGAGGCAAGAGATAGTTTTAGTTTCACTCCATAGTTTTCTTAGGCCTATGTAGGTGGTCCAAAAGATGTAGGGTAATTGAAACATATGCAACATGATAGATCCAACATCAACCACTAAGATTAACCACTATAGTCTATGGTGATTGGGGATAATGATAGGGAGCTCAGGGAGCTCAGGCATAAGCATAGGTATCACCATAGGTTTAAAGTTTGATCCTTATATATGGTAGAGGATTTTAGAGTAGAAGAGGAAGAGGGAGAGGAAGAGGGATATTAGAAAGTGGAGGTGTAGTATATAGAGGAAGAGGTGGAGGTAAAGACACATGAGGAGATGGTTGATGTAGATATAATTCTTAGATATGGCTTTGGACATGATGATAGATCAAGGATAGGCTCACCCATATAGACCTATAATATCTTCATCTGATCAGACCACCATTGATATGTTGTAGTAGGATATTAGTGCCAGGGAGATAGAGATAACAAGGCATCAATCTAGAGTAACCATTTGATCACAGTAGTTGACTAGAACATAAAGTTAGATTAGTTTAGATTAGGTAGATATATATAGACTGAGGGTAGAGTTGAGATGCATGTTATAGTTATAATATTAGATGGATGAAAAGATATATTATAATCGAGTAGAGTGAGATTATGTTTGTATATATTGAGATAACACCTAGAGGTATAGAGATAAGGCCAGGGCATAGCTAATTAGAGTGTAGAGAGAGTAATATGATGTTCTATAAATTATGACTCAGAGGGGCCTAGTTCAGATATTTGAGAAAATCCTTCAAGATAAGGATGAGGTCATTTATTATAAGAGCCTTTATGAGGTAATAGTGTGAGAGGCATCTAGGGTTTTAAACTTTTTATAGTATTATGCATAAAGATCAACATCTAGATTAATCAAGTTTCATATGACATGCATATCAGTCAGATATATGGCCCAACCACCTCTTCCATCACTAGTAATGGGTTATCCACCACATCAAGAACTACCCTAAAACAAGATGGGAAAATCTCTTCATGAGATGATAAACATGGTGGATCCTCTAGGGGTGGACATAGTTAGTGATGATTTTGAGTTGGAAGCTCTACAATTTTAATCCATGAGATGTGTATATTTTTGTGATGTACTCATATGATCCAAGATGTATATGTACTCTCATTGATGTATGTGGACTCATGTTTTATCACTATTGTATATAGAGATATATATGTTTAATATTTTTAATATTATCTCATGTGATGTTTATCTCCTTTGCTTATGTCTCCATTAGTTAAATTATACATGGTTGATATGATTTGTATTTTGAGATGCTCCTATGGTGATTGTTGATGAGATAGATGTTATGTTGAGTGATGTAATTTATTATGATCTTTGTCTATGGATATCAATGGTTATCATAATTTTTTCAAATGATATTATGCATCATAATATATAAATGAATCATGATAATTTTTTTTTTCAAAGTTAAAAAATTTAATTCAAATGTAAATGAATACAATTTTAATAAAGACATGGAAAATCAAATTTGAAATGTTAAAACACAATACACTTTAATCAATTTGAATTTAGATACAAATGTGTAAAACTTAATCCTGATATTAATAATCAAGACTTAAATTGAAAATCATAATGTAATGAACTAAGTAATCAAGTAACAAAAATAACATACAAGTAAACAAACAAACAAACAAACAAACAAGCAACACAAAAACACACAAGTGAAAGTAAAGAAACATTCAGTTAGTAAATGAGTGTGTGTGGCAATAAAATGTTACTCTTGAAACCAAGGGTGTAATAAAATAATTGTGAATTAGGATGGAGAATAGAATAATAAGTATGGGGTAACTAAGCTAACTCTAAATTCCTCAAAAAAATGGATGGTGTCTATTAGTCCAATGGAATTTAGGTTGAATGTAATTCTCCCAATGATTGGGAAAGAATAAAGGTGATGAAAAAGTAAAGAAGACTAATTATAGAGTAAAAATAGGAATAAGCTCTCAAAATGGTGAGAGAATATAAGGAAATAGATTGATAAAATGATGATTGTATGGGACATAGATACTCATAAAATGGTGAGAGTGTAGGATAAGGGATGGTTAATTTGACCATAGAAAATTGAGTGTTGCCTACATATTCCAATTAGACCTTAAGCCACTATAGTTTGACAAAAAATGGAAGTAGAATATGATAAGTATGAACAAATAAGGAAAATGATTGATATTAGATTGAATGTTTTACTTGTAAAATTATGAGAGTGGAGAAGAGAAATAAGTTGGTCCCACTTTGGAGATTTCATACTCATGAGGAGCTAAAATCACCTATCATGTACTTTAGTATGTGCCACCTAATTAAAAGTGAATGGAAATCCAAGTTAAATAACATGGTGAAAACTAGTCAATGATATCATATTAGATATAGGCACATATTTTGAAACTTTTTGAAATTCAAAAATTTTAGTTTTCATAGTGTGTGGAATGAAACACTTGCATATTTAAGGATTTTTTGAAATATTTGATGTTTAATTTTTTTGGAATATTTGAATGTTTATAATTTTTTGTAAAATGATATAAAAAAGATTATGTTGACAAAAGAATATAAAAGATATAAGAAATGACATTCCAAAAATATATATCAAAGGGATTAATGATTGCAAATGTAAAGACTCAATAATGAATAAGAAACATCAAAGGGTCTCCAAACACTAGTAAATCAGGGAGTACCATTTAACAACAAATTGGAATAAGATACAAATTATCTTATAATAAAGTAAACCAAGATGAAAAATAATGGATGAGGGAATATAAACATGAATGCATATGAATTAAATGGAGTTATAAAATTCATATAAGCCAAACATTCATGACATGCAATATTATGACATTTCATTTGTAGAGAAATTTTGACACAAACTGTTCTACAACTTTATTTGCACCTATTAATTTTTTTTTTGGATTTACCTATTGTACATATTTAATTATAATATAATTAGGGTGGTAATAATAAAAAGGGTTATAAAAATTGAAGGGATTCTCTCAAGAAAGGGTATCAAATCATATAAGGCACATAATGGAGAATTTCTCCCCCAAGCAGGGACACTCATAGATAAGATCTCGATAATGTCAGGAATCTAAAACAACAAACATGTTCTGATTCCACTGTTAGGACCCAAAAGCACAATTGATTACCATGTATAAGCAACTAAATGTGGAATTTAACCAGAAGTAACAAGTAACTAGAATTTAGAAATAACAGAGAATATGAGAGACAATACCCAATTGTATTAATACTCTTCTAGAAGGAAATACAACAAATAAGATGCCACAATCTTCTTCCTTACACACCTCTAGGGTTCCCACACCTCTAGGGCATAAACATTAAATCTCTTCAAGAGCTCACTCTCTCAATTATGGTCCCAACACATAACTCAAACATAGAGTTGGTGTTCACCTCCAACCAGTCAGTATCACTACTGCCAGTACCACCAGTCAGTATCACTACTACCAGTACACAAGTACTCCACATACTCCATGACCGAATACACACCGTACTCCAAGTACACAATCATACATCAAGTAGATCTCCCTGATCTTGCACCTTGCTATCTTGCAGATCCACCTTAGACCTTGCACACACAAACACCTACAAATCAATGATCTTACTTACACATGTAGATCTCCAAACATGGCCTTGCACACCTGCCGACTAAGATCATACACACATGAAGAACCCTTTTGATTCTCCAAGCTAGCACCCCTATGGATCTTCTACCAAAACTTGCACAACCTGCAGCTCTACCTGGTCATACACACTTGGCACCCCTGTGGAACTAGGAGGAACACACCTTGCTCTCTTCACTCTGAAGGAGCTAACCTTGCTCTTACTCAACTAGCCTACTTTACAATACAACCCATGAGTCTATTATATAGATCTCATGCAAATAATAATTAGACATCCAATTAAAATAATTAGATCTGTAGCTCAAGACTAAAATTAGTCTTTACATGCAAACAACCCATTCAACTAACTAACTGTTCATCAACAACCAGTTCTAGAATGCACAGGTGATCGATGTCCGTCCTTGTCTATCTAGAGATGACTGACATTGGCTGATCTTTGATTGATGCTAGTTGCTCTATACACTGGATATGACCAACATCGATTGCGCCTACCGACGTTGATTGCTGTAACACTGAGCAATCCTCCTCCATGTTTACATCAGTGAAGCTTTTAGCTCCACAACCTAACAATCTCCCACTTGGAGATAAATAGTTGCATTGTACCTATACCTGTACACCATCTAATTTGTTTCCTGGCTTGTATCCCTCTTCAAGCTCAATCCTGAAGACCAACCACCACACATCCTATGGTGCAACCCCTGTCATCCAAGTAACCTACCATATTCAAAGTGTTTGACCCTGCATAGCATGTATCCCTGCTACTGGTCCCTCTCAGATACCTGAGAACCCACTGAACTACTTTCTAGTGCTTCCTTCCCAGATTAACTACAAACTTTTTGACAGCACCCACTGCTTGGGCAATCTCAGGGAGTACACATGTACTCAACCTCATCATGTGATTGGGGACCCTATTCTGTGAACTATCCATCCATAGGTGTGCTACTCGATTCTGCATCCTGCACTACCTTCACACAGTCATCCTATGACAACATCAACTTGTGATCTTCCCTGTCTCTAGGATTACTCATGCCAAAGAATTTTGCTGCTCCCAAATCCTTCATGGTAAACCACTGAACTAACCTTACCTTTAGCTCAGCAAAACCCTATATGTCTGAACCTACAACAAGCTCATCCTCCACATATAGTAACAAGATAATGTCACGACCATCATCCACCTGGTAAGACAAACACAATGGTTACAATGACACTGACTAAAGCTATGCTTTGTCATCCACTTGTCAAACCTATACCACTATCCTACAACTTCCTCAAGACCATATGACCTGGCCTTCCATCTCATGTGTCCATTCTCTCTATTTTTTAACCAAGGAATCCATTCGTCTTTTAGTACTTTCATATCAGATGGCAACCCTACCAAATCTCCCATTTGGTTCTGCATCCTAGGAATCAAATTCCTCATCATGCCATACTCCCATTATTTCCTGGATCCTTCCTGCTCTGCAGTAAGCAACTAGTATAAAGAAGAGGAATAATGAATTTGAGGTTTACTTACCCTTTCACTCCTCCACATGGGCATTTGAGACTCCTTGATAGCTTATTGTCCACCCAAAATCCATTCTAGTGACCAACCTCGGTCACCACATAGTCTACATCTAACCGATGTCGATTCCATGTGACTGTCTTGGATGTCAATGCCGGTTATCCTACCAACATCAGGCACCACCTGCCTGACACCACCGAATTTACCTGTTTGCACATGACCGACATCGGTGCCTATCTGTTCAATGTTGGTTTCCCATAACCGACATTGGTACCTGTGTTTTCCTATGAGTGATGAATTTTTACCCGTGAACTCTCTTTGGATCAAAACCCTATCCAAACTGCCCTGGTCAAAAGTATCCAACCCCATCCACTGATCTCTATCCATCATCTCCTCCATAAACACCAAGGCTTTCTAGTTCTTAATTTTGTCAAAGACATCTAACATCCTCTTAAGAACATGCATCTCCTTCTTGCTCATGTGAATCAATAATATAAGTAGATAGATAAAGGATACCCACTTTCTTACCACCTGCTAATTCAAGTGCATCCTTGGCAACATTCCAAGAATCTACTGTGAGAGTTACTATGCATCTCTCATCACCCAACTTCCTTGAAGAAATTAGCCGCATCTTCAAGACTGGGACCTGCATGACCTTCTTCAACACCCATGTGTTGGCCGCCTGCAATTTTAGCAACACTTCCCCTTTGCCAAAACTTTGACAAGGCACACCAGCCCCTAAATAAATCTTTCCAAAGTCTCTAAAGACCTTAACATGAAAAAATACTCTATTTCGGGCTGCATGGAAAGAGGCAACATAATCTATAAAATAAGATTCTACTTTATCCAAGGAACATCCCATAGCATCCTGTGTAACAACACCTGCAACATCTACTTCTTCAGTTCCTTCATGCTGATTTTCTACCAACCAACAATATTTCTTTACCTGCTCTTTCTTTCCATAACACCGTAATTGACCATTCATGCTTTTCAATTCCTCCATTCTTAGTGTACTTTCTTCTACCATTGCTATACTCCCACTCAATCAGAAACCCCTAAGAGTGACCTGTAATCAAACACAAACCTGCTCCCTGCAACCTTAGCTCTGATACCACTTGTCAGGAATCTAGAACAACAAACATGCTCTGATTCCACTGTTAGGACCCAAAAGCACAATTGATTACCATGTACAAGCAACTAAATGCAGAATTTAACTAGAAGTAACAAGTAATTAGAATTCAAAAATAACACAGAATATGAGAGACAATACCCAATTGTATTAATACTCTTCTAGAAGGAAATACAACAAAGAAGATGCCACAATCTTCTTCCTTACACACCTCTAGGGCATAAATAGTAAATCTCTTCAAGAGATCACTCTCTCAATTATGGTCCCAACACACAACTCAAACACAGAGTTGGTGTTCACCTCCAACTAGTCAGTATCACTACTTCCAGTACACAAGTACTCCACATACTCCATGATCGAGTACACACCATACTCCAAGTACATAATCATACTTCAAGTAGATCTCCCTAATATTGCACCTTGCTATGTTGCCCGTCTCTTTTGACCTTACTATCTTGTAGATCCACCTTAGACCTTGCACACACAAACACCTACAAATCAATGATCTTACTTGCACATGTAGATCTCCAAATGTGGCCTTGCACACTTGTCGACCAAGATCATACACACATGAAGAACCCTTCTGATTCTCCAAACTAGCACCCCTGTGGATCTTCTACTAGAACTTGCACAACCTATAGCTCTACCTAATCATACACACTCAGCACCCCTGTGGAACTAGGAGGAACACACCTTGCTTTCTTCACTTTGAAGGAGCTAACCTTGCTCTTACTCAACTAGCTCGCTTTATAATAGAGCCCATGAGTCTATTATATAGATCTCATGTAAACAATAATTAGACATCCAATTACAATAATTAGATCCACAACTCAAGACTAAAATTAGTCTTTACATGTAAACAACCTGTTTAACTAACTAACTATTCATCAACAACCAGTTTTGGAATGCACAGGTGACTGACGTCGGTCCCTATTTGTCTGGAGATGACCGACATCGGCCGATCTCTGACTGATGTCAGTTGGTCTATACACTGGATATGACCGACATTGGTTGCGCCTACCGACGTTGGTTTCTGTAACACTGAGCAATCCTCCTCCATGTTTACATCAGTGAAGCTTTTAGCTCCATAACCTAATAGATAACTCAAGCATGAAAATGCTTGAGATACATAATGTTCATTAAATAATCTAATTCATACCCCTATATAGTAGCTAACCTATATGTATTAGATCCATAACTAGCTATGATAATGAATGGGCCCAATAAATTGGGTTTAAACTTACCTTTCTTCTCCCACTCAACATTATTGTTCTTTTGGTTTTGTTTTGACACAAGATCACTAAGTTTAAAATCTCTAGAGATAATGTGCTTGTTATAACCCTATCATAGCCAATTCTAATATGATTTAAGGTGATTAATAATGGCTATCCATTTATCATCTATGACTTCCATCTCTACTAATATAGCCACTTGATAGTCTTCCTCATCAATAATGTCCTCTAATAAAATATGTGAGGAGTCAATCTCAATCTCAATAGGAGGAATTAGTTCAAAACCATAGACTAGGGAATAGGGTGTCACACTAGTGGAGGTATAACTTTAGTGAATTATGCCCAAAAGGGTGGGAATAATTTCAAATTCCATTAGTGATTAGTGTCATCGACAATATTTTTTTATAACTTTGGCAATGGTTTTAATGGATGCCTCAGCTTGGCTATTACCTTGAGGGTAATAGGGAGTGGAAAATTTGTGGTTAATATGGAATTATAAATAGAGGAATGCAATGTCTTTATTTTTAAAAGATGTGTCATTATCTGAGATGAAGGTATAAGGAATTCCATAATGGAAAATGAAGTGGTTTAATATGATTTTGGAAATTTTATTATTAGTTATAAAATTAAGAGGCATTACTTTTACCCATTTAGTGAAAAAGTTAGTAGTAGTGAGTATATGATTATGGCCATCTAAAAAGTTGGGGTTAAACTTTACTATGAGATCAAGCTCCCATGTATAAAATGGCCAAGGAATTTTAACTAGTTGAAGTGCCTATGCCAGAGCATGAATAAGATCACCATGTTTTTGACATACCACACATTTATTGACATACAAGCATGCATCTACTTCTATAGTGGGCCAATAATATCCTGTGAGAAGGATATTTTTAGATAGGACCATACCACTATTATGGTCCCCATAAATCACTTCATGAACTTACTTAAACACTAAGTTAAATTCTCCCAAATTTAAACAATGAAGTATAGTTCCATCATATCCTTTATGATATAGTGTGGCACTAAGTAAGGTATAACATGAGGTATTGTGAATAAAGGATTTTTATTAGATATGATAAATATTTTTAGGAGTAATGTGGTCATGGAGTTAGTCATATAGATCTTGGTACCAAGGTGATTTGGGACCAACAATATCACATACCATCTCAGATGTTGAATGTTCATGATTTAGTTTTAAACGATGTTTAATAAGGAACTCATAATTTGGAACATGATCTGTGATTGTTATGAATGAGCAACTGGTTAACATTACATCTATAATGTTATTATAGGTACTTGGTATCTCATAAAATTAGATATGTTTGAATTTTTTCTTAAGGCTATCCACCATGCCTTTGTAAGGTATAGGTTTATTGTCCTTTTTTTGGTATTGCCCTAATTCATAATCAACTGGGAATCCTTATGAACATGCAATTGATTAATGTCCCATTATACGACTAGGTGAATCCCTACTATTAATTCTTTTTATTCCACTATATTGTTGGTGAAAGTAAAATTAATATGAAAACCCTTTGGAATAAGATATCTTATGGTGTTATGAATTGAATTTTAACTCTTGATCCATGAGATGTGTAGGATTGTCAAAGTATAGTATCCAATGCCGAGATTTAGTATAAATTTATATTTCACATAAATTTTGCTTATTGTATAAATAAATTTTTAAAACTTGAAAGAAGGGTGAGATTAGTAGAAATTGATATGTTGTGTACAGTTGTGGAGACTCCTCTTTGTCTAGGAGGGAATGAGTTATAGATAAGAAATCACTAAAGAAATTGTCAGTTATTTGGATAGTAGGGTGGATTGTATAGCATGAGATAGATTGAAGAAACATGAGATTCTTTGGAGGTTGTCAATCCACACTTTTAAATAATTAAGTTCTAAAAATGATAGACAAATTGCTTACATAAATAATAAAAGATACTAAAATCAAATACAAGAAGTGCTAGAGAAGCAATAAGTGATTTTGACTAATTATAATAGTAAATTATTAAATATAGATGATAAATAAGTCACACATGGTTCAAAAGGTTGAGTGATCCTTTGTGGTAAGACATAAAATCAAGAAATGGAATTTGGTCAGTGTCTAATAGGTCAAATAAGCTTACTATTAAAAATCATAGATAGAGACCATCAGTGGTTAGGGTAAAACCATTGGTGGTTGGGTAATCATTGATGGTTAATGACCATTGGTGGTTAGGGTCAAACCATTAAAAATTGGGAAATTATTTGTGGTTAATGTAAGATCTAGTTTTGGAAGAGAAGTTTGGCTGGGAAGGTTATAGGAGGGTTCTAGAAAGTGAGCTTGGATTGAATGCTGGTTGTAAGATAGAGGGAAAGTGACACAAAGAATGACACAAAAGAACTAATTACTAAATCTTGATAAGGAATAGATACTTAGCTTTATTGTTGCTAATTTGAATAATATTTGGGTTGTTTGAAAGCTTGTTGTGGATTTTAAAGCAATTTTGATAGAGTGATAGTACCATAGTTGTTGATTCATGAGTTGTAGCAACACTTTTGATCTCTATCCTAGTCACTAGAAGCTAAAATAATACCTACACAAAGAATATCTAATATATTTCACAAGAATTTATTCATAATAAGTTCTAATAATGATTAATTATGATCTTTCATCTCCTCTTCCTCTCTTAATATAGAGGGAAGGGAGTGGTGAAACAATAAGCTCAACAAGGTGTCTAAAAAACTATCTAATTTTAAGCTCAACATGGATTGATTATGTGAATGAATAAAGTAGCTATTTATAGAAAATCAAGCTTGAGTTTGAGTTACAGTTAAACCTTGAAGTGTTTAAGGGCAAACCATTAGTGGTTAGGGTTAACAATTGGTAGTTAAGGGTTAACTATTAATGGTTAGGGGCATAGTCACAAATGGCCAGAGTTAGCCATTTCGACTAATGCTTGGTGGGGTAATTGGTTAGGAAATGGTACCAAATGGGTCTAAGGGTGGTCTAAGGGTTAGTACAACATATATAACTATAGTGTGTAATTTTTTAACATCTATATTTTGCCCTTTTTTGTTATGCAATTTGTATCTTCGAGATACAAAATAAAAAATGGAAGGGTAGTATAAGGTTAGATGCCCTAAGTATGTGAGGAGGTATTCTCCCTCAAACCAAAAATCAATGAGGTGAAATAAAGTTAATAGTGGGTTTGACAAGAAATTAAGTGGGTGATAAATTTGGTGAGAGTTTGGATAATTAAGTGTAAGCATGTACATAAAATGTGACTAAGTGTGATATCATAAATCATACATACACTAGGATGTCATAGGTGAGGTAGTACTAAAACATAGTTGGTACTATAAAGACAATTGACAAGTATTAGGCCAAAGTGACCAAATCTAGGTGGTGTGGTTAATTGGTGGGTTAATGAAGAAGGTGATCTTGAGTAGGTATGGTTAATTTAAATGTTGTTATGGTAAAGAGTTGATGAAAGGTGTAGTTATTATGTAAAAATTTATATTATAGTTGACCATTGACAGTCAAGGTCAATCATCAATGGTCGTAGAGTGAATGTTGATGTTTGGATGTTAGCCCTAAAAAGGCAACAATAAAAAGTCAAGTGAGGATTGTTATTATTCATTTTCAAATTGACCTATAGTGTTTATCTTTGTTTGTGCAGTGATGTTTGAGATTTTTTGATTAGTTAAGTCAGAGGTTTATTTGTGTGTTTGATGAGAATTTAAGTGGTGAGTTGGAGCTTTAATCAAGGTGGGCCATAGTAGAGGAGATCTAATGAGGATGCAGAGAGGTCAAAGGAGAACATGAGACTAAGTGGTGATGGCTTCATGAGTTCCACCATGATGATGATCATGAAATTAGGTTAGTGGTGTAATTAAATTTATGGTTTGTATAGTTTTTATTTAGTGGGTGGGGATAGGTGGATTGAAAGAAAGGGGTCTATGAGATTTAGGTATAAAATTGGGTATGGGGTGGGTAGTGATTAGGTGGTAGCTAGTGTAGGTGATAGTTATTATAAGTTTAGGTTAAAATTTTGAGATGTGGTGGATGTTTTGGGTAGTTTAGGGAAACCTTAGGGCTTTTAATGTCATTTATGTTCACCATACAGTGACCATCAATGGTCACTATTGACCATCACCAGTAGATAAGTGACCATTAAAGGGGTCAATGTGGATACCATCAATAGTTTACCACCAAATAGTTGGTGGTTCACTATTGAACCATTGGTGATTGAGGGTCATTGATGATGGTTTCAAAAAGAACCATCACTAATCAATACTTGATAGTTGGTGGTTTTAGGATAAGTTGAAAATGTAGTAAAAGGATGGGTAAAGGGTAAATTAGGTAAGGTGGAAGAAGGGTAAATTATGTAAGGTTGTGAAGGGTAGTGGTCATATGTGGTTGTTATGATAGGTGAAGTATACTAAGGAATGCATCTAACCTTATAGGTAAGGGAGTAATTATAGATACGAGATCAAGTGTATTGTCTCTTGGATGAGGTCCATTTAACAATGACAAACTAGGAGTGGGATCACTTAATGATAGTGGGCTTAAGAGGTATTTGATATTATTAATGTGTGCCTAGAGATGTATCCATATTGGTGGACCTCCTAGACACTAACACATTTTTACTACTGATCAGAGAGATGATGATCTTACTA
This sequence comes from Torreya grandis, assembly GCA_037957365.1. Classification (NCBI taxonomy): domain Eukaryota; kingdom Viridiplantae; phylum Streptophyta; class Pinopsida; order Cupressales; family Taxaceae; genus Torreya; species Torreya grandis. Next base: position 695,423 of record JARHVA010000668.1, read on the forward strand.
AAGGAAATCCACAAGATCATGAGACTACCTATACGAGGTGACTAATAGAGCACATCAGTGATGAGGAGTGAGATGAGTTCATGGATATGCTATAAGGGGAGGATGCAGTGCATGTGAGGTAGCATGGAGGAGGCATCCATTATACATCCTTAGATCACAAGGATAGGGGGGTGAGATTAGTGATGATGATGATAGTTGTGACTTGTTATGAATTGCCAGACTTGAGCAGTGGTAGATTTACTTTGGTGTTGTTAGGAGATCTTGTAGGCATGATGATGGATTGGATAATGTATGCTTGGGCACTTATCCTACTAGTACAAATCTACTAAGATCTCTAGGGTTATCAATCATATAGAAGGTATGGCATCAATATGGGGTTTGTGCTACACTATTGGGCATATGAGAACATTAGGGTGATTAGACTAGGTGGTTTACCATGGCATGGATTTGTTTAGATGGAATATAGAGTCAAGTTTAAGTGATGGATGCACAATCATGTGCTCATCAGACCAAGGGAGGGATATGGGACCTAGAATGTTACTAAGATAGGTTGGATGTACTCATCTAGGGTGATGTCATATGGAGACTATATGTCAAATTTCCTACATGGGTATGTCTTTTAAGGTAGACCCTATCATTGTAGAGTTATAGGTGGATTGAGGGCATGCAGGACCTTGAGGTAGATTTAATTCCTTTTGATAGGGCGAGGAGGCAATTTGGGTTAGTGTAGGATATCCCAAGTAATTTCCCATGGTACCAAAGGGAGAACAAGAAGTTTCCACTACTTGAGCCATAACTACAAGAGTTTGATTTTGATAGAGAGGAGTTACCAGTGAGACTATAGATTGATGATGTAGGGGTCACATAGGAGTACCTTGTGTGGTTCTAGGCACACTATGATATGAAATTTTTTGGAAGAGATGATGGCCAATAGGATATGGATGTGGATGTAGAGCGGGGGTGGGGATCAAATGGAGGTGGATGCCCTTGATATATAGACATTGATTGTAGAGAGAGACTAGGCATGGGGGCACTAGTTGTAGCATAAGAGGCTTCAACATCAGTGACCCAGGAGAGGGATGTGGCATAGGGCTAGGTGGCCATGCTTACCAGGGAGAGAGATTAGGCTAGAACTTAGATAACCATGGTTATATAGGAGAGAGATTATCTTAGACAAGTAGGAGATAGAGTATCAATTAATAACTATCTCTATGGAAAGATATATAGTGATAGTTGAGAAATTAAAGTACTATGAGGCCTTAGTGTTTACACATCTTATAAATGATCCCAAATGGGGTGAGTATAGAGTAGGGATCACTTAAGGGGCTAGCAGTATAACACTAGGTCATTGGGATAAATTTTTAGGTAGACATGTAGGGTCAAGAGGTAGGCAAACTCCAAGAGGTAGTGGTGCTCTAGGGTCCTAGACTCATATGAGACCTTGTATTGGATGTACTATATGGTTTTGATACCAGTTTATAAGCTGATGTAGTGAGATGTATGTGTTTTTTAGAGATGTAAATATTATTTTTGTATATGATCATTTTGATTATGGGATCATGATAGATAGATGTGATTATGTATTTTGCCTATAGTTACAAATGTCGTTAATGTTAAGATCATGATGTTTCTTATGATTAACATGTTATTGTTTATGGTTTGCTCACCTAGCTAGGAATGTGATGGATGGCATACATGGATGAATTGTTAATATATGATGTGATAAATGATAATGATGATAGATGGTTTATGGCATGACATACATGGATGACTTGTTAATATATGACGTGATAAATGATAATGATGATAGATGGTTTATGATTAGTTGATGTGATTGGTTATGTAGACATTATTTTTTTAATATGATAATGATTATTATGGTTGGATGTATGAATCATTATAAATGTGGATATTTTTAGATTAATTAATATATATTTCCTTACTTTTATAGGCATGTGATGATGTAGCTTGTTAGTTTATGCTCATGACGATGTTTGATATTTGATGAATGTTATTATGTTCATGATGGGATGATTATTATGATGTTATGTTTTGTTGGACATGGCTATAATGTTTGTGATTATGATTATTGTTGTGGTTATTGATGACTATGTTCATAAGAAATATGTCTATGATGTTATGATGTGGATATGATTATGGTTATGGGTATTGATGATGATGCTCATGTTGTAAAATTAATGAGTCTATGCTTCTTTATCTAGATTAGACATGTGGTGGATATCATAAGTAAATGACACATTCTTTTTTGATATATGATTAAATGGTTGTAGATATGATATATGGTTGATGTATTTGGTTAGTAGGATGAAATGATGTGTGATGTATGAGATTGGTTAAAAAAACACATATAATAGGTTGGATAAAAAAACCAAATGTGAGAAAAGACAAGAATGAGAAGACAATAAAAATAAAAGCATCTAAATAAATGTATCAACAAGTAGGTATGAGGGAATACAAAGAAGGCATGATACTTATTCTTTGGCATGGACTAAAACAAACCAAATTTAGATCAGCTTATGAACCTAAGACCTTAATATGCTTTGTAGTAGCGCTTGTTTGTTAGTTAAATAATTGTGTGATCATGTAATGTCAAGTAAGGTCAAAAATACCTTGTTTTATAGAGGTTATAAAGGGTAGATGGATGAAAATGGAACCTTATTATGAGACCAACATTCCTCTTCTATATGTTTAATAAAGATCTAGTATAAACAAGTCCATGTCATATAATATGTAAACTAATCAATATGAGAAGTCTACTTATAAAATTCGATTGCAGTTTTCAAAATTATTTTTGATTTGTCTGATTTTGATAATGGGACTTTTGATCAAGAAGTTGATCGATGCAACAAGATTCATAGGAATTTATATGCTTTGATAAATGCTTTACTCATCCATCCTTCAAAGGAGTGGTCTAAGTTTTTGATATTTGTTTAAGTCTTTTGATAGCTATCTTTCAAGGGAACAATCTACCTTATATTGAGCCATTTTTATTAATTTTGGTAGCTATCCTTCATGGGAGAAATTTGAAAATTCTTGGAATGACCCATAGAATATATGATTTTTTGCTTGAGTTGTGATTTTTTGAATTTTTTTGTTTTTTTATTGACATGGATTTGCTTATATAGGCTTTAAAAGTTTACCTTCATGAAGGCAAGACTAGACCACAAGAAGGTTGATGAGGGATAAAAGAGTTTTAAGTGATAATGACCATGGGAATCCATCCTATAAATGGATGGAAAGTACCATGAGAACTATACCATGGATAGATCCATGGTACCCATGTTCAAGATTAGGTGAAGGCTATAACGGATAATCACATGATTCAACTTTAATCAGTTGTTCTTAAAATAAGGAGATGTATGTGGGTAAAAATAAGGGATGAGATTAAGTTAGACAAAAGGTGAGGTTGAACTTGTTTAATAAAAGAAAGGATGTAGATGTGAAGCATTTTGTAGACATCTAATTTTTAACACCATTTATGTTGAAATTATCAATCTTACTCGAATTGCACTCAAATATCCAATTTAGGTCAAAATCACTAAAATGCACTAAAGTGGCTTGAACTTGTCATTTATAAGTACCAATTTAGGCTAAAGTATCCATAAATGGGGTAATGAATTTTATGTGATTATTAACTTTGATCAATTCATTTCAATTCAAAATGACGATTTTGCCTCTTTGTGCTCCATATCAATCTTTTTTTCTAATTCATTAGTACACATTATGTACTTTTGTTATTTTGTGTTGGAAATATCCTAAATGGGAATACTATTCCAATGCATCTAACATCTCCTTCCAATTTTTCTCAAGTCAAATTATAACCCAGTAATATGATTTTCTGACCATTTTGATTAATTGAGGGCCAATATCCAAGATTTGTACTAATATTGATTAATCTTGTTTAAGACTAATTAATTAAAATCAAGGGCATAAGATAATTTTTGATGGAGGACATAAGGGAACTTGTTGAATATTTCATTATTAGAGATTGATTTATAATATTTGCATCATCAATTCAACTTGCCAAAATATCAATCAAATATCTAAATTTGGTGGACATAATCATGATTGACCTATGTCTCCCCCATGAGTCTTTCCTCTAGATATTTATAATAATATTGATGGATGTAATTACAAATGTTAGATTAATTCATGACCACACATCTCAATCTTGAGATGGACAGTCATGGTTGATCCTGAACAATCTCAAAAATATATAAATAGAAAGCCTTATTTTACCATTTTTAAGCTAAAATTGTGTAAACTTATAATGCTAAAATATCTCCACAAGTCATTTGTATTTTTATTATTTTGTTATTTTCATTTAGATTAGGTTAATTTCTAGGGAAAATAGATATTTTATATCATGAGCCTATGTTTTGCATAGAGTTCTTGAGGTAATGGAGGAGAAAATAAGCCATTGTTGACAAAGACTAGATCTATAGATCAAGGGGAGACAACGCTTGGATCCACCTTTGCGTAATGGAGTCCTTTAGAAAGGAAATGGTTGATTGCTTTCTTTCATTTGTATATTTTTATCATTAACAACCCCACATGAATAGTTTGGCTTAAATTGTCAATTCTTATGAATTATTTTTTGAATTTTCATGACTAATGTTTGAATTGATCTTCTTCATAATCTACTCTATATTTTGGCATGCTTGGTGGGACATGTTTGTGCACCCTACATTTTTGAACAAAAAATGGATGTTAAAATAGCTCTTATTTTTAATCTATTTACTTTTAAAAAAAAATTGACAGGTTTTTCTCATCGGTTTCACCCTAATTCTCTCAAAATTTAATTAAAATCTGATTTGTAGTTTATAAGTTGACTCTTTTAGTGGCTGTCACTTTTTATTTTCTATTTTTTTGGTAAAAATAGATACCACATTGTTAATAATTTTTTTAATTGACTAGTTGTATTTGATTTTTTATAGAGAGGTGAGCCTTGGAGTTATTGCCAACTTATAATTTTTTTATGATAAACTGATATATATTTTAAAAGTTATGATTAAAATACTAACTATAGGTTTTTATGTTTTATATGTTTGGTTTTATTTGTTTTAACCTTATAAATTGATGTTTGCATGTTTCATAGGTTTTATTTTTTAAAATATTTATTGAGACTTTTATTGATATTTTTTATAACCATTACCTAAGCTAATGTGTTTATATTTTGTGATTTTGCTTTCAGGTCGACATGTCATCCAAACCCAAGAGCATAATTTTCAAATTTGCCTATTTCATTTGAAAGAGTGCTTCAAATATTAACTACATGATGACCATTTTATTGCAATTTATACTTATAAAGTGATACATTAGTGATTAATTAAGTCTATTTAACCTCTTTGTAGGTGCTTAAAAATAATTAAAAACATTTTCATTTAGTACTTAAGTAAAAAATGCTTGTTTATATGGAATGTTTGTTTTTTTAGTTGTTCTTTAAAAGTTTTTTCAACTTAAGGTTAAGGGGATAAATAACATCACCAAAAATTTAAATTTAGTTCTTTAAAATTGAACTAAATTCAAATATTTGTTTTCAGTAAGTCATTTATCATTGTTTGCTTAGTTTAAATTTGTTTGAGCAAAAAGGAAGTTGTGCATGTATGGTCTCCCCCCATCCCCTATAGGGAACTTGTGGGATCAAAAGCACCATCTTCATTTAAAAATAACTTAGTCTAAAGGCATGGAAGAGATGTTGTGAAGGCTCTCCCCAAGACCTGTATGGCTTGGGTGATCTAGAAACAACCTTAAAGCTCTTTTACTTAGTTTTTATTTTATTGCATCTTGGATTATGTAGGGGATATCATTACCTCTCACAAGTTATTTAGGGAAGATTTGACTTGAGTCTTCATCTCTTAGCATCATCTTCAACCCCTCTCCATGGGGGTATATAAATTGGGATCACCCCACTGGGATGGTTTTTTGAGTGATTAAACCATCTTCTATCATGGGGGCTAAGCCCGGGACATTTGAGCACATTGGACATCACACTATAATGAGCGAGCGATGGATGTAGTGGTTGTAAAAAGGGAAATACCTTTTTATAAAAAATCAAGTGCCATAGACCCAAATGATGTGATGTTTCTCTTGCATTTTGATGTGAAATTCTTGTGCATCTGATCTTTCTAGAAACATTTGAAAACTTATTAGTTTATTTAACCCACTTTGCCATACCTTGCTAGTTTAGGGCTTAAGATGATTAATTTTTTGATTTGTCTTTGTCTTAGATTACTTGGTATTGTTTTGGGTCAAAACTTACTTTTTAGCAAAGCATCATAAACCAAACACATTGTGTAAAAATTCTTTGAGAGTGATTAAACCATCTTCTATCATTGGGGCTAAGCCTGGGACATTTGAGCACATTGGACATCACACTATAATGAGTGAGCGATGGATGTAGTGGTTCTAAAAAGGGAAATACCTTTTTATAAAAAATCAAGTGCCATAGACCCAAATGATGTGATGTTTCTCTTGCATTTTGATGTGAAATTCTTGTGCATCTGATCTTTCTAGAAACATTTGAAAACTTATTAGTTTATTTAACCCCACTTTGCCATACCTTGCTAGTTTAGGGCTTAAGATGATTAATTTTTTGATTTGTCTTTGTCTTAGATTACTTGGTATTGTTTTGGGTCAAAACTTACTTTTTAGCAAAGCATCATAAACCAAACACATTGTCTACAAATTCTTTGAACAAGGAGGCATTACACTATCTAAGTGAAAATAATATTATTCCTTTTTAAAATTGTCATCTCAAACATTGTGTCATATCATCTATTTTGGTGAAATTATGTTAGACTTTTGAGTATAGATCATTTGCCAAATTTTATTAAGTCCCTCATTGATAATTTAAATTTAGAATTGGAATTTTCTAGGTTTTAAAGGTTGATGTGTTAAATTGGGTTCACCATTTGTACTTGACTTGTTCTAACTTGGGTTTAATTCCCCATTTGAATTTAGTGTCATTTATAGACTCATTATCACATTATCATATTTGGTGAACTCAATTCATATTGAATATCACTCACACTTTATACTACCATTTATATTACCATATGGTGGTCTTATGCTACCCATTTAGTTTTAGCTTTATACTTAGGAGTTCTTGCATGTTTCTACATCATGAGTTTCTTAGTTTACATTGTATCCTTCTTAATTTGAAGGTATCTTTTCTAGTTTTTTAGTATAAACTCATTGAAGTTGAACTAGATTTTTTAGTATTGACGTATCTAAAAAATCTATGTTTTAGTATACTAGTGACATTCTAGGCTTTTCAAGTTATCAAACCCTCTTCTATTTTATATGATTTCAAATTTACCCAAAATTTGAGTAATTTTTTCAAAATATACTTATAATTGTGTGTTGTTCCAAGATACTCTCCTCTTATAGTCTCTTTGGTACCTTAGTCATTTGTTTGGAAGAAAGATAAAAAACACACAACTTGTTTAAAATTTTAGAAAACATAGTCTAAATCTTGGAAAACATAGAGAACAAAACTTTTTCAACATGATGATAAGTTACACTTGTAATAGGGTATTTTTTATCCCTATTTCTGAGGTAGAGAAATTTTATGATGGATGAAAGTATTCTATCTTGTTTGAGGATGTCACCCTCTTTGAGCCTATTTGTTGAATATCAATCTGATCCATACTAGTTTTTGTATGTCATCCTCATCTTGCTCCTTTGATTTGTGTACCAAACTCAAAGGTTATAATTTTAGGATATCCTCCTTTGATTTTTACTCTTTTCTCAAAGGTTACCATATTAGGTTATCCCCCTTCGCCTTGTGTAAGTGATCCAGCTCCATAATGTATGAAGGTTACCATTTTACGCTATTTTCCTTTAGCTTGTGTGATTAATAAAACTTCATAACATGTAAAGGTTAAAATTTTAGGACCTCCTCCTTTGGTTTGCACAAGTAACCAAAATAATCAACATCTTGTTGTTACCATTCTAGTCCCATTGCCTATATTTATTGAGCCTATTGTTGAAGATCACCCATTTGATGAACCAGATTTTGTTGATCCCTTCTTCAATAGTATAATTTTTAGAGATCCCATTATTGAACCATAAACCATTGTTCTTATTAAACTAAATGTTCCCACTTTATAAATTCCATGCTGATCTTTGCACCAAAACATCAACCATTACCTCTTCAAGATCCATCTTATGAGGATCAAAATGTGTTCAAAATTGATTTTTTGCAACCAATTGTGAACCAAAACCATGAGGTTATTATTGAAACACCTATTTGTGACAAATTAACCTATGATGAATTACCTAGTCATATATTACCTATTTTTAAAGAGCCTCATCTCCTTGACAAGCCAGTCTTTGTAGAGTTATCTCTTGATCTTTTCCCACTCATTGAGGAGTCTCCTTCTGATAGATAAGATTATGTCAAGTTGTCCCTCGAGTGGTACCCTATCTTTTAGTGGCTTCACTTAGATGAAACATTCTATGTTGAACCCTTCCTAGATGAAACACTTTTTATTAAGCCCATTATGCCATCATAGGCTATTACTTGTCCAAAATTTAGCATTCAATAAAACATTAAAGAAACAACCATATCAAATGAAGAAACAACATTAGAGTTAAGTTATAATTTTGTACTGACATTGGATTTAGCATTAGAACTAAAATTAAGATCAGTTGTGACATCAAATTTAGAGTCCCTTGTATTGGAATCATATTCAAAAATAAAATATAGTATCATTTGTTATAACATTGGTTATAATTGCCTTGTGGATCAATTTGAATATATTTTTTATCCTTCTATGGTTTTTGAAGATAATTAATTCAATATCAACATGGGTTCTCATAGAATATTCTATGATGATTGTGCTACCATTTATCATTCCATTATTTCCACCCAATATAGCCATTATATTGACATTCCACCTCCCACAAACATTGATTAGGACTGATACAATCACACTTTGTTGAACTACATCCATGACAAAATACCATTTATAGAATATTAGAGGGATCAGGATCAAGTTTTTGCATATGGAGAAAAATCTCCTAGTGAAACCTTTTTGGAGGTGCTAAGGGATGACCAAAGATCAAACTCAACATCTTTTAGTGAGACCTTTTCAAAGGTGCTAGAATATAATCAAAGTCAAATGTTAATATCTCTTCGTGAAACCTTCTCAAAGCCACTTGGGATAATTAGGACAAATTCATTGGTAAAAACCTCTTCAAGATGCCAAAAACTGAGCACAATATTTATTCACTACTTACTAAAGATGGTATTTAAGATCAAATTAATATAGCTTCTAATCTACAACATAATTAGATGGTAGCTACTCTTAGGATCAAACAATAGAATAATTTGTTGGACCTATCAAGAGAATCTTTAAAGGTAATCGACCTCACTATAACTAAAATTATGTTGAATATAGAATCAATAACATTATGTGTGAATAAAAGTCCTGATCTTTATTTGTTTCCCATTAATTATACATTCCATTATCATCCACCTATTCATTACCTTCTTATATCATTTATCCTAACATTATTTACTATCACTAGTAGCACTTTCCTTTGTAGAGGCTATAAGGATATCTTATCTCAATATTTGAAGGAAATAGAATCAATGACTAATGGAGATCATGAACACATTATTGAGATCCAGATTGGTAACAAGTTCCTAATAGAATAGATTTTTTGAAAGGCTATTGGATAACAACTTTATAACTGATCATTTTTGTTGTCTCACATATTGACTAGGATGTGCATCTCCCTATCAGTAAGAGAAGTAGAACCATTTTTCACTTTTATAGTTACCATTTGTCATTACCATGTCTTGTATCTTAGGGGAAACCCTATAAACCCTCTTTAGGTATATTATACCATTGTGTTTCATTTACCATATTGTTTGAATTACATTGAATTGAGTTTTTTTGGGACTATGTAGGTAGCACTCAATTTCCATTGAGGTCAGCTTGATCACTCCTTTATTCATGCTCTTACTATTTTTTAAGTATCTTGTCCCACACTCTCACCATTTTTCAAGCAACCTAAGCCATGCTCTCACCATTTTGTGAGCAAACTAAGCCAATCATCATTTGGGGGCAATTTTGTTGCCACTATAGCTAATTATCTTCTGATCATTTTCCTTATACCATTTATTTACTATTAACCAAGGTTTGTTTTTATCCATCCTAATTATCCCATTTTGATCTTGGTTCCTTTTTTCATCTTGCACTTTCTGTGGGGGGTTTCTAATCTAGTTTCAATAATTTTATAATTTTGTGTTGAATGATAGTCTATGATAGTAGTGTGACATTTGATCTAGAAATCTATCTTTCATCTACATCTTATTTTGTATCATTGATTATAACCACCTATGGAAAAACTAGTAGTACCCCTGATTATAACTGCCTTTAGGAAAATCAGTAGTATGATGTAATTTCATAATTATAACCACCTATGGGAAAATTAGGTATAATTTCTCTTTATCATGCATTGCCACATCATATGGTCATTATTATTATCATTTGCATTTATTCACAAACTTTTTGTGGATTGATCAAATTTTCATTGCATTTTGTGTAGGTAGAATTATTGTGACTTGAGGTCCTAATGAGATTATGCATGTTATGATCAATTCATATTGAGGTCAACTTAGTCCCCCTTTCATCATGCTCATGCCATCTTACAAGTATTTTAAGTTGGTGCACTCTCTCAATTTCATGAGCTAGACCATTTTGTATCTCTTAATTCTCAATTGAGTTGAGATACCTAGAAAATTACAAAAACATTCATAAAACATTTTAAAACTCCAAAAAAAATTGTTTATTTGTATTGTTTTATGTGTTATATGTGGTATTTTAATTTCTTGTTTGGTCTTGCTTTTTTGTTTCATTTTCCAAGTACATCTTGATCGTCCACGTAGATCTTGATTATTTATATCTCTATCTCATGTTATCAATTTGTTCTTGTCTTGTTTTTTAAATGTTGTTGTTCTTACTTTCATCTTGATTGTTCATATCTTGATCTTAAGTTAGGTTCATTTATGTTTATCTTTTTATTTGTATTTGATTTTTTGTTTAAATGTAAACAATTATAACTTTGGTCTTGGTCATTGTTTTACCATTATCCTTAGTTATAGGTGTTCACATTTGAACTAGCTCCTCACACTTGAAATTCCATGTCATTTTAAGTTATTCATACTTATTATGCCTAATTTCTTTTGATATATCAAGTAATTTGTGCTCTAGTGTCAAAGTCTTAAATGTCAACAAAGCTTTGATGAACAATTTTCAAGATCAATATGCACAATATAGGCTCATGATATGAAAATAGGCATCTAGGTAACATGCATTTTAGCACTTGAATCTATGCTTATATGTGCATCTCTTTGAATACATCATGAATCTAATCAATCTTTGGTCAGTTTTCATCATCCCTCATTCCATTCTCTCATACTTTTAGGTGAAATACATTAGATTGAGGTCAATTTGGACTATGTAGGTTGTGCTTAGATACATGACATATTCTAGTTCAGCTTAGTAATGTTTATTCTTCTTTTCATCTCTTTCATCACTTTGTTCATCCTCATATGCATGGGGTTTTTGTGGCTCTAGAAGTCATTGTACCATTTCATCTATGTTTGTACCTACTCACTTTAATCTATGTTTAAGGTTATATTGTTGAGATAATTACTTACTAATTTACCCATGCTAGGGCATAACATTTGAACCAATTAAAAAAAAAAATCAGCCCTACAGGGGTAAGTCATTATTTATTCTTCATTAATGATCAAAATTAGCCTTACTAGGGTATAACTATTTTATCACAATCACATCTACCCTTCAAGGGCACTTATTATTATCATCTCTTTGGAAACCACATTCATATTTTCTTCTAATTCCAAGCTCTCCACACTTTTTCCCATGATGACATTGTTTTAGTGTGCAACTTGTCTCAAGATTGATCAATGCCATAAGTGCACAACTTATACCCTCAAATTGGGTACATTCAAAGTGTGTCACTTATATGTTTGGATTGAATCCATCCTATTCCCCTCATCTTTGGGGCCCATTATACCTCTAATTAGATTTTAATCATTGGTGGTAACCACATGTGTAAGTATTAGCTCATCAGGATGTGATCTATCCCATGGGTTAATCTCTCATTTTCACTCTCTTTTTGAGAGTCCATCCTTGTATTTCATCCTATTTTTTCTTCTTGAGGGGGCATCATCAGTATTTTCCAATTTCTTCTTGACAACTCTTTTTCTTAAAAAGATATTATTTTGTCTGAATGTCTCGCTATGCCTTCTCAAATAGGGGCAAAATGTAAACATCCAATTCCTAAAACCATTTGTGTTGAAATTTTTAATCTTACTCAAATTACACTCAAATACCTAATTTAGGTCAAAATCCCAAAAAATCACTAAAATGGTTTGAACTTGTCATTTACAAGTGCTAATATAGGCATTCTTGCTTCACTTATCTTGTAAAATTTTCCCCTATTTTAGAATACTATCATTCTAATTGATATAGTCTCTTATATACTATATTTTTATTCCTACCTATAATACAAAGTCAACTAGGATGATTGTATCTCTTATCTTTCTATTCTACCCTTTGTCTAGTAGTACATAGTCAACCTAATAACTTTATACTATTCTTATCCTATGTCTTCATAATACTCTATCAACCTAGTCAAATTTGTACCTATATGATTGACCCAATTCTTTTTTCTTGCTAACTTAGTTCTCTATCTCATTAAATATATACATGATTTCTATTTCTTCTTGCTCAACTCCTATTTCTTCATTGAGAATCATGAAATAATCTATCAGAATCTTCTTAGACAACATGAATCCATTTAGACACTATATGGGGTGCTCTTTTCTTCTTATCTTTTCTTTCTGTTTTTAGCCTTTGGGTCATCTTGTGATGCCCATCCCTACATATAAATACCCATTGGGGCATCTTACAATGCCCAATATTATTCTACATTGCATGATACCAAACTAATTAAACTTCAAGAAACCTTTTAAGTCACATAGGCTTATCTTTCATATGATCATCCTTGATATAGATTTTAGAGTAGATTTTTCCCTTCTTATAATTCTTTCTATATTTCATCCTTATAACACTTTTTTTAGGATATTATATAGGTCTCACCCTCTACAATACATTCTCTTTTTACAAACCTTAGTCCTTACTTTGGGCCTTTGGTTTCCCCTTTTCTCATGATTTAAATTGTAAAACCATGGATAGGACCTAGTATTCCTCATGATTTCCTTTTGTTCTCCTTATTTTCTTACTTTCCAATCATTTTTTCACCCCTCGGGTTTCTCTTTTATGAGTTTCAATGTAAGACCATGGATAGGACCTAGCCTTCCTCACAAATATCTTATTTTTAATTTACTTTTTACATGTTTTTTTCACCCTCATGAGTTTCTATTTTAAGAGTTACAGTGTAAGACCATAGATAGGACTAGACCTTCCTCATAAAATCACCATCTTTAATTTAGTGTTCCTTATCTACAATATTTGAAATGGTTTTGAGTTTGTGATCCTTATTCTCAACTTTGTCTTTTGTTTATTTTATAGATAAAATTTTCACAACAAATTGTGTTAGCATGTTTTCTTACATTTCCCTCAATCTTATGATAAGAAATCACACTCTACTATTATTGTATCCCTTGTTTATTTTCCCTTTGTCATATTTTTATGATTTGAAGTAATTAAAATTGTTTCATGTTTCATTCATCTTTATTTCCTTTCCTTTCACTCCACTTTGGATAAAACAAGGTCAAAATCAAGATATCACTTTTATTTCACCTAACTCAATGCAACTATTAGACATCATGATCTCTAAGTTATGTTTCTTTGAAACTAAGTGTAAAGTATTTAAATGAAATACATATTTATCACCCATGTTTATTTTTGTAAATCCATATGGAGGAGTAATATAAAAATCCATCAAAAAATATCAAATCCAAATCACTTAAAACAAAAAGAAATGATACAAAAGGAAACATACAAATTTCAAAAGTCAAAATCACACCAAAAGACATGATTATAATCACATATCCTATCTATAATAAAATCTAAAACTCCAAATTTTACCTTATGATAGAGTCAAGGTCTATTGGGGTGTAACAGGCCAGTAGATTGGAAAAGGAGAATTCAACAAACTCTATGGTGCTACCTAATTTATCATTCAAATACCCAATATTCACAATAGACTAATGGTTATATAAGTGGTCCTGAGGAATGGGGAACATGTTGTGAGAAGGAAGGTACATTTTAATTTTCATGCATATAGCCTTCATGGTATGATTTGCATACTTCATTTCTTGACCTAGGACTTGTGTGTCTAAGAGAGGTTCTTCAAAGATCTTAAGGTTGAAAGTCCTCTTGTTTTGAAAAACTTAATTTGAGTGTATTGATTTTCATAACGAGTTCCTCTACCTTCATTTTTACTTTCATTATCCCATCCACCCATTTCATTTCCCCCTTGATAGGCAAGTGTGATTCTAGATTTATTTTCCCTTCTTCTATATTCCTTCTTCTTCACATCTTAAAAACATACTAGCACTACTTTCTTTCACTTGTATCTATCTTTATAACAAAATAATATCTTTGAGTAACTATGGATTACTTTATTTCCACTATTGCTTTAAATCCCATCTTTTCTTTGTTTTATTTTACCATTTTTTATTATTGTACTATCCTTTTTGCAAACAACTGAGTCTGTTTCTACTTTCATGTTCTTTCCATTCTTGAGTGAGGTTGGCTTATTCCTTCTCACTCACCAATGTTGTTTTCCCTTTTATGTACTTTTTCCATTGATTATTGAGTCAAGATTGTTACTTCTCACTCATTAATATTGTTTTACCATTTTTTTTGACCATCTTTGTTTTAGTAAGGATTTTTACTGCTTTCACATTTATTTTTGATTACCATACTTTTTGACACATATCTTTTGTTTGAATTGGTGGTTTTTTCCTTTCTTACTTAAGGTGTTAGGTTGTGGAGCTAAAAGCTTCACTGATGCAAATAGGGGAGGAGGTTGCTGAAGGTTGCTGAGTTGCAGAGAAGCTAGGGTCGGTCTGATCAGCCGATGTCGACAGGATAGCATAGAGAAGCAACCGACGTCGGTCACCTCTGGGCAGACAGGGACCGACGTCGGTCACCTGTGTGGTTCAACTGCGAGTTAATTATGGGCATTTGGTTGACGAACCAAGTGTTTGCATGGTCAAGGCTAATTATAGACTCATAGCTGCGGATCTAATTATTGTAATTAGATGTCTAATTATTGTTTGATGAGATCTATATAATAGACTCATGGTTGTATTGGAAAAGTGTTCTAGTTTGAGTTGAGCAAAGTTTGTTCCTTCTGTGTGTGAGGTGAGCAAGGGTGTTCCTCCTAGTTCCATAGTACCAAGTGTAGGTGCTGGTTTTGGAGAGTCAGCTGGATTCTTCAGGAGTGTAGGATCTTGGTCACAGTTGCATGGCCTATATAGGAGATCTACATGGTAAGTAAGATCGTTGATCTGTAGGTGTATGTGTGTGCAAGGTCAAGGTTCACAGGTGAGCAGAACCGTTGTTTGATTTGCAGGTGTGCAAGATCATATAGACAGCAACACAACAGGGAGCAGTATCAGGCAGGATCTACTTGGAGTACAGGTGTGTACTCGAATAGAGAAAGAGAGGAAGGCAAGGGAGTTCCTTCCATAAGTATGGTCTGTTGAATTGCAAGTTGTTGCAGATTCATGGGAGATCTACTTGAAGTACCTTGAGTACTTGTTGAGTATGTGGAGTACTTGTGGAGTGCGTGGAGCACTTGTGGTGTGCGTGGAGCATGGGAGGTGAACACCAACTCTGTATTTGAGTTGGGTGTTGGGACCTGAGAGGGAGAGCTTTGGGGAGAAGATTTAATGTTCACTTGAGGTGTGGGAAACCTCTGTAAGGTGGTGGAGAAGAAGTGGGATCTTCTTTATTGTAATCTTTTCTGTAAAGTGTTAATACAAGTTATGTATTGTCTCTCATATGCTGTGTTATTCTGAATTCTAGTTACTTGGTGAATCTGGTTAATTTTTGCATATTAAGTTGCTTGGTTTGGTAATCAATTGTATGCTTTCGGTGTTTCGCATCCCTGACAAGTGGTATCAGAGCTAAGGTTGCAGGAAGCAAGGTTATGTTTGGTTACAGGGCACTCTCAGGGGTTTTTGATCGAGTGGGAGTAGAGCAACAACAGATCAAAGTAAGCTAAGGATGGAGGAGTTGAAAAGCACAGATGGTTACTTAAGGTCCCATGGAAAGAAAGAGCAGGTAAAAGAACATTGTTGGTTGGTAGCAGATCAGCATGAAGAAACTGAAGATACAGATGTAGCAGGTATTATTGCACAGGATGTGTTTGCAGGTTTCTTGGATAAAGTTGAATCTTGGATAAAAGATTCGGTTGCCTCTTTCCATGTAGCCCCAGGTAGAGGAGCTGGTGAGCCTTGCCAAAGGATTGGCAAAGGGGAAGTGAAGCTGAAATTGCAGGCGGCCAACACATAGGTGTTGATGAAGGTCATGCAGGTCCCAGGTCTGGAGATATGGCTAATTTCTTCAGAAATATTGGGTGATGAGAGATGCACAAGAACTCTCACAGCGGTAGCACTTGAATTAACTGGTGGTAAGAAAATAGATATACTTTATCTACTTGTTTATATTACTGATTCTTCTTCTATTGTGGAGACGTGGCTTTGTAGGCTTGGTCACGTGAGCAGGAAGGAGATGCATGTTCTTAAGCGAAAGACGGATATATTTCATAGGCTTAAGAACTGGAAAGCCTTGGTGTACTTGGAGGAGATGGCAGACAAAAACCAGTGGATGGCACTGGATACATCTGAGCAGGGCAGTTTGGACATGGGGATTGATTCAAAGGAGCTCACGGGTAAAAAGTCATCACTCACAAGTGAACACAGATACTGATGTCAGTCAAGAGGAACCAGCGTCGAATAGACAGGTGCCGATGTCGGTCATGTGCAGACCGAAGCTGGCAGTGTCGGGCAGAGTAAGACCGAGGTCGGTCAGATGACCGACGTTGGCAGTAGGTAAGACCGATGTCGATCAGGAAGACCGACGTCGACAGTAGGGACACCAGCGCTGGTAGGTTGGTAGTCAGGTACAAATGCATGGAAACCGACGTCGGTCGGATGCAGACTGTGGGGTGGCCGAGGTCGGTCACTGTAACGAATTTTGGGTGGACAGCATGCTATCAAGGAGTCTCAAACACCCATACAGAGGACTAAAGGCGTAAGTAGGCCCTCAAATTCATGTTCCTCTTCTTCATACTTGTTGCTAATTGTAGAGCAGGAAGGATCCAGGAAATAGGTGGGAACATGGCAGGATTATGATGCAGAACTAGATGAGAGTTTTGGTAGGTTTGCCAGCTGGATGAAAGCACAGAGACGAATGGATTCCTTAGTAGAAGAATAGAGAGAACGAATATGTGAGACGGAAGACCAGGTCATATGGTCTTGAGGAGCTGCAGGATAGTGGTACAGGTTTTGACAGGTGGAGGACAGAGCATGACTCTAGTCAGTGTCAGGGTAACTATTGTGGTTTGACTTACCAAGGGGATGATGATTACAACATCATTCTGTTGTTGTATGTGGATGATATGTTTTGCTATAGCAGGTTTGTACATACAGGGTTTTGCTGAGCTAAGGGTAAGATTAGTTTCAATGGCATGTCATGAGGAGTTTAGAGCAGTGGAATTCTTTGACATGGGAGACATGGAGATCACAGGTAGATTTTGTCTCCAGTGGGAGCTGATGTGAATCAGTTGTTGGCGAGGTTCAGGATGCAGAGCCGGAGCACACTAAGGGCTGGATAGGTACAGTGTCTGAAATCACATGAGGTCTGGTATAGACCTGAGTATTCCCATGCAGTGGGAGCTGTCAGAGTTAGGAGCCAATTTGGGGAAGTGGGTTCTTAGGTTTTTGAGAGGGACCAGCAGCAGGTGTTGCTATGCAGGGTCAGGACTTCACTACAGGTGTTGTAGGTTCGGATGTGGCAGGGTACTCAGATGACAGGTGGTACACCATGGGATGTGTGGTGGGTTGTCTTCAGGTGGGAGCTTGAAGAGGGATACAAACCAAGAAATAGATTAGATAGGGTACAGGTATAGGTACAGTGCAGCTGTTTATCTCCAAGTGGGAGATTGTTAGGTTGTGGAGCTAAAAGCTTCACTGATGCAAACAGGGGAGGAGGTTGCTGAAGGTTGTTGAGTTGCAGAGAAGCTGGGGTCAGTCTGATCAGCCGACATCGGCAGGATAGCATAGAGAAGCAACCGACGTCGGTCATATATCGGTCGATGTCGATCACCTCCGGGCAGACAGGGACTGACGTCGATCGCCTGTGTGGTTCGACTGTGAGTTAATTACGGGCAGTTGGTTGATGAACCAAGTGTTTGCATGGTCAGGGCTAATTATAGACTCATAGCTATGGATCTAATTATTGTAATTAGATGTCTAATTATTGTTTGATGAGATCTATATAATAGACTCATGGTTGTATTGGAAAAGTGTTCTAGTTTGAGTTGAGCAAAGTTTGTTCCTTCTGTGTGTGAGGTGAGCAAGGGTGTTCCTCCTAGTTCCACAGTACCAGGTGTAGGTGCTGGTTTTGGAGAGTCAGTTGGATTCTTCAGGAGTGTAGGATTTTAGTCACAGTTGCATGGCCTATATAGGAGATCTACATGGTAAGTAAGATCATTGATCTGCAGGTGTATGTGTGTGCAAGGTCAAGGTTCACAGGTGAGCAGAATCGTTGTTTGATTTGCAGGTGTGCAAGATCATATAGATAGCAACACAACAGGGAGCAGTATCAGGTAGGATCTACTTGGAGTACAGGTGTGTACTCGAATAGAGCAAGAGAGGAAGGCAAGGGATTTCCTTCCATAAGTATGGTCTGTTGAATTGCAGGTTGTTGCAGATTCATGGGAGATCTACTTGAAGTACCTTGAGTACTTGTTGAGTACGTGGAGTACTTATGGAGTGCATGGAGCACTTGTGGTGTGCGTGGAGCACGGGAGGTGAACACCAACTCTGTATTTGAGTTGGGTGTTGGGACCTGAGAGGGAGAGCTTTGGGGAGAAGATTTACTGTTCACTTGAGGTGTGGGAAACCTCTGTAAGGTGGTGGAGAAGAAGTGGGATCTTCTTTATTATAATCTTTTCTGTAAAGTGTTAATATAAGTTATGTATTGTCTCTCATATGCTGTGTTATTCTGAATTCTAGTTACTTGGTGAATCTGGTTAATTTCCGCATATTAAGTTGCTTGGTTTGGTAATCAATTGTATGCTTCCAGTGTTTCGCATCCCTGACATAAGGTTCACTTGTTTGATTTTTTTCATTATTTAGTAGCCTTGGATTTTTGATTACCTTATCTTCTCTAAATTTTGACTTGGTCATTTGGTCTAACGTAACACTTATCACCTCAGCTTGCCAAATGTCTAAGTACGTCCCATCCACATAGCATCAATTATCTTGTATTTCCTATGTATATTTGTTATTTCACTTTAGTTTTGTGTCTTTGGGTTTGTATAATGTAGTCTATGCTCCCTCCAAGATAATAACTACAAACATAATAGACAACCATTTAGCAATAAAGGTAAGTCAAGGTATGCATACATTACTTTTAATTTTTAGTTATTTCCTTTTCAGTCATTTAAATTTTAGTTATTTTTTATTTAAAATATTTTATCTTTTTTTTTAGCCTCAATGTTATGTGTTTCTATGTTTTTTCTTGAAACAACATCCGTTGTTACAATTGAATGACACATGGTGAGATTAGAGTGGGGAATATGTATACACATAATATTTTCAAACTTTATCAATTACTTATGCTTTCTATCTTGTAAGAACTCATCAAGTCTCAATATCTATAAGTGCACACCTTTAAGGGTGTACTAGGAAAGGGGTGTGCAAACCATTAGTGCTTTGTAGGATTGTTGTCCTTATACTACCACTTTTTATCAATCCACCCATATCCTAAAAACATTCTCCTAAGATTTGACTCATCTTTTGTACCCTCTTCTAGTCATTTTCCAACTTCATTATCCATTCCCTAACCTAAAATACTTTTTGATAGTTTAAATTACACTGTCAACCATATCAACCTTGTACTCCAATTGATAAAACTTAGTTAGGGTTTAGGTCAGTCATTAGTAAACCTAGATTGAGACCTAATTTATTTTTGTCAATAATGATAAAAGGTTGATTAGATAGATCTTTTTGTCCTAAACTTTTGTAAAGCACTAGGGTTATATCTATATATATAAACACATCCATTTCACCATTCTTATAGAGATACCATTAGTTAATAATTAATTTGCACTTCTTTATAATCTACTCTTCTACCATTCTACGTAAAGATTCTTAGCTTAGGGTTTTTAATTGGAGAAGAATATAATCTTATGGAAAAGTCTTGGATGTTTTGGCCTTTCTTAATGATCCTTATAAACCATAACAACCTATTTCAAAGAAACTTTGTCTAAGGGAGAGATTGAGTCTTCATGAGTTCATCTTCAAGGTAAGTATCTCTATCCTTGCTCTCTTTTTAGTAGATATAAGTAGCATAAGTAATGGCTTTGGATTATATTTCTCTCTCCATGCATTAGGGTTTTATCTATACATAACTTAATTAGAATTCTCTTATGCATGTTTACTTTTATTTTTAATAACCCCATTTTATTCCACAACCTTTGGTGACCACTAGATTATATCTTTCTTTACTTGTTATTAGTTTAGTAAATATGAAAACATAAGACCTAGTTAGGGTTATTACATAGTTTTACTTGACTAGAGGCTTTGGAA
This sequence comes from Torreya grandis, assembly GCA_037957365.1. Taxonomy (NCBI): domain Eukaryota; kingdom Viridiplantae; phylum Streptophyta; class Pinopsida; order Cupressales; family Taxaceae; genus Torreya; species Torreya grandis. The sequence continues at coordinate 716,283 of JARHVA010000668.1, forward strand.
CCCTACCTAGTGATATTATTATGGTAAGAGATACCTTGGCTAGGTTTAGTGGATCCATCTTGGTCATGACTCGAATATATAATGTATCCATAATCAAAAGTGTAAGTAGGACTTATCTTCTCTAAGCTAGGTTTGATTTATAGATTTGTTACATTTTCCATTGCATATAGTTCTACCCAACATATGATCATGAGGCTTATGGTATTATTCATGCATGTAAGTATTGGAAGCATTATAACCTGGGGAAGGAGATTTTGATCCACACATATCAAAAACTACTTCATTTATTACAAAATCAAAGTAAGTTATAGCAAGAGTGATATCATAAATAGTATTATTATATTTAATAATTGCATATAACCATCAAACATAATAAGAGAAGTGCTAATATAATAGTATATTTCCTAGGTAGACCATTAGTTCAAAATCTCATTTATTAATTTATGTATATGGACATGAAGTCAATATTTGGTTAAATTTAAATCCATTTTACATGGATTTTGTATATATCTATCAAAATTTTCTCTACAGTAATTCAATACCATTTTTATACTTGCATGATAGACTTATATATCATTTTGGCCACTTTTGTATTCCACATGAGGTAGAAAGACAAAAATGAAAATGTAAGGCTCATTTTAGTAAGGTTTTGAGACATTCTTGGATTGAAAAGACTTGCAGTTTTGTAGAAGCATTTTTACTATTCACATCTTAGATTTTTATGTATCCAAGTACATCAAGTCTTATACTATATGTGCAATTTCCAAGCTAGTCAACAAGAAGAAAGGTGTGTATACACCTCTAATAGCTCTATTGAGATCATAAGAATCCATTTCCATGGACTTTATCTTAGGATACCCTACTACCAAGCATGGTAATGATTGTCTATATGTAGTAGTTGATAGATTCTCAAAGATGAAAATTATAATACCTTTTAAGAAAGCTATATCATCTCTAGAAATAACTCAATTTTAATTTCAATATGTCTAGATTCACTTTAGAATCCTAGAAACTATCTTATCTGATAGTGACATAATGTTTTTGAGTCATATGTGGAATTCACTTTGGTATATACTAGACATAAAGATGAAAAAATCCACCATTTTTCATCCTTAGGAAGATGAAAAAATGAAGTGGTAAATATGGTGATAGTGCATCTTCTTAGAATGCACAATTTTAAGAAAAGGCACACTTAGGATAAAATTATTCTTTTCAATCACCAAATCTACAACATAGCTCTACAAAAATATACCACACATAACCCTTTTAAATATTGTTTGGGTTTTCATATATTGGTACCCATATATGTATCTTATCTTATTATGCCATCAATAATAACAACTCCTTCATATCAGAAAAAAGACAAAGTTGTTTAGTTCATTGATCACATTTAAAACCTTTAGTAATAGTTGTAAACCATTATGTAATAGGAAAATGTGAAATACAAATAGTGCCATGATAAGCATTGTAAAATACACACCTTTCAAGTTCATGATCAAGTCTAAATATTATTATTGTTTACACAACATGCCCCATTTTTAATCTAAAAATGGGGGCCCTCTTTTTTATTTGAGTAGGATGGGTTTAGTTATCTATATTTATCTTGTTATGCACTTAGCCCTAGAGTGATTTATTATTCTTATTTTATCCAATGGATGATCCTTATGGTATAACCATGGTTCACACCTTTGGCATTCCAATGATCTGAGTGTGAATTAAGTCATTTGGCATAGTTTTTAGATAGTTTTCCTTTAATAAATCTTATGATAGCTTTAGCACTTCTCCCAAGAAAAAGTCATTTACATTTGAATAGCCCATATAACTTTAAAATTTTAGGGTAGACTCAAGTTATGGTCATATTTAGATCTAATCAAGTTCTTCCAAGCTCCTAGTTTGATGAGTTGACTTAAGAGAGCTCAACATATGCTAAATCTAATTTAGCCAAGTTGAGTAAACCATGTATAAAAATATGAAATCAATGCCTTATCCATTTTATTTATTTCAATATAGGTGTTAAGTCTTTTAATCCCCTAACTCTTCCATGTGTTATTATTGGGTTATTTTGAAGTTCTAAAAAATTCCAAAAAGTTTATAAGTGAAAATTCTCCCACAATCCCCAATATTGTGCTAGGTGGCATGATCTTGGTGACCTAACTTGATGGGTGATTAGTCATGTTTTAATAGTCTCATGGCCCCTAGGGCCCAAGAAGTCACCACATGGTGATGTCTTAGGAGCTTAGGACCATAGAGAATTTAATAGAAGTTTAATAGTCCCATGGCCTCAAGGGCCTAAGAGGTCACCATGTGGTGTCATCCCAAGAGATTAGGACTATTAATACTCTATCAAAATTTTAATAGTATTATGACCCCAATGTCCCAAGAGGTCACCACATGGTGACATCCTAGGTTCTTGGGATCACCAAGATGAGATTGATACAATATCTAGCTTAGAATCTTGACTTATTGGGATGATTTAATATGGCATCATCCCATATACCTGAACCCTAAATACATCTTGATAAGGGACTACTATGTGACACATTGATGACATCAACATTCCCTTTAAGCATAAATTTTATGTGCATTTAACCTTCATAAAAACATAAACCCTTAACCTATGGTCTAATAAGAACATGCCATGTGGTACTTAACATGCTTAAATTTAATGGTTGTCTTGAACATCAAAACTATCAAAGACTTGGAGAGTACAATGTTCAATTAGATGTCAAATTTCCATTGGTCATGCAGGCTTCATGATGACATTATTTCATTTTAAATGCTTGGTGTGAATTAATGATAGATTAGTGAAGGGCCTATATTTGAATCAAAATAATGTGAATTTTTATGTCTAAATGAAAAAATATTTCATTTATTTCTCACATTTTATTTAAATTGATTATGGATTCTCTATTCACAATTCAATCATTTTAATGCTTTTGCCTTGAATTTTCTTCAAATAATTTAAGCTTGACCATTTTGTTTGATCTTTTAGGGTTCATCTTTAAATCTAAGTCTTTGACTTGGATGCATGCCCTTGAGACAAAGCATAATGTAAAAAATACAATCCCAAATTGATGTAACATGAATGATCATTTTTAAATCACAAATAACAAGGAAAAAATGGGTAATTCAAGGTCTATATATAATGACAAAGAAGATACATAATATGGCTCCAAACTAATGAGAAAGTGATAGATGGTAAATTCTAAACAAGATGGTGGATCCCATAGGAATAAAATGATGATCACATAAAAATGGTGTGGTCTCTAATTACAAAGCATGGGAACACCTTCATATCTATTAGAGAATCAAGACCCTTCATTACATTTCCTAAATAAAAATGAATGTTTGTAACTGCCCCATTAATGGGTTAAGCTAGTAACTAAAGGAGGGGATGGCACCCTCATGTATATATTGTTTTTTATAATCCTTTCTTAAGTTTGGATTGTTATTGATTGAAAACTACATTGTGAACCCAAACACTTTCATTTTGATGTTTTTTACTTCTTCCTAGGATAATCTCTCCCTTATCCTATTTTATTTATGTTTTTATGGAATTATTTATTACACTTTAATGACTATTATCACCTAATAATATTAATAAAAATACATACTTTAATGTTTATAAGTTCGTTAAGAGTTTAAATCCATTTCCTATGCATTTATGTGGTGGTCATGGTCTTTTATTCTTATCTAGTTAGCTCCCCAAAATATTGCACCATCCTTAGGTTGAAGTTGTGCTAAGGTTGGCTCAACAAAGCATTGGTTTTAGTGGGTGTTTTCAATAAGGCATTGCAAGAACTTCTTTAGTATTAGTAGTCTCTTTAACTTTGTATCCCTTCTCTTTTGCATTTTATTTATGATAATAAGTTAGTCTAGGTTGAAAATAATCTTAATATGATGCTAATATTGGTTGCTTAATTTTTTTGGTCACTATTTAAGCATTATTGAACATATACATGTGATGAATTTACTTGGAAATTAGTTATTTGCCTATGGTATTTATTTTAAGAAGCCATTATTTCTCTTTGAGCTTGACCCTGTAAGTATTATATAGGGAAATTTTAGCCAATTTTAAATGTATTAGATAGAGATATTAGGAGAGGCTCAATTTTTTTTTTTTTAAATTCTTGAACAAAATGGTTACACAACAACCTACTGAGTAAATGTTATCATACCAAGACCTAGTACATTTATACCTTAGGAAAGTATTTTCTTTGTTCAATATTCTTCTTTTTAGGAGAGGTAGAGTCTTAACAAAACATTTCATGATTGTTGTTGTGTAAAAAAAAACCCTCGACATGTTATGGCACTAAAAGGATCTCCCCCCCATGAACACAAACTAAATCATAGCCAAAACCCAAACTAGGGCATTCTATGAACCTTCAATCTCACACTAATTTGTTCCATAGTTTAAGCTAGAAATTAGAAGGATAATACAATATCTAAGTCTATTGGGATAGATTTAGATATTTTAGAGCTTATAAATCATAAAAATCCAATATCCAATAAATATAAAAGGAGATTTAAATCAATCCAATCAATAGGCAATTCACCTACAACTACAAAAACTCCTTTAATGATCCCATTCATGCTTCCCCAATACATAATAATATCCAACCCCATTACATGGATTGGACAAGGTGGGTGTCATGTAAATTTCATAGGGATTACGCATGACATGCCAAAGAACCTAAGTAATTTTTGTCTTAAATTCATAGTTGGAGGACTTCAAATAGCTGAAGAGCATATACAGGCATTCAAAGATGCCCTTACAGAACAGCTGTGTAAAAATGAGGACATTCCCTACAATATATTCCCTTATTATTTAGGGAAGGATACCTACACTTAGTACTTAGGATTATAAAATGGGTTTATAACCACTTGGGATTGTCTAGAATCCATCTTTGTAAATAATTTTAGGTTCCCCATCAACCCTTCTATTCTATAACATCATTTCAAAGTTTCTAAAAGAGAACCAAATGAACCCATGACCATTTTAATGCTTAATTCCAAAAACGATACCAAAGGTTAAAATACCCCTACATATTAGTTTAGGGCCCTACCATCCATACCTACTTGAGGGATCTAGATCCATAAACATCAATGTTATTAAGAATAACCCTAGTTGTACTTACCTCCCTATCAATGGACTATAATAAATATATAAACATAGAACATTGTATGGTACCTCAAGGATATAACACATGTGCTTTACCTTCTTTAGGACAACTAAGAGCTTATAACTATGTCTCCATGATTACTCAATATCTAAACCAAGGAACCCCATTAATGAACCCCATATAAATATCCTTATACATAAATGTGAACCCAATATATAATCTAGCACCAATAAACCATATGCCTAGTGGTAATATTTATGTACTTATGAACCATGCTTTCTAATAGATAAAAAATAATCGACTTGTCCTAGTTTCTTATAATAACACAACTGCCATAACAACTACTGGTGGTTACATTGCATCTAGTAGTAACCCATTAGTATTATCCTCATTCTTAAACAATAAAGTTTATACCAATAACACCCTTAATCCAAATAGCTTGCTACCCCAACATTTATAAATGATAATTCACATGTGGTAAACCCAAAACAACAAATTATAAATCATCCAAATGGTGGCATAGACATCAAAATAAGAAATTTGAGGTAAATGGTCCATTGTTTGTCTAATGGTGTAATCAATCTACATAGATAATGACCTCATAATTCAAATCAAAATGCAAACAACACATCCCTAGAAAGGAATTTTAATTTACAGAGGCCTAATAGATAATGGAACACCTGACCTAATAATGGGAAAGTGCCTATTACTCTTGATAATCATAATAAAAAAATCAACAATGCTTCTTATTTGATGAATTTCATTGAATTGGATTTAAGCACTTGGTTTATAGTGAATAACACATCTAACCATGTAGAGACCAATTGTGTTGAGTTTATAGTTTTTTCTAACATCTTTTGAAAGGGTGTAGATAACATGGAAAGAGTTTATACTCTAAGTTATAATCCAAACCAAGACAGAGGAAACCTAGGCCCTACCCTAGTATTGGAAACCTATGATTTTACATTTGAAGAAGAAAATGATCTTGATGATAATTTGGATGAGATCCATTCTTTTAGATAGTTCCAAATGGAGAACAAATATTATCTTAAGAGTAAATCAACTAATCCTTTGACTACCTCTACTCTTTCGAATAACACTTAGGTCCCACCTAATGTGAATTTGAAAAATAATATTCCCCCACCTAAAGGACCTCCTACTTTTTATCAGCTAAATAACTATGCAACACTTATTCTAATTAGTAAGTAGTAAGAACAAGCCAAACCTAGCTATGACATTGTTTAAGATTTGAAGAAAACCAAATATAAAATTACTATGTTTGAATTACTAAAAATGTCTAATTAGAGAGAGTTGATTTTGAAAAATAATTGATGTGAATGTTGATTTATATAAAGAAAAAATTGATACTCCACCTTTTCTCTTAATATTTAAAATCTTTGGCAAGAATTTACATAATTTATTGCTTGATCCAAGTGCCTTAGGTAATATCATGCCATATGTTATCTACCAATAGTTGTGTATTGACCCTAAAAAATATAATAAAAATTATTCTAATTTGATAAAATAGATTTGAAGGTAGTAGGGTATCTAAATCATATATATATATATATATATATATGTAATTGGCTTCATACCCAAAGATTCATTAATTCATTGATATCCAAGTGGTGGATATTCTTGATGCTTATGGAATGTTTTTAAGTAGAGAATGATCAAGGAAACTTAATTTTCTTAGGGAAAATGAATTTTCTCACATGTGGCTACCATGACATGGTCAACCTAACTAAATCAGAATTGAGCATGAGCCAAAATTGACTCACATGATCACTAAGTATAATTAAACAAATGATATCCTCTATAAAGAATAAAAAATGGGAGTTTACTCATCAAACAAAATAAAAAGAGACCCATGGCACCCTATCTTTTAGCATTCTTATCATACAACAAAATTCAAAATTAGAGGAATTAGACTAGTTAAATGAAGATTACTTCTACTATGCCTCAGCCATGATCTCATTTTAGGATGTAATTCGAGCATAGAAGAGTTTGAAATATGATGAATTGAACCAAAATGAAGAGTTTTTATGCTCCCCACAAGATGAAACAATCATTATGGATAACTCCATTCTTGATTCTCCCACATAAGATTTATCCACAACATCTTTGTTAGCTAAAGGACCCTCATGAACCAAGATGAAGAGTAGGTTCTCAATCAAAGATAAAGGAGTATACCAAGAAGTTAAAATTACAAATACATTCCCCTTGCAAAGACCACTAATGTGCACAATTGAATTTGACCTATGAACATTAAATTTTTAAGTTTCCAAGTCCAAAAATAGATGTGTTACTATAGTATAATTAGTTAATCCAAGGGGGAATTCCTATCTAGATTCATACTTCTTAAAATTTTCCTGCACAAATAATGTGTCTAAGTATGAGGCATTATTCCATGGACTATAGTTCACCTTGGGAAAGAAGGTGAAGAAAATTATAGTACTGGGTGACTCAAATTTTGTAGTTAAATAACTAAGGGTCCAATATTTATGCAATGATAATCACTTGTTGATATACTATAACTAGGTCTAGAATCTAATAGAATATTTTGATTCATATGGCATTCAACCTCTACCTAGAAAAAATAAATACATAGAAAATGCACTAGATATTATTAGAAGTACTATTGAACCTAGTGTTAACTAATGATGAGAATATTCTCATTAAATCTGGTATAAACCCCTTCAATCCCTGATAATATCATGAAATTTCAAGTCTTTAATGATGACCAACACATCTTAAACTTCATCACCAATACAAAGGTATTTGTCAGTCAAATTGTTGATGAGGATGGTCAAGAAGACTTCAAGCTACATTAGTATGGGACCATAAATCTAAAGACAAACAACATACCAAAATGGATTATCTCACTTGAGAGAATATTCAACATGGATTATCAAAAGGAAAAGAACAAGTCAACCCCTACTAAAGGTATGCTTCATGAGAATTACAAATTGGGTGATCAAATGATCCCAAAAATGTTTTCCAAGGCACAAAATCACTTTAGAAGAGAAGCAGGACATGGAACAAGCCCTCATATTTTTCAAAGATGTTATTGCATAGAGCTACAAATATATAAAAGTCTTCAACACATCCATCTTGACACACAAAATCCCCCTAAATCCTAGAGTTAGGACCTTTATTTAGAGACAAAGTCTATTTAATTTATTTTTTGAGCCATTAATATTTAAAGAAGTGAGAAAAATTACTTGAAACAAGAATCATATTTCCAATTGGGCCCTCAACATGGGTTACAAACTTGGTACCAATGAGGAAGAATAATGGGGAGATTAGACTTTGTGTTTATTTTTCCAATTTGAATAAGGTATATAAAAAGGACAATTACCCCTTAACCTCATTAGATGAAGTTTTGTAAATTGTAAATGGGGATCAAACAATGTCCTTCTTGGATAAATACTCTAGTTATAATCATGTCATATTCATCTATGAGGACTAGATAACAATAATGTTCACAACCAAGTGGGGAACCTTTGATTATAAGATAATTCCCTTTGGCCTTATCAACATGGGTGCTACATTTAAAAGGGCCATGGAAATATATTTAAAGGAGCTTATGGGTAAGTGTAGTATGTTATACATGGAAGACTTAATGGTATTGTCCAAACATAAAGGTGAGTATGTCATAGATTTGAGGAGATTAATACAAAATATAGAGATCATGGAATTTTTTTGAACCCAAAGAAGTGTATATTTGGGGCCACTGAAGGGAAGCTATTAGGCCATATCATTTTTGAGTGGGGTATATCAATAAACCTTGAGAATATAATATATTTTGGAAATTCTATTTCTCAGCATCAAGGATATGAAATCATTTTTTGGAAATATTAACTTTATGAGGAAGTTCATCTTTGGATTTTCATAGATAGTTAGACCTTTGAATAACATGCTCAAGAAGGATGATAAATTAAATGGGAAAGTGAAGTGAAAAAATATTTCACACAAATCAAAGAGGTAGTTATGTTCATACTAGTGTTGATCAGTTTATAATACATTTAGCCTTTTTTATTTACTCCTTCACTTCAAATCATTTGATCATTGTTGTTTTAACACAAATAAAAGGAGTTAGAGGTGAAAATATATTTCATTAATGAGATACCATTTGAGGAATGTGGAATTAAGATTCACTTTGATGGATAAGAAGGTTTTTGTGCTAATAATTGTTGGCAATAAATTCAATCATTACATATTATGTAGTAAAGTATTTGTTGTTGTGCCTAATCCATTAGTTAAAGCCATGCTAATGCAAAAAAAATTAAGTGAGTGAAGAGGCAAGTGAATGAATATCATTCAAGAGTTTGACCTTGAAATTTAGTAAATGACTATTGTGAGAGGACATGGACTTTGAAAAACTATGGTAGAATTGGATCCACAAATCACTTACCAATAATATAGAATTGAAGACATCACCAATGCTAATTATTACAAGGACATAATCTATTATCTACTTAATAATGAATGCCTTGACCATTTGAATTATATGCATAGAATGGTGTTGTGATTAAAAAGAAACCAATTTATGATCAAATATGGTGTTATCTTTACAAATAACCACCAAGGAATTTATAAGAGGTGTCTCAATAGAGATGAAGTAGCGGGCATGCTTAATGGTTTTTATGGAAAATATGGGATTGGACATGGTTCGGGTAATGCCACAAACCACTAGATATTGAGAGTATGATATTGATGGACAAATATATTTAAAGATACACATTCACATGTTTGAAATTGACATACATGTAAAGTAGCTTTGCATAGAGAATGCACCCTAGAAATGCCTCTATTGGTAGTAGTTGAAGCTCAACCATTTATAAAGTAGGGACTAGATTTTGTGGGAATAATCAATAGGATTTCATCTATAAGCCACAAATTCATTCTCACATCTATAAAATACTACACTCACTAGGCTAAGACTCAACCATTCAATAATTGCATGATTGACTTAGTTATAAAAATAACTAAATGATACTAAATCACTCATATATTGATCCCATAATGTTGATTACATAAACAATTCTTTTTATAAAAGGAATAACTTTGTGTCACTGGCCACTTTGAGGGGGCTACCTCCTTTGAGAAAGCTCAATTATAATTCTTATTTGATGCTCTTACAATGGGTTCTACCCTCTTATTTATACTATTCTAATCTATCCTACTCTACCATTTTATGTATGTGGGATTATTATTACTATTCATTACTATTCACTACTATTCACTATTCTACTATTATACCTCTATATAAGTCCATTACATTCCATCCTCCTTAAAAATGTTTTACCCTCAAAATATGATAAGAATTACTTAATAAAATAGAATGTTGACCAAATGGAGGCCTGACCATGCATTTATTTAGGAGTCCACTTCTTCTTTTAGGACTAGGATGTGAGTATTTACAATAACAATGTGAACTCGAACACTACAACATGAGAGTGAAGTGCATAGAGATTGATGGATGGAGTAACCTCTGCTTGAAACATGAGGTTAGATTTGATCATTGAAAGATGACTATTGATGATTAACACCTAAAAGTTAGAACAAGTGTGCATAAAATACATTTCTTGGTGAGCCAACATGTCATCCCACTTAGAAATTTTCTTTGAGGGATTTGAAGACTCTGTTCTCTACATGGGCTCTATGATTATCAGTTTGGGCTAATCAAGGGCATATTCAAGAATGGTGATTTCATAAATGGGCTTGTATAGATCTTGTTGGGGTGCATCCAAAAAGGGATTATTGTTTGGTTTGTTGATGGCCTAAAAATGCGGTGTTATGTAGGGATGCAAAAATAAAGGTGTCTCATCATGATAATAGTAGATTCAATCTTTTGTGAGAAAATCTAAGCCTCATGCTTCTATCAGAGATTAAGGTTGGAATATTATAACCTCTAGTTTAATCTCATATTGAAGCCTATTGATGAAGCATCTTTGGTAGAAATCATCAGATAAGTAGTCAAGTAGATTGATGAGTTTGTCAAACTATATCTAATATTCTCTAACTATGCTAGTTTGATGAAGGTGAATCAATTCTCTAGATAAAATATGAATGCCCATGATTACAATTACTTGGATGTTGGATTCAACCAAAAATGCATCCTTACACAAAGACTTCCAATGATCTCTTATTTTATTGTGTGTGTGTGTGTATTACATGCACACAGACACATACACACACACACACACACACACACACACACACACACACACACACACACACACACACACACACACACACACACACACACACACACACACACACACACACACACACACACACACACACACACACACACATTACAATAAAGTTAGTCACTAAAATTGGTATAACCTATATAATACTTAATAAAATTTAAAACTTGAAAATTTTCTAGAAAGTTGACACAAAGATACACAAAACCCTAAAAAATTTTGGCATGATTTTTTGTTGTGTGAGAATAGTATGCAGAAGAACAATAATTTTTTTTTAAAAAAGAGGCAATAAATAAAAATGTGATAAATTTAAAAATAATAAACAAAAACTAAAAATTCAAACTATTATATAAATTTGGAAATAAGATGCACAAAACCCATAAATAGTTTAGATTGATTTGCTACCATTTTAGAATAGTTTGAAGATGAACAATTGGGTTGTTTAGGACAAAAATATAAATTTGCACTTCTTAGATTTTCTCCATTAATCTCCAAAATGAGTTTTTAATAAAAATCACAATCATAAAAATGTCCCTAGAAAGCACTATAATACCAATGATAATAATATATATACTAAAATATAGAAAATTATAAAATATTGAATATATTAAAATTGTATTCTTTTTATGGAAAGAATTAATCTGAATCACTTGCCACTTTGAGGGGTATACCTAATTTGAGCAATATTCAATTATAATTCTTCTTCTTTGATGTTCTTACAATGGGCCATGTCCTCTTATTTATACTATTCTAATTTATTCCACTCTACCATTCTATGCATGTGGGATTATTATTACTATTCATTATTCTACTATTATACCTCTAACTAGGTACATTACACTAGAAGATCACATTGCCACAATGTTTGGTATGCCTTATGCACTCATATGTGATAATAGACCTACTTTCTCCTCTTTATAATTCTTAGAATGGGCATATGATCAATAAGTAATCCTAAAATTGTCTTCTAACTATTATCCTAAGGAAATGGATTAGATGAATCCACTAATAGGAATTTGATAAACATAATTAAGAGGGCATTGGAAGAAAATCCTAAGAATTGGCATAACATCTTGAAATTTGTATTATGGGCTAATAAGACTAGAAATAAAACAACTTTATCCATTTCTCATTATAACTTAGTTTATGGCAAACACCCTATTTTTATAGTTAACTTAAGGATTCCTACCTTGTAGATTTTGTTCAATTATTTGGGAACAAATGACCAGGTAGAGGCTTGCCTCTTGAATCTTTTTCAGTTGGATGAAAAATGGAATGCATCCTTAATCCAATTTACTAAACACCAAGGGATTATCAAAAATTAATTTTAAAAATGATCCAAATCAAAGTCAGTTTGGGTCTTAGACCTTGTCCTTATGTGGGATGAGGCCCATGAGCAAAAGAGACAGCATAGAAAATTTGACACCTTATGGATAGGTCCCTATTTGATTTATAAAGTTGGGTGAGAATGATTTCTACCTAAGTTGTCTAACTAGTGAGGATGTCCCATTTTCATTCAATGGGTAATTAATCAAACATTATTTCTAGGCCTAAATTAGCTTAGAACAACTTTTAAATACTTTCTTGTTTCTTTTTGCTTTGTTGGTTTGCTTTTCTTCCTATCCCTTCTATTAGTTTAGGTTTGATTTCATTATTTTGGGCCTATTGGATTTGATTTTTAGTGCTTGGTTTAGCTATGTGGCATTGTTTTTTTAGTTTAACCTAATGTTTGGACTTGAGTGTTCCCTTGCTTTGTTAAAATTTGATAAATGAGCAGCCTGTATATAAGTAGCACCAATGGCAGTCCTATGCATTAATGCAAAATTCTTGTCTAAACGCTTGCATAAATTCCTATGTTTTTTTGTATTTTCAAAAATTTAAATCCAATGATTTGAAATAGAACATTAGGATTTGTAAAGGCCTATTTTATTGTTTAAATACCATCAAATACACTATATTAAATATATGAAGACAAAAAAATGTAACATCACTTTAGTTCTAATTTATCTTATTTACGAAAGCTTTCTGATTTATTCCTCAAACCTATGGCTTGGTCCTAAATTCTCCATGAATGGAAAATTAAAATATGAGTAAAAGATATAGAAATTATATGTTTCTATTCTCATCACCTATGCAAAATGGTGAAAACTAGGGCGTCTTCCATTAAGTTAACTCCAACAGTGGCACTGATGATTGTTAAGGAGGTGTGTTCCATCAAAGAGGCTCACTTGGGGAAATGTGAAGGGGTGTCAAAGGAGGAAGTTGTCTAGAGGGAGAAGAATTTGAATGAGTCTAAGCAGGTAGAAATAGAACTAGGTGATTATCATGGGAGCTTAGGATATTTTAGGCCATAATATACATCTAAAAAATTGAAAATCCATTCGAAGGAGGTTTCTTCAGAGCCAGAGCTGGATCAAGTAAGGGCTTCATGAATTAAATTGGTAACTATTATTTTTGAAAATAAAGATTTAGAGGATATTTTGGAAGTTGAATAATGGTTTGTAGAGAGGGTTCTGGTCTACCCTTTTGACAGGTTCTAACCATCTCTCTCTATTTTACAATGGTAGATTTTGGCATCATAGAGAATTATATTAGAAGGTGCTATGGAAATATATCCCTATTCTAAAGGATATTTTATTGTGACTTTTGATTTTTTGGCTGATTTGGATACTATTTTTAGGGATAAAACATGGAGCTATGAAAATCACCTTCTACTCATGAAACTTTGGACACCTAATTTTAACCCTTTGTCAAAAAATATTTCTAAGCATCCTATCTAGGTGAGACTGCCTTACCTTCCACTTTAGTTTTGGGCTAAAATAGGTCTTTCAGTTACTGGTTCTACACTAAATGATCAATCATAGATTGATTCTTCTTTATTTAATTATTATTAGATTACATTTGTTAGGATTTTGGTATGTTTAGATATTTCTCAGGATCTTCCTAAAAGGATTGAGTTGAAAGTGTAAAATAGAAGTTGGATACAAATCCTTGATTTTTAAGGTATCCCTTTTAAATGATAAAATTGTTTTTAAGTTGGTGATATTTTCTATTCTTACCATAAATCAAAATGTAAGATTAAATCTTCTTGGGGAAAGGAGGTTAATGCATAACATCTGGTAGTTTTATCTGATTGACTTGAAGGAGTGGTATTAGATTTTACTGTAGAAAATAATTTAGATAAGGTAACACCATTGCTAAAATCAATTCATAATGATGAGTTAGTTGATTTGTGTGGTAAAAGTGTAAATAAGAGTGAAATTTTTTGAGGCAAACCAAATAAGGGAAAAGGAGTGTTAGTTTTGTATTCAAAAAATTTGGGTAATGAAGAAGAATGGAAGGTGATAAGAAGTAGGAAAAAAGGTAGATTCATTCCTAACTCACCACCCAAGAATGTTAGCTCTCTTTAAAAAAATAAGAAGGATGAGAAAAGTAAATATGGTTATTTCATTTGATTAATTTTTTAATAAATAGAAGTTTTTTAATATTATTAGTAATCTGGTCTCTTTGCTCATAAAATTGGGTTTATGCCTTAATGGTAAGACCGTTAAGCTAAGCTAATTATGTTCTCTTTATATTATGTTTATGGGATTGGGACCCTATTCCCAGATCATCAATAAAAAAAATCTTTCAAAATAATTTGAACTAAAAAGCTTAAGCTCAGAATTCCCCTTGAAAGGGTAATCTTGGCAACCTCCACCATAGGCTTTTTGGCCTAGTTGACACTAGAACAAGGCCTTAATAAGGGACCAGAGGTATATCCATTGGGGTTATGAATACATTTATAGAAGTAAAGTAATTCCCATGACATTCCACCACTTAAGCCAAAATGTGAAATCTTTACCTCTTTTAGAAGTTCTTATCATTTGGAAAAATATGATTTATTGTGTTTGCATGAAAACTAAGTGAAATAATCATATAGCTCACACACTGATAGTCTTTAGGAAAAATTGTAGCTTAGTATGTCATGTGTTGAAGTAAAATTTTGTGCCTTCATGTTTTGGTTTTGTCTTGGATGATTGCTTTAAACCAATGCTTGTATTTGAATGAGAACTTGGGATTTTGAATTCTAAAGATACTCAATAGTATATCCCAATAGGCATCACCAATTATTATTTCTTACACAGCATGCCCCATTATTAGTTTAAAAATGGGGATCCTCTTTTACTTTGAGTAGGTTGGGTTTATTTATCCAACTTTATCTTGTTAGGTTATTATCCCTAGAGTGATTTATTTTTCATATTTTGGCCAATGAATCATCCTTTTGTTATAACATTGGTTCACACCCTTAGTATTCAGATGATCATGGATCTAAACTCGATCATTTGGTATAGTTTCCACATAGTTTTCATTTAATAAGGATAATGAGATCCTTAGAACTTTCCCCCAAGAAATGGTCATTTGCATTTAAATATCCCATCTATCTTTAAAATTTTGGGGTAGACTCAAGTTATGGTCATCCTTATCTATATTCGAGTTTTGTTGAGCTCCCATTCTGCCAACTTGACTCAAACAAGCTCAGAATATGTTAAGTCTAATTTAGTTGAGTTGAGTCAACCATTTATAAAAATATGAGTTCAATGCCTTAGATATTTTCTTTGTTTCAATATGGGCCTTGAGTCTTTTGATACTACCTGACCCTTCCATGTGTCACTATGGGTTATTATAAAGTTATAAAAAAATCCAAAATTATATAAGTAGAAGTTCCCCTAAGCCCTAACATCATGTCATGTGGAAGGATCCCAATTACATATTTTGATGGGTAATTAGTTATATTTTAATAAAGGTCACCATGTGGTGATGTCCTAGGAACTTGGGACGATAGAGACTCTAATAAAATTCTAATAGTCTCATGGATTTGAGGGCCCAAGAGGTCACCACATGGTGATATCCCAAGAGTTTGAGACCATGAAGACTTCAATAAAATTTTAATAGTTTCATGACCCTGAGGGCCTGATAGGTTGACACATGGTGATATCTTAGGATCCCATGATCAATAGGATGAGATCAATTTAACAACTAGATTAGAGACCCAAATCATCAGGATGATGCCACATAACAACATACCATGTAGTCAAACCATAAACCTAGTTTGAAGAGGGACTATCACATAACACCTCAATGATTTCAACATTTCCTTGAAGATAAAATTTTATTAACATTTTACCTTCACCAAACCATAAACGTTGGGTCTCTAGGCCAATAATAACATCCCACATGTCACCTGATGTGTTTAAATTTGACATCTATCTTGAATGTCAAAATCATCGAAGGCTTAGAGAGGACAATGGTCAATTAGATGTCAAATTTCCATTGGCCTAATATACTTCATGATGTCATTATTTAATTTTAAAATGATCAGTCTAAATTAATGATAGATCAGTGAAGTGCCTATCTTTTAATCAAAATATGACTAATGTGAATGTATATGTCCAACTAGCAAAATATTTCATTTGTTTCACACATTTGATTTGAATTGGTTATGGTTTTATATTCATTATTAAATAATTTTAATTATTTTGCCTTGACTTTTCATCAAATTATTTAGATTTGACCATTTTGTTTAATCTTGTATGGTTCATATTTCAATCCAAGTCACTACTTTGGATGTGTGTCATCATCAGGGAGTTTGAACCCTCAACCAAAACATAACATAGAAAAGACAAGCTTGAATTGGTATAAAATGAAGGACAATTTATAAATCATGAAGGATAAAGAAAAAGGGGGTAAGTCAAGTTCTATATCAAATAACAAAAAAATATGCATAAGATAGCTCCAAACCACTAAGAAATTGATAGATGGTAAATGTTGAATGGGATGGTTGATCCCAAATAAATTAGTTGGTGGTCAAAGAATCATGGCATGGTATCTAACTAAAAATCATGGGAATGCCTTCATATTTATCAGATAATAATAACCCTCAACTAAATATCCTCAATCAACAATGAACATTTTTAACTACCCCATTAGTGGACTGAGATAATAGCCAAGGGAAGAGTTGTCACCCTCGTGTATATATTGTTTTTCAAAAGACTTTCTCAAGGATAGTTCATTATGGACATAAAAATACATTTTGAACCAAAACACTTTCTTATTGATGTTTTTAACTATTTCATAAGATAATCCCTCCCTTCTCATGTTTTATCTATGCTTTTATAGAATTGTTTTATTACACTTGAATTATTTTAATCATCCAATATTATTAATCAGACTTCATACCTTAATGTTTATAAGAATATTAAGATTTTAAATCTATTTCTTGCATATGTATATAGTGGTCATGGTCTTTTATTCTTATTCAGTTAGATCCCTAGACTCACACTCCTTGGGTTGAAGTTGTATTAAGCCTAGCTCAACCAAGGATTGTTTTTAATGGGTGTACTCATCAGACATTGCAATAACATATTTGGCATATATAGGATCTTTATCTATTTATCCATTATCTTTTTCATTTTATTTATGGTAATAAGTTAGTGTAACTTAAAATCAATATAGATATGCATGCTAATATTGGTTGCTTAATTTTTTTTGGTCACATTTTAAGCATTTTTGAACATATACATGTGATAAATCTACTTGTAAATCAGCTATTTACTTATTGTATTTATTTTAATATGTTATGATTTCTATTTGAGGCTTGACCCTACAATTATTATCTAGGGAACTTCTAGACACTTTCTAAATGTCTTAGATAGAGATATTAGGAGAGATTTAGTTTGTAAAAGTGATCCTTGAAAAAAATGGTTATACATCAATATGTTGATTGAATGTGAGTGTATGAAGACCTGGTACATTTAGACCTTGGGGAAGAATTGTATTCATGAAATATTTTTCCTTTCATGAGAGGTAGAGTCTTAACAAAAACTAGCCTAGTTTTTGTTGTGTCAAAAATACCCCCAACAACTACACTTGTAGAAATAAATATTGATAAGACCTTACCAAAAGCTTCATCCAATTTGGTACGATTTCCACACCATCACCAAGAAAGTAGGTTTTACCAATTTTAAGCTTAATATTATAATTTATCTTGGGTTAAATCTAGTATTCAATGCAAAAGTCCTATGACATTACTTTTAAACCCTATTGGATACTTCAAATACTATAAAAAAATCTCCAAGAAACTAAAATCAATTGATAATGTGGTCTTTTAGTAGAATTGGATCAAGTCATTGATGATTATTTTAAATTAACACGTCAATAAGAGATCCACATCTTCCAAATTATCAAGAAGGTCAAGTGTCTTCCCAAGGAAAACTATTTACAAAAGTATAGGTTTATAATATGTTTACATATATTATTCCAAAATTTCATGAAATGGGTACCATTACTCTTCAAGGAGGTGTGATTGATCTAGGAGGATCTAGTCACTATATCATGCCACACATCACCATAGTTTAAAATCTCTAATTGTGCTAATTTCAAAAAACATGTTAGTGGTTTGGGTATTTATGTACCAATTCATTAATTATAACACTAATCCTACATTACCATACAACTCTTTTAGCGTTAGTACTATAACCAATAGTTCATCAATAACAATAGTCAGTGACATTACTATAATTATCAATTATAAACTAGTTACCAAATATTATAATGGTTTAGCTAATGTTTTATCTTACAATGTATATTAATGTACACTATTATTATTTGTAGATTAACATCAGATTGAGCAAAACCATAAAAGAATAGAGTTAGGAAGTTTTTTGACCACATCATCTGATCTCTCAGATTGTACATAACTTAGCATAATATAAATTTGATATTAAAGTCATATATTTTTGCCATGTTGTTCTTACTTTCCTTATTCTTTACCACATTACAATTTCGTATTATCTATCATTCAATAAAATTCTTATGCATATAACCTATTTAACCTTTTTAAAGTATGTTGTTTACCATGTCTATTCTTGGACCCCAAATCACTTTGAACCTTGATTATATGCATAACTCTACAAATTATATTCCTTTTCCTTGAAACACTAGGTCCTCTTGTTAAGTATGAAAACTATAAAAAGTGAGGAAGTGTAATTAGGTTGAAATGCCCAAATCACCATGTTGATGATTGACCACTACCTATGTATCCAATACTTTGAAGAGGGAAATCAAGCCACATAGATTTATTCCATTTAGTGTGAATGTGAATATCTTTGATATTGAAAATGTTCACTCTTTACATGGCTTGATGTGTTTCATAATTGGTTAATGACCACTCCTAGTGTTTGATTTTCAATTTTGGAAGAATGGGGAAATTTAATTTGTATGGAGTAGTGTATAAATGAATGGCAGATAATTTATAAATGATAAATAAGTGTGGGTTTTATTATTAGTTATATGAGTCCATTTGGGTATTTTCCCATACCAAATAATGGACTAGGAAAATGGCCCAACCTATAAGAAGGGTTTAGTTTTTAGAAATAGGCATTGTTAAGCAAGGGGCATAATGTTAGCTCAAGGAAGTAATGTTGACATTACTTTATGAGCCTAAAATTAATGTTTGGTAGACATAAATTATAATGTGGTATTCTAGAAATGTTTGGGTAAGATATTTCACTAATTCAACATAGACTAGAATGTTCTTGGAGGTGACTCATAGGAACTTAGAATGGATTGGGTTCATAACTATCATGTAGGTCTGCATAAATGGTGGTTGATAATTTTTTGGAGACACACAAGTAATTTAGGATAATTTAAAGTCAATATAGACATTTTAAAGTGTCAAATACAATATTTTAGTGGCTACACCTTTAACTAAATAGTTTCTAGCATATTTTTTAATTAATATCATTGATAAATTATCTCATGCATAAATTTTAAAACTTAAACAAGAATCCATGAACCAATTAGAGACTATATGGTTTGGTAAAAAACCATGCTCTCTAATATTACAACCCACATGGATGATAATGAGTTATAATATATATTAAAGCAAATATTTCTTTCCCCTCTCTATGAGTCTATTATGTTCAAGTGGTTCAAATCATTTGATGAGTTATTCGATATAATTCAGGATTGATAAGTTAAGCTCATATCTATGAATAAGATAAAGTATGTATTCAATCCTCTAATTTCTTAAACTACATAGTTTCAAATAAACCCAAGTTAAAAGAAATAAAAATGAAAATGAGAATGAGGCAAAAATAAGTAGTTAATGTAGTGTCACAACCTACTAAATTGTTTGTATTATCCTCTTAAAAAAAGAGGCACTTTTCACAATTAGCTAAACCTCATCCTAAGCTATTTTATAAGTTACTTGAGTACACAATTATATCACTCCATTAACAAAATTAGGTTAATTTGAATATGCCCCCACCTAATGGATATGACAATAATACAAGTTGTTATAACCATGGATGTAAGGGTGTTCTACATATAAAGGTTTTTTCATGAAGACATAAGATTCAAGACCTAATTTATTATAAAACTATTTATATTGATTACATAAATACATGTACAAAATATTCATTTCCACAACTTAATGGTAATTCAAAATTGAAAATATTTTATGATCCCTTTCTAAATCCCACAAGAATAAAAACCAACACTAATCCTGAGGTACATATGATTTACAATTCATACCCTCCTAAAAAGACATATTATCATCCCTTAAAATATATTATTTTTACAATTAAAAAAACATTTTTATAATGACATATGGTTATATTTGATGATAATGAGATCATGGAAGACAATTATTATTATACAACATTATTTGTACATGCCTACATTGATTTTTAACCTATACATAGTGTCATGATAGATAATGGCTTAAGTGAATATGTTTTCACCATGACATTCCTTACTAGTAATGGATACACACATGAGGATTTTATGGATATAACCAAGATAAATAAATTATTTAATGGAAAGAGACATAATACTTTAGTTATTATTATGTTACCATTTAATCTGGGCCCTACTATAATTTCTACTCCATTCTTAGTTTTACTAAGTAAAAAAACATTTGACTTGTTTTTAAGATGTTTTTAGATACATAATATTCTTGAAGTACCATCTTAAGTACATATATGTGTGTAAATATATACATTTAAATAGAGTGGTTACATTTCTATAAATCCCATATGAGTATCTTATTAATCTAGATAAATTTCATCCTCCACCCCACCAACACCACATGTAGTTATTAAATTTATTCAAGTTAATTATACACATAAATATCGCATAAAGTCATTTTATTTTTTTATATGACCGATTATTCAATTCCCATTACATAAATGTTTTATCATGACTCACGAAAAATAATATCTACTTCATCACATCATATGATAATGTTATGAAAACCTACACATGTTCCATAATGAACATAAATTCATGCCCCTAATATATAACATATTCCACATGATACAAATCCCACTATGGTTACTCATAAGACACATTATTATATGAGTCATGATGATGATGCCATATACACTATCACATGAGACTACCTCTCAAATTCAAAAACAAATACATATGACATTAATCACCCATAATAAGTGATCATTCCCACATTTGATACATGACCTATGTGTGAACATACCATTTATGGGATAATTTATTATTAGGAACATAATAAAATATATTCAAAAATACAAAAATAAAATAAAACTTAAAATATTCCAAGAAATAAAAATTAGGACCTAAGCATAACCAGTTTTACTAGTTACTACAATAATTTATGTAATTTATCACGTATTTTGTAGATCAAATCCTTTTCCATATGAAATTAATTTCATTGTATATATACATGAAATACATGAGATATAGTCTATACATTATACATGGATGTATAAATGCAATACATTTCTACACCAAGGGGTCATGTCAATATTGGGGCCATCCGATACCATATGTCATATCATTACAAGTCGTATATTTTTGTGAAATTTATATTTATCATGTTGAAATACATTTATTTATTACATGTCATGATATTTATTATATTATTTATATTTTTACATTTCATGGATATGTTATTTTGCTTTGTTATGAATTTGACATAAATTGATGGTGCATATTAACTTGACATGTTTTATGCTTCATTATCATTATTTAATTTCATATAGGATAATCATTGATTATGTTTTAAGTGGATATTTCCTTATTTTTTGACACTTTTTTATTTGATTATATTATATTATGCCTCTTTATTCATCCCTTTCCTTCTTTTGTGAATTTTTAATTTATCAAATGTATCATTGCATGCCTCTTTCTTCAGCTCTTACCTTCTTGTGCGAATTTGTAATTTATTGTGTGTATCATTATATACATATTTATTTAGAATTTTAATTTTTATGTGACATATCATTATCCAATATGAGTGGACCTTGCCTTATAATGTGACATTTGATTATTCATTATGTGTGGCTATTGCCTTATGTGACATTTGTTTGTCCATTATGTGTGGCTCTTTCCTTGTGTGACATAAATTGATATTGTGTGAATCATGGCCATGACATTATATGATTATGAGTGGATATATATAGTACTATTTTATAATTTTTTGGTATCATAGTCCATATCACACATATTTCCAATTGTGTGTGTCACCATGCCCTATATCATGTACTTTTCTACATAGATTGATATTCATTGTTTATATCTAAGATGATTAATAATGCATTCCTAATTGATATATATATATATATATATATATATATATATATATATCAATTAGGAATGCATTATTAATCATCTTAGATATAAACAATGAATATCAATCTATGTAGAAAAGTACATGATATAGGGCATGGTGACACACACAATTGGAAATATGTGTGATATGGATTATCACACACACACACACACACACACACACACACACACACACACACACACACACACACACACACACACACACGCGCGCGCGCACACACACACACACACACACACACACACAGTCATGACACTTTTAAACCTTAGTATACATATTTCATATATTATTTTATGATCTATTCATATTATGATTACATATTCTTCATATCTAACACATAATTGTAAATGCTTACATATTTTTATATAACATGATGCATTTAAATCTTTTATTTTGAGAAGAGTAACTCACATGATAAATTCCTTACCTCAAAATGGGTAAAATTAGTGGGATTTTCATAGAAATTAAATAATTTAAACACAAATAATTAATATTTTCTGACATATTAAATGATTCAAAGGTTACATATTAGATCAAAACAACAATTTGGTTTAGATTAAGAGACACATATTTATAAATTTAGATTGATTTTGTGTCATATTCAATCCATATATAGGCATTTTATAGGTTACATATTTTACGAGTTTGTATGTTATTATATTGATCAGATTGAATTTAATATTATGTCATTTTATATCTCATGTTGGCATTTATTAGACTATATTAAGACCATGGACATAGTTCATGCACATATTATTAATATTACACTATAATTACAGTTGGAATTAATGGTAATAAAGGTAAAACTTTAGATATATAAGTCTATATGTAGTGGGTGATTCATTTTATATATGAGATCTAGTATGGGGAATCCAACCTTCCATCTTGAGGTTCAAGATCAATTAAATAAGTAATACAATTTAGGTTCTTTGTCACTCAATGGCCTATAAATACTCCTTAAAGAGGTTTGTATAATTTATCTTCCAACCCCATGGTTTTGAAAAATGGTACTCACCTTTGAGAACCATTTGACATTATCCATTGGGGCATAGTAAACCATCAATGGGGGTGATTGGGGTTAACATAACCCATTGCATTTCCCAAATTTTTACATGTTTTAACCCATCAAAATTAGACTAGGTTTTTAAGGATAATGGGATTTAATTCTATATTTTCAAACACATTCAAGCATATAGATCACACATATATAGATATACAATCATACAAAATAGATTATTTTGTCATAGATCCTAAAAATATATAAAATAGTAGCATCCACCTCAATTAGTAATTATGATACACTTATCCTAGCATGATATTAGTGATTCTACATACATAAACAATTGATTTTAGACCTAAGTGACTCTCAGGCCCTTTTTTATCCCTTTCCTATTATCAAAAGTTAGTCATAGTGAGTCAATGAACTAGAAAATTGATCTCTTTAGTACATTTTATATTTAGAATATTCCTCTTTTCAAATCAATTTAAATATTATACATTTAGATTCATGTCTAATTTTCATAGTTTATATATTTTTTTTAAAGATAATTTAGGGTTAAGGGTCCCTCACCCATTATATTAAAATATGAACCAATTAAAAAAACCCACAACTTAGAAAGATCTATGAGAGGGGAGAGAATCCAAAAAAATGGCCTACTATCCACCAATGAACTAACTGAAATAATTGTAACATATTACACTAAATTACCACCAAGGGAAAGCCAAAATAAAACTAGACTAACTAGTGGGAGAAACTATCCAAAAAAGAGCACAAGGCCAAGTTGTTAGTAACCCAAAGTGAAATTAACCTAGATGCAAGGAAACACTTAAATGTTCACCAATGACTATTTGATTTTATTTCCATTAGGGGGTTGAGTTAGGGTCAACCTCATTCATATTATCCAACCACTCTACGAGTATACAAATTAGACTTAATGTGGGCATGCATTAGCATAGATGAATCATGTAGGCCATATCCATTCTATTATGCCTTGTAGTCTCAAAATGTGTCAGGGGTGGCATAGGTGGTCCCCTTAAACATATGTTCTATAAGCTAAGACATATAAATAACATGTGAAGATCAAATAATTCTAAATATAGTTGAATATAAGGTAAGGGGGATTTCAAAGTGTTCATGTCTAGGGTTGTAACCATTTTACCAAAGGAATCTAGAGAGTGTATAAACCCATTTCATTTTTTATGTAGGACAAAACTAGATAGATCCTTTCCTTTAGCTCATATAAAATGTATAGGGTAATGATTCCATATACATCCCTCCTATAGAGGGGTAGTTCTATCATGCAGCCATAAAATCCATGATTGCCTCTTACTAATTGATCTTAAAGCAAGGCTTAATCAGATGCTCTACCACCACCCTATCTACGTGATTATATTCCATATCAAAGAGTAGATTTATGATGAATAGAGAATATATATGCAAATTCACATTGAAATTATAATGGGCCTCTAGATAAACTAGATCCACTAATTTTTTGACTACCTCTATTACTAGACTAAACTGAAGCATAAAGACCTTTTTTATTTTAACCTCACTAGCACTAACTTCAAATGAAATTTATCTCTTCTCAGATGAGACATATAGTAGAGGCTCACTAATGATGATTTCAACTAGATACTCCATCTAAAATGAACACACAAAGTTACCATAGATTATATCCACACCAAATATGGTAAATCAAATGATAAGCTTGCAGGTAGAAGGCATCACATCACTCATAAGTAATAGGCCACCTTGATTTACCTACCACACATGTAGAACATATAATTTATAGTGAATAAATGATTAGAATGCCATCCTCTACCACTACTTTAAAATATGATCGACATAATTTGAAACAAAGATAGGATAGAATGGATGTATAGGAGCTCATCCACTTAGCCTCCAACTATGTTTTCTAAGAATTGTCCACCACAAGCTTAGTTATTTATGATATCCCTTGATTGGATAGAAATTACACTATCACATTACCCTCTTAGTAGTACTGAGACACCTATTAATAGTTGAGTGAGTTAATAATGTCCCAATCCTAGCCTACAATGTTTTCAATGTCCCAAATGTAAGCCCCATGATTTTAGAGAGCCTAAATAAGAACCATTGAGTTGCCTTCAAAAATGACCTTCTCCACACCATAATGAATAATCAAATCAATGCCAAAAACTGAGGCCTGGGATGTATCTTAGTTATGTGTTTCATCATTCAACTTTAGGGAGGCTACCCTGATTAGAGATTTAGCATAATCTCTAATAATATGACCTACCCTTGAGGTGTTAGGGTTGTCTCGCACAACTCCATCAAAGTTGAGCTTAAAAATCTTGGGGGTGGGGGAATCCAAACCAAGTTTTCTTCCCTTTAAAATGAATGCACTATTACTCTTGGCCCATTAAGGGGTGAATAATTTAAAATCTTAATTACATTAAACTTTATATATTAATTAGGGTTATATAATCCAAATTTTGATAAAATTCTAGATTGAAAGGATAAAAGAAGAAATTTGGACCTATGATTGACCACAATTGATGTTGGTAGGTATGACCAAAATATACCACTTGGTCTATGCAAAACCTACAAGGAAACATGTATATATCAATGTCCACTTATGATAGAAAATATGAAATAGTCTAGAATATTGAATTCTTTGAAATTGAAAAGTTAAGGAAGAAATACACATGAGGGTATGTGAACTAATGTTGTCACTTGTTAAAATACTTTTAAAAATGACATGGGGTTATTGACCCCAAGGATATGAAATTTTTAAAACATTATTTGAGGAATATAAATGCCTCAACATCCATTATAAAAGGAGTGCTAAAAGCTAAGTGACATAGAAACCTCAACTACACTACACTAAATATAATCATAGTTCTTTTTTGGAACCTATAACTAGGTTTATATGTAAATGTGGAACCCAAAAAAAGGTTTGTATGTAAAAAAAAGAACTTACACATGGGTTTTTATGTTAAAGTGGAACCTAAAAATAGGTTAGTATCTGAAGTATCAATTTTTATATATGGAATTTAAATTGAAAGTGCTTACATAGTACCATCATCCGTATCAACCTTAATATATAAATAAAAAAGTGTGAGTTTAAAAAAATATTTATTCCCAAAATTTTATCCATTTCTACCTTAAAGTGATACAAAATTCCATAATCTATTTGTCATAATGTCATAGAATGTTTCTTAATTTTCTTAATCTAACCTATATAATCTATCTCAAAATCTCATAAAATATCCCATATATACCTCACATATTCCTTATTATTTTCCAATATATCCCATCTAAATCACATAATTTTTACCTAAATTATCAACTATCTATATGGCATGGTCTAAAATCTAAGATAAGCCCATTATATGGCCCCATTTTGATATGAGTTATGAATCATAGGAATCAATCATCTCAAAATAAATAGTTATGTACATCATTTGTTATATAAAAACAAGTAATCATGTAAATTATGTATATAAAAATGATAATATATGACATCATATAAATATTTTATTATTCAAACACGTATGAAACATGTAATTCAAGGTAATAGGAATACATGTGTCATGTCAAGTAGATAAATTATGCACATAGTATAAGCATTGTAATAAATACATGATAAAAATCATGTAATAACACATAATAGAAGTATGTATGATATAAATAATGGTAAAAATATCAACAATATTCATACATGTAACCACACACATTCACATAGTATCATTATCATGAAGCAAACTAGCACTCAAGATATGACTTGAATGTAACTCAATTTGGACATGACATGGAATAATATTTTGAATCAAATGACACATTATGTGATAATACATAATCAAATATATCATATAATAAAATTATATAATAGACATTAATGATCACACAATGTAATAATCATCAATTCAAGCAAACATTAATCAAGTGATGTTATTTTTCATAATCAATCAATGTCATCATCTTGTATATCAAATCATAATGTCAATATGAAATAACACTCTAGAAATTAAGAGAAATATAAAATCATGTGTAATAGTATACTATGATCAATTGACTAGTATAAAAATATATAACCTAAAAAGAGTGTTACAACATACTTTGGTACCCCTCTTTTTAAACTTATATAATTTATATCATATGATGGTTTAAGCCATAACACTAAAAAATACATTGGAAGGGTCCAACTTGTTTATAAACACCTAAAAAACATTTCTTATGTAAATGTGATTAAATGTGATGTGTGACTATGTGAATTGATTTCAGATAGACACTCAAAATTATAATAAATTTTAATTAAGTAACCCATAGCAATTCTTGATCAATTTTTGGTAATTGATTTCTCTATATAACAACAAGGTTTGAATTCATGTCTAAAAATAGTCACAAAAAGTAATAAGTATTTTGAAATGGTGAAGCTCATATAGTTTGAAATGGAAATAATAGTAATTAATAATCTCAAATTTAGGATTCATGACTGGTTTTTTTCATTTTATGCATTTGGTTTATGTTTTATCTTAGTTTAATTTTGATTATTATTATAGTGTTCTCTTATTATAATATCATAACTCAAAAGTCTAAACCTAATGCTATACATGAATTTTGAATACAAAATGCTATCATTTATGCATGATAATTTTGTAAATGTTTTAAACCTTATAAATTTAAATTCAATATTCCATTTGAATGCCATAACTACTATATTATAATGGTTCAAGTTCTAAGTATTCATTGGTTTTGGTTTGTAACCTTTCAATTTTTCATAGAGTCATAGTTTGTTGAAATGACATGGTCTACACTCTTGGCTAAGGTTTTCATTATTAAGTTCAAATATGGCATGGTCATCAAAGGTTATAACTTGATAACATTTAAAATGTTTAAATAATACTTGGATGTTATTTACTAAGTGTAGTATTAAAGTGGAGTGAAGTGTTTTCCTTGGTGTTTGAGGCAATATCAATTCAAAGATTTTATATTAAATTTTAAATCATGTTATATTTTTATTGCCAATATGATAAATCCTTGGAATTTATTTAAAACCTACCTGTCTTTATTTCTACACACACACACACACACACATCTATTTTTTGAATATAAATAGGGACCCACTATTGTTTAATAATCCTCATTTGAAGTCATATGTTCCTTTGAAATCTATGATATCACTTTAACATGCATAAGCCTAAGGTTTTTCTCAAATTCTAAAGTTACATAATTCCAAAAGAAAGAGAATACAAGCTTGGGCATGATTTGTGATTAATTTTTAACCTTGGATTCTCATAATTTTCCCAAAATTAAACTTTTATTTTTTGGATAATAGAGCTAATGTGTTCTGTTATAGTATCCTTATGTTTTCATCTGTATGTAGGGATATTTTTTAAAGACTTATAAAGTATCCATATTTGGATCTCACCTTCCAAGATCCTAGATCCTTGAGATCAATATAGGTGGTAGGATCATGTTCATTCTCTACCCTTTATGTTTCATAAATATTCAAAATTTTACAACCTTAGAATTCATAGATCAAGACAAGTGGCAACATCACATTATTTAAAGCTTGGCATAGTCAAACAAAAGTTTCATGCATTTAAGGCATTTTATAAACCATAATTAATCCATATGGTAATACCATAATCACCTAGGAAAAATTTGGTTTCATAAAAATTTTAAGTCCCTTGAGTCTCTGAGCTTTGAATCTTTGGATCCTTAAGATCACACCATGAGTCCACATCCTAGCTACTCAAAGCCTAAAAGCATATAAAGCAAGATATTAAGCATAAGGACCCATGGTAAATGTGATAAGGACAAATGTCATAATCAAGGATATGTGTGGAAAAATTGAAAATAAAAGGTTTGACAACTAAACAAACATTGATAAGTGAGAAATCAACACCTATCTTAAAGTAATGACTACGAATGTAAAGTTAACAAAAAGTTTCCA
This sequence comes from Torreya grandis, assembly GCA_037957365.1. NCBI lineage: Eukaryota > Viridiplantae > Streptophyta > Pinopsida > Cupressales > Taxaceae > Torreya > Torreya grandis. The sequence continues at coordinate 746,215 of JARHVA010000668.1, forward strand.
TATGGAAAGAGACAACCAGCCAAATATGATTGGAAAATTTAAATTAAAATTTAAATAAAATAAAAATATTTTACTCACATTGATGTCACATGAACTGTGTATTCAAGACTTAGACTTTGTTAGAATATGAAAAATCTAAGCAATGTCAAGTAATTTTTCCATTAATATACAAGCTAAATATTATGATTATGAGATCTCAAATAACTAAAATTCTTAGTTTTATTAGTGAATTTTCAAGTGCTTCTATTTAGTTTATAAATGAAATACATATTCTTATATTACCAAAATGGCCTCTCCAAAATTAGCAATCACCAAAACCCACTCTTCATACTCTATTTCTAGTAGCACTAAATCTAAAAATACTACATTTGACAAGGGTGCCCTTGATTTCACTTTCCCTTATTATTCATCTATCTATAATGTAGTAGAGGCCATAACACCATATTACTCAAAAGATCATATATCATAGGATTATAAATAATACATCAATGACTTACAACCAATAAATAACATAGGAATACATAATACAGCCACAAAACCTAAGGTAATGTTTGTATTGGCTCAATTCATGATTTATTATTTAATGGTGCTTATAACAGAGATTGATTACATCTTAGAAAACACAAAAAAATAATTACTTACATTACAAGATAAATATTTGAGATCTATATTATGCTTTTAGGGATCGAAGTTGCTTATAACTAGGTATCAATTAATATATGGATGGAATAGAACACTATAAAATGAAAATTAAAACAATGGTTAGTAAAATGGGAGAAATTAAATCCCAAGGGAGGTATTTCCTCCAATGGCATGATTAATTTTAGACTAGATATTAGGGTATAAATGAAACTCTTGAACAGGTTATATGGTTTCCCTAGTATCACTTATGTGCAGGTAGAATGTGTGCAACTATTGGATATTCTCTTGACCTCATAAAAAATTATAACACTAGGTGAAATTATTAGTGTCATATTAAAAGGATAGATATTCAAACTATAATAAAGGCTAGTTGATGAAAAAAATTATATGATGTCTTACTTATTGGATGTAGTCATTAGGATAGTCCAAAAAGCTCATGGAGAATCATGGGAGCCATCCATTGAGTATATGAATAATATAATTTATGATGAACATTATTTCTTATATGTTAATATACTTAGGAATGAAATCACTAGAATTTGTGAGGATGTTTATCCTCAGGTCCACTAGGCCATTTATGGAATGTAGATGCCCAGGATATCTAAATATTTGAGAAGGAATATATCCAAAATGGGAGATTATTGATGCTACCTAGACTGTATCATTATTAAAATTGAAGGGACTAGATCACTCCTTTTTTATTTTCCATTCCACATCATAGAAAAAGTGGTAGAATAAGAGATTGTGCATCAATTGTATAATAATGTGGATGAGGATCTTAACATTAAAAACCAAGATGATTATCACAAGACTCCCCTAAACATTGGGTAGATTTAGTTTATATTAAAGGCACACTTTAATCAAGTTGAAAAGGTTAGTGCTTATTATAATTTCAAGGTGTCCCAGTACATAGAATGGGACCTTAGGGAAAGAGTTAGAAATCATCTTAAGTTACTCAAGGAGAGAAAAGGGTTTACCAATAGATATGGTCACTAGGAATATGAGTATGATGCCATCTTTTTTAATGCTTTAGGTGATTCTAAATTTTGGACCCATATTAGGGATAATGAGATGTTAGTGATCATTGATCAAGTAATCCAATATAACCCTAAAATAACTAAGGAAAAAAGGTAAATAAAATGATAAAAGAAGTAGAAATAATTTGGAGTCATAAGTGTCTTCAACCATAGTCCCAAGGCTTAACTGAATAGGATTATCCTCTCTATACCATTTAATAAGAGACTAATTTATCATAAGGATAGCCTAAAATTCAAAGGGAAGAAAATATCTAGATTATAAAGGATATTTTCAAAGGTTTCCCTAGTCTTCATCTAGTCTCCACTTATCTAGTCGTTAATACTTTAGGCAAAAAAACTAGAGTTGTGAGGACTTTATCTCCTTCAAATGGACAAATAATCATATTATTTTGGGCACCTCTGGCTCCACTTAATTTGGTCACACAAGTAACTCTCCCTGAGTTTATATAGATTTATTTCACATCACTTCCATCTACTCTTCCTTCCCCTCAAGTACCTCTAGTGAGTCTATATCAACCAACAACCATAAGTGAGAGGACATGTCCTCAAATATTTCATACCATATTTATTTTTTCTCCATTCATTCCTACCTTCAATACTATTAAACCTATCCATCCCTTCACCATCCATAGTAATAGTTCCCACTAATATGGATAAATTATTAGTTTTGTCTTCACCTTCATCTCCTCCCCTACCAACCCAAATTACTCACCAATGGAAATCTAGAGTTATTTTATGCTCCTTCAAAACTCAAAAAGTGGATTAAATACCATCCTTAGGTCTAGCTACCCAAAGATGATCCCTTGAAGAGGAAATGAATGAGGAAGAGAATGAACATGTAATTTCACTAGTGTATTGTCCCACAAATGAGAGAAGAAAATGTCAAATCTATGAATGGACCAAAACATAAACTAAGTGAAGTAATAACACATGATGAAATAGAGGAAGAGACTAAGCTATAAAAGGCAAAATCCATAAGATTGGGAAGCCTAAAAGAAGAAGAAACTCTAGCTAGATCACATGACCAATATATTGTTACTAAAGAAAAGAGGTTGTCCATTAATAAAGTAGTTTCTTCACTTGCTTATTACTTTATAGTTGTAAATACTAAAGTTGTTAATTTACCATATATTAATCTTGGGACACAAATTATTAGTCCTATTTATTATTTAATTCTTTCTACTCAGACCCAAATAATGGATCCCAATAAGAGGGTCTATTTTGAGAACTTAGTGTTAGTTTCCATTTTTAATCCTAGAGGTCCACCTATCCTTCCAAAATACTTAGCTCAATTAGATCTACCATTACCATAATATGAACCCACATAATCTACTACAATGATAATTTTGAAAACCCCAAGCTAGGAAAAGTATGTGATAGAAATCACCCCTTAGAGGGAAGGATTAGGATGGAAAAGGATCATTTAGTTTCAAATTCACTTCTCAATATAAGTGCCTACATTCTACCTTTATTGATTAATCCACCTCCAATTATTACTCAAAATTTGACCTTTACAAACCCTATCCAACCTAAAGAATAAGGGGAACTCATTGTGACCTAATGGGTTAAAGATTTATAGGGATGGAGAGGTAATAGGAAAAATTTTGTCTTCATAAATTTACACATAGATTCCACTTATTTTGATTTTAAAAATGGTACAATTTAGAGGGTGAGAAATATTAAAGTTGTGAACACTAACATAGGTGAGGAAATAGTGATAGAACAAAGAGAAAACCTATTCCTCTTGGCTGAGAAGCCCAAACAAAGTCATAATAACCTTGATGAATATGTATAGGATTTTTTCTCTTTTGTAGATTTAACTAGGGAGGACATGAAATAAATGTATAAAAACCAAGAAAAATCACAATAGAGGCTTCTATAAATACAAGTCATCCATCCTCCCCAAGAAATTGTGTACAATGTCTAAAGTGCATCCACAAGGTTATATAAAATTTTGAATATGATTCAAGTCTTGAGTGGTGATTCCTAGCCTAAAAGGGTAAAAGTGCTAAAACTTTGGAACAAATTTAAATAATTTGAAAATATATTCAACTTATTAGTTTAGTGTGTGAGAAATAGAATATATAATCACTTAAACTATATGTAATCTCATGACATATCATGGGATTTGAATTATGTGATCTCAAAGAGAGATGGTGCCTTTAATTGGCATACATAGATGAAATACTTAATAGAGTAGTTCACATGCCAATAAATGGAGGCCATGGATATCTTAAAATATATGAGGATTATAGATGTGATAACCTCCATTGGGTAATTCATGAGTAATCCTAATTTTGAAGCATGTCTTAAAGTAAATTTATATAGTTTTAATAAGGAAGTTGAAGGAACTATCTATAAGACTAATTAAGAAATCATGCAACTAGTCAATATTGTGAAAGATAGAGTAACTAAGGTTAAAACCTTTAGATCTAGGTTCAATGAATTATAAACTAAGCATATGAGGTTGATAAGTGAAGCTATTATAATATTTAAACCTTCTATGATTAATTTTGACATTCTCAGTAAAGAAATTTGAATTCGTTTATGCATTGTTGGAGAATATCAAGGATACAAAAGAGCCTCATAGGTTAGTGACAAGCACATATTTAACAACAACTACTAATACATCATCACAAGGCCCCCAATTATATTAATATGTAGTGATGCATACTCTAATGAGACTAGTTTTTATTCCTTAAGGGAATATAAAAACTAATACAATGACTTTAGTTCAAACATCGGTCATCTAACCATTTTCCTCTCTCCATGGTGCCATATCACCACCACCTTATATATATTTTCATATTTTAAATTAAGTTAGTATTGGTGTTCTTTGATTTATTGGCATATATGTATTATATTTTGGTTAATAAATCTTATTTATATACATAATTTTCATACATGCATACTATGCATGAATTTTGACATGACGTTCTATAATTGGAAATGTGAATTTAAACTTTTCTTGAGGATGAGGCATCCCTTCCCCAATCCTATATATATTTGCATATTTTTGATCCCAAAGGAAGGAGAATTTTGGTTGTTAAGATTAATAAAAAAAAATTAAGGATCGTTCTAAAATTGGTATTTATGTGAAAATCTTGTTCTTCTTCAAATTTTTGAGTTTTCAAAAAAGTTATGTCAATATGGTACTTTAGTCTTTTGGTTGTGAATTAATATTATTTGTTACAATTATTCATATTGTGCAGTAGATAATTTGAATGCTTTTGTGTAATAATCAATATCTCTCTTTGTAGATGTGCAATTAAAATCTTAGAAACATAATAATATTTGATTATGTGCATTGAAATTCACTACATTATTGTTTAATTGGAATTTTAACTATGTTTTATTACATATGTGATAATGGTAACTTGCACAAAACATTAGTTATTTATAACTGTGTAACCCCTATTTTAATATCTGGATTAGAAGGGTTTCATCTTATTTGCCCTGCCCATTTTTATTTTTTGTGTTTCTTTTAATCTTGCCCACCTTAGTTTAGACTCATCATCAATCCACATATATTAAGTAAGTTTAGACTCAAGACACATATGAACCATTCGAGGTAAATAATTGATCTACTCACCACTATTCCACCTCCAGGTTGTTTATAAAATCCAATACTCTGAAACTCATTCTTTGGAGTGAATCTTTATTCACCATTTCTAAAATGTTAGAGTGTACCTTTTAAGTTTATATGATGTGAATAAAACCCACATAAATATATTTGGGCATCAATAACTTGTAAAAAAATATAATAGAGAAATGTAGAATGAAGTTGGTGGTTTTCAAATTGATCACTAATTAGTAAGGATGTCACTAGATTCAATTTTTGACAATGTTTGGTTATTGATTTTAAAAAAAAAAATTGACCTACCATATTTTAGGACAATCAAGTTGGTATAATTTAATTCAGAACGTTGGGAGGGAAGATAGACATAAGGTGAGTAGTTACTTCTAGTCATCATTTAGAAACCAAGCTCTTAGTAGAAATTGAACTCTATAAAGTTATATTTTGGGAAAAGAAAGAAGACTTTTGGTATTAAACTCATGAAATTTAGTGTAAGGGATTAGTTTTTAGGTATGATATTTTAGTTTTTGTTTTGTTTTGTTTTATTCACTTGTTGAAGTATTATGCATGCTTAGTGAGAAATATTTTCTAGGTCCTCTTGCATCCCTTTTCTCTTTGCATGTCATGACTATTTATGGTGATTTATGTAGTAAAAATAATTATGAGAGAATTATGTTTGGTTTAAGTTGAATTTTAGTTTTATTCATAGTTTGACAAATGACTTTATCAATATATTTGCTTTAGTTGTAGTATTTTGTGATGATACTTTCATTTCAATGGTTTTAGTATTTTTGATCATGTGGTTATGTTAAATATTCAAATGTTCCTATGGTTATATATATATATATATATATATATATATATATATATATATATATAATTTTTAAATAGATATATTATTAGACATAATTATATTTATCATTTAATTACATGTAAACTCACTAAGTGATGTTAAGAGTTGTTTATTAAAAAAGTTAAAAGGGTACCCACCATTACATATATTAAAGTTGGTATTTATTTTTAATATTATTCTCAAGTTTTTAGAAATCTATTTAATATTCAAGTTATAAACTTAATAAGTTATAACAAGATTGATTATAATGTGGTTAAATTTTATTTAAAAATATATATAACTTTATAACTATAACTAACTAAGAATGAATAGTAACTTAAAAACAAAACTACCTTTAATGGAGAGGTTTATAAGGATATTTGAAAGACATAATAAAGAGGGAGAAAACATACATAGGTACAAGAGCTCTCTGATTTTAATTTTTCATACTACACTTATTTTCATGAATCATCTCTAAGATTGATCATCACTTGTAGATAGACCATCTTTGATTGCGAGATAAACTACTTGATAATGTAGGTATATCCAAGTTTCTTATTAACTTATAACTAATTATCTAAAGTTTTTAGGTATTAATTCATTTCATGATTGTAAATATGTAGTAATATTTGCAAGAATCGTTATACCTCACTTGAACAATGATGAATATACAATATTTATGATTGATTACAAGACTATCATATGTATAGTGACCGTTCTTAAGAGTTTATTCTAAACTATTTTAAATGAATATAGTTTTTGCAATATTTCTCTCATTTACTAAATTTTTGAGTCACCTACTTGGATTTTTCATTTTTTCATTTTAGTTAGGTTATTTATATTTTATTTATACTTTCTTAGTTAACTTATAGATTAGATTTACTTAGTCTTAGATTAGTATTTTATTACTTTGATTTGTTAACTATCATCTAATCTTAGATTAATTTTTTCAACTTAGTTTTTTTATTATTTATTTAATCTTGATTACCTATTGATTGTAATTTTATTTTTAGTAGGTACCTTTCTACTTTCCTTTTGTTATAATTAAATTCTTAGATTAAGTGTTGGTATTCGTTTAGTCTTGAATTTGAACTAAAATTTTCTTATAATTTATTTTTTAAGTAACTAATTTCTCTAATTATTTAACTTTAGTAACTTGATTAGATTAATTTTAATTTTTGTTAGTATTTCCTTATTCAATTTTCATGTTTTTTTATTTTGTCTTCATTTCAATTTCTTACATTACTTTTATTTTGGTTTGTTTTATTTTTTATATAGTATTTGAGAGATTAATAATAGAAGATATATAATACTAGTTTGAATGATTAAATATGAATCAAATTTCTTTCCTTCAAGAGATTGCCTCTTTCATAAGATCTAATCTATTGGATAGGTAAGATCATATATATATATATATATATATATATATATATATATATATATATATATATATATACATATATACATACATATATACATACATATATATATATATATACATACATATATATATATACATATATATATATACATATATATATATATATACATACATATATATACATACATATATATACATACATATATATATATATACATATATATATATACATATATATATACATATACATATATATATATATATGTATATATATATACATATATATATATACATATATATATATACATATACATACATACATACATATATATGATTTAAAATTGATTATATATATATATATATATATATATATATATATATATAGATATAGTTTTAGATATAGATATAGATATAGATATATTGAAGTGAATGGATTTTTTTTTAGTAGTTTCTAATTATTATTTTATTAAACTGATTTATTCATATAATATTAAATAACCTTATGCATGCCTTATGACTAATTTCTGGCCCATAGGTCCCTTAATATTAAACTGTTATGATTCTAACTTGACCTTCATGATAAGAGAAAGGGTTGATTTATTGACATGAAAATTTTTACTATCAACACATTTGGTAACTCCATTGGGGAATTCATAAATCACTTTATTTAAATTTCTTATTCAAGTCATTTTTCTTTCCCATAACCATCATAGGTCCTGCTCCTATTATCAAACCCATGATTTTAATTACCAAACTCCAAGTTGATATATATATTTTAATTTGGTCCACTTTGATTGGTATTATAAACCTCATTATTTTAATCATATCCTTGAGGTTATACATTCTAAAGAAGACACCATTTAAAATAGACAAATACATTTAATTTGTAATTCAAACTGTCTCACATTCAATAATGAAACCATCATATTAAATTAAAAAAGAGAACAAATGTTGGATGTTAATCCTTAGTCTAGAACCAGGTTTATCTCTAATAAGTTCCTTAATGATGATTTATTTTAACCTATTGAGCCTTCTAATGACATGCCAACATAGAATAGAATTAGGGATATCATCCCTAGTCTATAAATTGATAGAGATAAATAACAAATTATTAATAATGAGGCTGATTATGATGTTTAAAATGGAAAATAAGTAGAATATGCTTGGATATGTGGTAATGTTATTAACATAATAATCTCCCTAGTAAGTTTTATTCCCTTAAAATACTTAATGTTCTTAAGTTTTTAGGAAATCCTAGTGAATCTTGAAAAGATCACTTAGATGTATTTACGTTGATCTATGCAACAATTAGAATAACTAATGAAAATATTTATCTTATGGTATTTTATCAAACTTTAGAAGGTGAAGTATGTCAAGGATTATTTATTTTTCCTAATAAAGTTATTAATACATGGAAGTATATCAAAGACATTATCAAACTTTGTTTTGATAAATTATAAAGAATTTTTAGATTTAGTCAATGAGATTGTAATTTTTTCCATTACCCCAAGTGAGACTATTTATCATTTTATTACTAGTTTCACCATGCTATGTCAAGACATTACATGATGTAAAACCATCTAAATTTTTATCAAGATTGTATTTTTGTAGTGCATTACCACTTAAGTATAAAATGGATTTAAAATATATGGATACTGTATAATGTGTTTCTACTATATTTTTTTGTATTGAATATGAAAAGAAACTAAAATGTATTGGTTTTAAAGAATAAGATTCTATGGGTCTAACATATAAAAATTCAAAAATATTAAAATCCATACATAATATTAGCAATGAGATGGTCACCATAAAATGATAGTTAAATGACAAACCATAATCATTATGAAAGGTTTAAAACACCCAATAAGGTAAGAGTGAATAAAAAGTCATTATTATCATGTTTTTGAAGTAGACCATGATCCTAATACTTGTATTGATGAAAAATCTTAAACTTTTTATCCAAGTGAAAGATAGTATTGATATCAACTTTACTGACAATATAAATATGTGTAGTTTAGACAAGTCTTTAGGAGAAATAAAAACCAAAATAAAAGAACTAATGTTTTTGTTATTCAAAAAAGGAAAAAAGATTAAAATTCTATCCAAAAATAAAATTCAAACACACAAAAACCTAATAAAAACCAACCTTATATTTTTAAACCTTATTCACAAGATAAAGATACAGATACTACACACAATAATGTTTCTATAGATAATTCTATTGTAATTTCTTAATGAGCTAATCCTTTACTTAATGGACTCAATAATACTCAATATCAACCTCCTTATAATCCCAAACACTAAACTTACATATATTATCCAGATTATAGAGCTTATAACATTATTGATGATATGGAAATATAAAACTATGTTTATCTTTGCTTCAAGATATCATTTTATCGAGTCAACTTTAAAATATTAATGAGTCTATTAAAAATCCAACTATTAATATTGTAATAGTCTTGCAATAAGAAATTAATAATAATGAATATAATTCTATTTTTTCTCAATACAATGATCATCCTTCTGATTATATTCTTCATTTATATGTATCTATAAAAATCATTGATAAAGTAATCCATAATTTTATTTTTGATACATGAGCTTCTATGAATATTATTCATAAATTTATCATTGGTCAAATAGGAATATCTTATGAAAATCAACATGTGAAAATAAAAATAAAAACAAATATTCTAGTTATAACTTAAGTCACTAATTTAGCTTGGGCCTCAACTTATTATGTAATTATAGCTAAATTTTATTACTAGGAATTGTTATCCTATGTTAGCAACAAACTAAGTTAAGTGACATCAATTTAGATGAATACAGTAATGGATGGGCCATTGGAATCTCTACTTGGAAGTTACTTCCATCTATACTTTTATAGTATTTTACAACTTGAATATTTTGTACCATCAATAGAGTTGGGGCATCACTCCTAGTAATGTTAAATAGACTTAGCATCATTTTGCCACGAATTTAGCATGAGTAAAAAAAAGGGAACTATGTTTTATTTTTGCTTGGTTTGCTAGAATTAATATTTAATTTCAACCTAATTTAAATTGGCACATATGAACAAAACTATTATTTACTATTATGTTTAGAGAATAATATGAATAAAACCAATTGAATATCTCCTTTGGATAGCATGATATTAAAATCATTGATGGTTGATATGGCATCACTCCATTGTACTGACTTGATCAACTAAACTTTCCAAAATATTTATATACTTCTTAATAACATGTTAACAAGAAAATAACAGAAACCGTATTGTATTTATTTAAAGATATGCTAGAATAAGCAACACGGGTTGGGTATTTTATTAAGTACATACTAATAATAGCATCGCTAGAAATTTAATTATGTGTTTTCAATGACATTGCTAGGGAGTTTACTGGATATTGGAATGTTTTTATAAATTATGAATTGTTAGCTAAATTGGAAGAACCATGATTAACTAACAAAACTAAATCATCTGCAATTATTGACCCATGTGATATAAACCTTGAACATAGTTAACAAATTTTAGGTAAACATGTCTCTTTTGGAGGCGTCAATCAACACTAAGGGAAAATTTATAATGAAAATTTGTAATTACCCACCTAATTGCAGTAAAATTCAGATAAGATTCTATTAGTTTGATTTATGTGGAGTACATGTATTTAATATGGTTTTTAATTATAAACTTTTAAGTTTTGTAAAAAAAAATTCACATTAGCTATAGTGAGACTAGTTTATAATTGCTCGATTAAACATAGGGAATGTGGTTATGATAATTGGTCGGAGGAATGGCAAAACAAGATCACCAATGATTTGACCCTTATTGTGTAATTAATCATAATGATTATCATAACAATGTGTATGTGGTTTTAAACTTTTATTGTCAAATGTAGATTGAATTAAGTAAAGAGTTGAATGGTTAAACATAGCTACCTCCAATCATGAGTAAAACTCGCAAAGCTTTTAGATTACTTAATGTGTGGGAACTAATGCATGGAATTTGACATTGTAATAAGTTATGTGTTTATGACTATTGGCGTTTTCAATAAACTTGGAGTAGATGTCTTTTAGTTATTATTCTCGGGTGGGATACTAATTGAAAATTTGAAAGTATTGATTAAAGTGAATTTAGCAAATGATTGCTTATAAACCCCTAAATATGAACTAATTGTTAAACTAAATTACTTGTGTTTTGAGAAAATAAATTTTTGGATGTTCTAGCTATTGTATGCAATATGTGTGTTTTTATGTATTAATGACTACTTTATTAGCTTAAGTTTGAGACTTATTGAACCTTGGTTTAATAATTATATAGTATTAGAGTACCTACATGTGGTGCATATTATGATATACAATTGCTCATATTTATGGATTATACTTATATTTCGATAGATGAATTTAGTAGGTCATTGAGTTTCCTAGGAATTAGAGACTATATTTTTTTAGAACAATCTCTTAAAAATAAAATTAAATTGATGGAATGAAAGGTCATAATGGATTTATGAATTCTTTGTTTCACTGTAAATGATTGATTAACTATAAGTTTATATGTATTCCATATTGAAAAATTGTGTGCGACACATATTATGTAGATGTTAATATGTTTTAATGGTTGGTCACATTTAGCATGTAATAACTACATCATGATGTATGCTAATATGTTATAATTCCTTGAATGCTAGTATGTAGTTTCAACTTAAGGTATACTCGAGTGGTATAGCTCCATACTTTCTTAGTTTCTATTATGTATGTGTGTCACTTGATTCTTAAAATAGTAAGTTGAATTATGTAGTTGAGAACATATGATAATATGAGATATCATGAGAACTAAAAAATAAAAGTGTATTATACTCGGATGGTATATACTATAAATGTTATGCTTAAACTTATACAAATGACTAATTTGTTGTATACATGTTGGATGTTACTATGAATAACATGTTTTATAACAATTGGTAAGACTTTGTATATGCATGCATACAACCCTTAAAAGTTTAATGAATATTGTGTTGGTATGTTATTGTGTTCTATGTGAACTATGACTTGCTTCATTATATATATTTACTTGTATATTGGTTTATATTTTCATGATTTTAAAACTACTTTATATAACTATTTTTGAAAAAAATAGTAGTTATGTTTTAGAATACTAGACTATAGTAATATGGGTTATCATAAGTGTAGTATATTTGAAAACAAATTGTAGTTGTTGAAAATCTATAATTATATATATTTTTTACTCGGGTGGTATAGACTATAGCCATTATTTCTATTATGAGATATAAATAATGTAAGATTTATTTATATATTTGACATAATAAATGTATGCTTTAATTACTCCTATGTTTAACATATGGTTTGATTGTATGTGTGAATATGATGTAAAGTAAATGAATCTTGTGGTTGAGTTGTATTTGGTCAATCTGTATTATTGATTTAGAGTAAAGATTGAGATGGACTTCACTAACTTACTAGTCTCATAATGATAGATAAATGTAGTTTGATCAAGTGGTTTGTATGAATTTGATTAATCTAGATCATTATTGTTTATCATTCATAAAAATTTGGGCCAAAGTATGTTTAGTAAAAATTATAATTTCATGAGTATGATTCACATGTTTGTGTGATATATTGTAATAGAATGATTTTTTATGATACACTACATGTTTAATTTAGAATCAAACACACATTGGTACTTGCTAGTCTCTCTGGATTCTTGTGCTATCACTATCTACTCATCCATAAATAGAGGGCCATTCCTTGATAGGAGAATGTACTAAGGATCATTTGTCCATGGTTGGTGTGAAAAAGTGCTCAGATGATACTCTCCCTCCCCATAACATTACTACTATTGAGATGACACTTGAGATTACCACAGATACTAAAAAGTCTGGAGAACTCATGCTCCAAAGAGTCATGTATCTATATGTATATTGCATTGTATTGTATTGTATTTATCATTATATATTATCATGAAGAGTTGTAATTATTTGTTATTATAAATCAACAATGGTTGTTGAAGACTTGTTTTAAATGTCAATGTGTTAATATAATTACTTTATGTATTTGCATTATGATGTGTCTTCTCATGATATTAGAGATCAATATTATGTGATGTATTATGCTTATTTATATTATCACCTTGTGTATTTTTTATTTTCTCTATAAATTATCTTGATATAATATATATTTGGTATATGTGTTTAAGAAAATCATGTATTTATTTATCTAAACCAATGAGGTTGTTACATATATAAATACATTGGAATGTGACCTTGATTATATATTTTAACTAGTATATTATCCAAATTTGAGTTATTTGCATATATATGAACTTGATGAAACCATATGAATGTAGTCTCCTAAAATGTAAGAAGATTATGATTGACTGTTGGTATATATACATACAATATTAAAAATTTGTCAGTGGTACATGATTTGAGTATATAGATACGTATGAGTGTTTAAGTATATAGCATATAGTAGTGTATAAGAGATGTGTACCTATAATATAGAGTAGTATGTAGTTTATACTTAGGGTATACCTAGATGATATAAATCCATACTTGCTAGATTGTTGGTATGTATGTGTCCATTTTTGTAATCATAAGTTGGTAGTTGTGAATTATGATAGTATGCGATATCCTAAGAAACTATGATATAAATATTGTATTCAGATGGTACATAATTTAACTGTTATGTTTGGGCTTATATCTATATTTCACTGATTTATTGTATATATGTTGGTTATTGTTGTGAATAACATATTTTATAATAGTTGACAAGACTTTGTGTATGCACGCATTCAATCTTTGAGAGTTTAACGAATACTATGATGGTATGTTATTATGTTATGAGGGAACTAAAACTTGCTTCGTTAAGCCTAGATACTTGTATAAATGTTTGTGTTTTCATGATTTAAGACTACTTTCTATGACCTTTTTTTGAAAACTAATAGTTATATCTTGAAATACTAAGCTATGGTAATATGGGTTATCATATGGTGTAGGATGTTTTGAAAACTAATTGTGAAAGTGAAAATTTGTAGTTAAATATGTATTAACCTAAGTAGTATAAGTTGTAGTCATTATTTCTAGTATAAGATAGAAGTTAATGTAAGATTCATTCATATGTTTGATGAAATAAATATATGCTTGGGTTACTCCTATGTTTAACATATTATATGATGTGTTTGCTAGTAAAATATAATTTAAATGAATCTTGTGGTTGAATTATATTTGACCAATTTGAATTTCTAATATAGATTGAGTGATAATAACTTTACTGGCTTACTATTATCACAATGACAAATGAAGGCAATCTGATCAAGTGGTGTGTATGAATTTGATTGATCTAGATCATTATTATTTATTATTTGTAAAATTTTGATCCAAATTTTGTTTAGTGAGACATTATCATTTCATAAGTATGATTCACATGTTTTGTGATATCTTGTAATAGGAAAACTTTCTATGATACACTGCATGTTTAGTTTAGAATCATAAAATATATGGGTATTTGCTTGTCTCTCTAGATTTCCACGCCATCACTATGTACTCATCCATGAAGGGAGGGGCCATTTCTTGATGGGATTAGTGTGGGGGATCCTTGGTCTATGGTTGGTATGGAAAAGTGCTTGAATGATGCTTTCCCTTCCCACAATAGTACTACTTATTGAGATGACACTTGATATTGCCATAGATACTAGAGAGTCTAGGAAACTCATGCTCTACGGAGTCAGGGATCTTGATTACATATATTGAATTATATTGTAATTATTATTGTATATTGTCATGTAGAATTATAGTTACTTATTATTGTACATTAACACAAGTGGTATTAGATTTGTATCAGTCATGGCTAAGTTACTGTATTACTTTATATATTCAATTTATGTAGTGTTCTCATGACATTAGAGATCTGTGATATAAGATGTACTATGCAATTACTATTGTCACACTTGAGTATATATATGATCATTTTTTAGATATTTTTAATGTAATCTAATTATGATATATGTGTTTATTTAAAAAAATCATGTACTGCTAGTTAGAACCCAACATGGTTGTTAAATGTGGTGTCATAGTTATGGCTTGAACTCTAGGACCTAATGAGTCCATTAATGTTTTCACATCTTTCTATTTACTAGTGTGAACCTAGTGACATAAAATATTGCACTAGTATTTTGGATTTTTGGTGCCTCAATGCATAACCATGTTACACCATGATTGGATTTTTGAGGCTTGATAGATTCTCCAGTATGGCTTGGTGACTATTATTAGTTTTGAGACATTCATGTAATATGTGTGGGAACCATTGATTCTGTATTCTTAGGAGTACTTGTACCCTTTTGAGTTGTATAAGGGATTGATTTATTGAGAATTCCATTAGTGATGGTTGTATATGAGGTTTGGGTAAGAGAATATATAGCATAGTTCATGAGTTATGAACAAGAGATTTCTACCATAGTTTGATCACTTAGATCGAACACCTTGAGTATGATTACATCCTTCTTAATTATCAAGTCACCTTTGTCATTGTATTTTGTGTTGTGAGTTTTAATAAGCATAAGATGCCTCTCACTTAAAAGTATGTGCCTTATTTTTACTAATCTTAGGAATGGAAAATCTTATAAGACCATTTTTAGATAGTACCACTTGGGGTAGTGGGAATTTTCTTGTAGTAGAGTGTGGGTGTTTTGGTTGAGAATTCATGTGTTAGGAGTTTTTTTTCTATTGGCACCTTTATGTTATGTGGTTTAGGAAGAAGTGTCATATCTCATGGTGTGCTTAGAGGTGAGTTGTCACGCCCTTAATTTTTTTTAACATCATTTTAAAAACAAGAGAGGATTATTATTTTCATAATGTTGACTTAATGTTTTCATTAAATAGGACTTATTTCAAAAATGTTGTTTGGACCATATTCCCTTGAGTTCATGGGATAGTGTCTTTTACTTCCTATTGAGATATAAGTTGTAGGATTGGATGAATTAGTACATCTTTATTATTGTTATTTTATTCTCCTAGTTATGGAAATATATTGTGTTATCATACTTACATATTTGGTAAGTAGGTAGGATTCTGGCAACATTGAGTTGTAGTATTTATTTTTACCTTGTGAGGATATGTAGGAGTTTTTAAGAAGATAGTTCTCTACTCGTTGTGAATATTTAGGGTCATTACTTTATTTAAATTGTGATTTTTAGATCTCATGAGGTGGCAAGCCTTGATATATATATTAAACTTTACATAATATGATTATAATTAATATGTTATTATTCACCCTTGGTTAGATTGATAATGTTCTCTTTTGCATAATGCATGCTATTTTGAAGAGATATTTTTATACCTTTCGATGGAAGTGAGTAGGGTATAAGAGGTGTGGAACATTGTGTCAATCTAAGGGTTGGAATAAACTTTTAACTTGTGTGCTAGTTGAGAAAGCAAGGAGATATTATTTCATTTATTCCCTTATAAGGTTTAAATAACACTGTGATTCTTGGCCTATGTATTTTATGTTAATTATAACATTATTTCCTCTTAATCATGAACATAATAGAATAAGTTAAGCTATGAAATATGATACTAGTATGATTAACTAGTCATAACTTAAGACAATTACAAATTGATTGTATGATATCTTTTGTATTTATGATGATACATCTAGAAATATTTAGCATGTAATAATGCTTTCTATGATTTATTAGTATGGATTTGTGGTCAATTGAATCTTGTATATGTTATGGAGATCATTAGATCATGGAGACCTGAGGGAAGAGTGGTGATTTAGAAATGTGAGTTCTAAGTGATAGAACAATATCCTACTTAGCCACACATTGACTCGGGTGTTACTAAGTTTTGATCTGATAGATGGACTTGTCAAATTTAGGATTTAACAAATGAACTTGTCCAATTTAGTCATATGGCCATATGAATGTATACTAAGGAACATATATTCTATGATTTAGTATACATTAAAAATGTAGTATTTTCAATTCGTATTTATCATCATACTTATTAAGATCTTCATGGAGTAGTGACAATATTATACACAGAGTAGTGATAGTATCAACACATACACTTCATTCTTACCAAGTTCCCTAATTATTTTTATTCAGAATGTGAAAAAAACTCTCTAGGTTAGAGAGATGTATAGAGAACTTGGAATATTTTAGGGAACTCTCCTTGGTCATTTGTTTTAGAATTTTATGATGATCTCATGAACTTTTAGAAGGTAGTGAAACTTTTACTAAGATATGTTAAAAACTTATCTTGTTAGTTCTAGACCCTAAGGTGGTCACGACAAGAACATTCAAAGTAAGTAATACTCATAAACCTTGTTTACAAAAAAATAAATGTCATTGAGTAGGGTCTTATCAGACTAATACATTGAGAATAGGGTAATTTTAAGGAACAATGATGAGTTCTACAGGTATTTTCTATTTATTTACTTAATTTGATATATTAAATCATTTTATTGCTTTTTTAAATAATGTTTTAATTCATAACTTATCTTTGAATAAGAGTCATTAGGGATGATGACTAGATTTAGGGGGGAAGGATGTTACATCCTGATTCTTTACCAGATAAATTTGCTAGTTTATTCATAGATATTTGTAGCTAATAAATTCAGATTTAGTTATATATTTCTGACTAAGCTTGATATTTGCTATTATGGGATAGTAGAATATTGCTTAGATACATGATTGCTTACTATGAGTTGGTTAATATATGCATTTATATTTCAATCATATTAATTTATTATTTTAATTATAATATTGTTATAAATTTATCATGTGATATGGTCTAACTACCTACGTTGTTGTGAGGTGGATGCATGAGAATTCGTCCCTCAGAGTGTGATGGAGGGAGAGCATCATCGGAGAGGGTGACATAGATTAAAATGTCATAATATGATAGATAAACTGATTGGTACCCTATACACACTATAGTAGATAACATATTATAAATGCATAATGAATTCGGTAGTCTATTGTGTTCATTTCTACTTGAATAGTTTACTAGCATAAGTTTAATGATTTTATAGATAGTTTCTAGTGTGTTTTGTGTGTAGTCATTAATACCTTTAGAAAGTGATTTGCAAAAAT
Source organism: Torreya grandis (assembly GCA_037957365.1). Taxonomy (NCBI): domain Eukaryota; kingdom Viridiplantae; phylum Streptophyta; class Pinopsida; order Cupressales; family Taxaceae; genus Torreya; species Torreya grandis. The sequence continues at coordinate 764,797 of JARHVA010000668.1, forward strand.
GAGGGGTTATTAATTAATAGATATATTAGTAAATTCTAATGACATATGAGATGCTAATTTATTTATAAAATTATAGAATTTTGATATTCAATGTTAAAATAAATAAAATGAAAATTGCCATTTGGAAAAAGTAAAAAAAAATATATAATAATAATAATAATAATAATAATAATAATAATAATAACAAAAGAGAATCTTTAAATTAAAATAAGAATTAAAAATTAAAATAAAACCACAAAGAATAAACAAAAATGAGTAAATTGGAATTCCTTACATGGAAATAAAAACAAAAAGTAAAACAAAAATTATTTTATAAAGAAACTTTAAAACCAATAAATCTACACTCTCCTCATATAGGAAAATTTAAAGAAGGAAGGAGGTGAAAATTCTTGAGGCAGAGGAAGGTATGATGAGGAAGAGAAAGGAGAGAAGCAAAGCAAATAGGATAAAGAAAGTCATGGATCACCTGGATGTCTTAATGTTATAAACACATAAGTGGTGTTTTTAAAATTAAGGAAATATATGTAAAATTTAGTGGTTTAAATTTTAAAAGTACGGAAATCACTAAGTAATATATAAATCACTATCAAAAAACTAGTGATACATATGTAGCGGTATTCTATAGTAATTTATGGTAATTAGATTTAAACAATGGGTTAGGTATGCTAAGCATTCTATTATTTTAAAATATAGGTATATTATATTTTGGTTTGTATATGTCAACCATTTAAAAATAACAATCTAGTATTTTAGCCAATTAATTGATTAGATCACATCGATCTGGTGTATTAGCTAATCTATTGGATAGGTTAAAAATATCTCTAATAAACAATGGTTTTGGTAAATCAATATATAGAAATAGAGGAAGAACTAGGATTTGCTTTAGTGCCAGTAGTTTAGGCAGACAATCACTTAAGATAATGATTTATACTCCGTTGGACTATGGTCAAACCTTGTAAATCACTGCATAAAACTGAGTTGGCATCTTTGTGTTGTTAGACATTCCAAATAATTTCTAATAAACATTATTTTAAGATTAGTAACATTTTTTTGAGTGAATGGAAGCTTGTGTATATAGGCAAAAGTTTATAAATCTATCAAACCCAATGTTTTGAACATTATGGAAGTGGGATGATCTGCATAAGTTTTATTGAAAGAAAAAGAATGATGATCTATTTACTATCTGAGTAATACTTGTATATGAATTATAATTAAATAGAAATAATTATGTACACACACCTTGCACCCTCACCCTCACCCCCTCCCGTCCCCCCAGCCCCCCCTGACACACACACACACACACACACACACACGAAAATAATTATTCATATAATAATCAACTTATATTCAAGTATCATGAATGATAATTATCATTCCTGGATAATAGAGTACACTATTTATGCCACATAAATTTAACAAACTCTGACAATTCATTATCTTTAAGATGTTGATTTTCTTGGTATGATTTTCCTTTAATCTTAACAATTTGGTTAAAATGAAATAATTATGGATTAAATATAAATAATGTTTATTCCTATCATGTGTAAGCTAATATAAAAGATTAATATAAACTTAATATGAACTGGTATCATCATTTTATACCATCACTTTAGTATACTAACATACAATAAACACCTTAGAGCTCTTATATCTCTCAATATGCACTTATTGATAAGAAGGTCTTCTGATTTAAGTCCCATACTGATGTTAACACCATATATTATACTATAATTAGCATAGTAGAATATAAAAAGGGAAATGTGAAGTAAATTTTTATGTAACAATATTTAAATAGTTACATAGCTATAATTAAATAGCAAGTATTTATAATTCTTGAAAAATGTATTGTATAATCTAGAATCCATAGATTATAGCTTGAATACTATGGCAGATAGAATTTTTCATCTATGATCATCTATATTGATTGGTGGATATGATTTTTACTACACATAATAGTTACATGTGATGTTATATATTATTTTAATAAATACATTCTAATAAAATAGAAGGAATGATCTAGCAATGATTTGTATACTTTATGGGAATATACGGTGATCTAAACTGAGAAAAATATGAACCGGTATACATTTGTTACAATACTATTATCAACTTAGATAACAGATTAAAAAAACAAGATATTTAGTACATCCATGATTCTTAATCTTTTATTAGACTAAGTTTGAGAGGTTTAAGACTCATATAGATAATTGGATTTGGATTTATATGGATTTGGTAAATCATAATATAACAAAAAGGTCTTACTACTCTATTATTTATAGGGTGTTGTGGGTATTTCTAGTCATTATTAATCGATATGCATCTAAACCATTATTATTACATGGTATGTTGGTATTAGAGAATAAACCATATAACATTAATGCACCTATACAAATTCAATTTAGTATAAGTGTATGTAGTTAATAGTGAAAATATATGAAAGACAAGAGTTTATGGAAATAATTGGGTTAGCATTAGCCAAGCTCAATTTATCAAGTTGGTATCCTTTTCATAGTTATGAGTTAGCATTATCCATTAGCTATAGAATTTTAGTTCAGTGCGTGACTATAATTCAAACTGACTATATATGGGTAAGAGTACATTTGGATTAAGGGCTATATTAAAATACTATATACTCCCAGCTTGATATGCTGAATACAAGACTCTTCATTCATACACTTGTTTTACTAAAATTTGATTTAAAGGCTAGTTTTTTGTATGTTAATTCCTTGTAAACTTATCTATGTTACATGTTATGGGTGTACTAATATGTACAATGTTGTATACTTAGGTAGTTTATGTATATAAATACATTAGAATGCAACCTTGATTATATAGTTTAACTAGTATATTATCCCAACTTGAGTGATTTGCATATCTATAAACTTGGTGAAAACATATGAATGTAATCTCCTAAAATGTAAGAAGATTATGATTGATTGTTGGTATATATGCATGCAATATTGAAAATTTGTGAGTGGTACATGATTTGAGTATATTGATACACACGAGTGTTTATATATATAACATATAATAGTGTATAAGATATGTGTACCTATAAGATATATTAATATGTAATTTATACTTAGGGTATACTTGAGCAGTATAAATCTATAGTTACTTGATTGTTGGTATGTATGTGTCCATTCTTGTAATCATAAGTTCGTAGTTATGAGCTATGATTGTATGGGATATCATAGAGAACTATGGTATAAATATTGTATCCAAATGATACATACTGTAGCTATTATTTCTAGACTTACATCTATATATGATTGATTTATTATATATATGTTGGGTATTACTGTGAATAACATGTTTTGTAATAATTGACAAGACTTTGTGTGTGTGTGCATGCAATATTTAAGAGTTTAATGAATGTTATCATGGTATGTTATTATGTTTCGAGAGAACTAAGAATTGTTTCATTGAGCTTGGATACTTGTATAAATGCTTGTGTTTCCATGATTTAAGACTACTTTATATAACTATTTTTGGAAAACTAATAGTTATGTCTTGAAATAATAGGCTATGGTAATATGGATTATCATAAGGTGTAGTATGTTTTAGAAACTAATTATGGTAGTGAAAATCTACAGTTAACTATGTATTAACTCAGATATTATAAACTATATTCATTATTTCTAGTATGAGATAGAAGTTAATATAAGATTCATTCATACGTTTGATGAAATAAATGTATGCTTGGGTTACTCTTATATTTAGCATATTATATGATGTGTTTTCTAGTAGGATGTAAGTTAAATGAATCTTGTGGTTGAAGGTGTATTTACCAATCTGCATTACTGATATGGAGTAAAGAGTGAGATGGAATTCATTGGCTTACTAATGTCATAATGATAGATGCAGGTAGTCCGATCAAGTAGTGTGTATGAATTTGATTTATCTAGATCATTATTATTTATTATTTATAAAAATTTGAGCCAAAGTATGTTTAGTGAGACTATCATTTCATTAGTGTGATTCACATGTTTGTATGATATCTTGCAATTGAATGGATTTCTAGCAGATGTTTAGTTTAGAATCATACAACACATGGGTACTTACTTGTCTCTCTAGGTTCTCATGCCATCACTATCTACTCATATGTGAAGGGAGAGCCATTCCTTGATGGGATTAGTGTGGGGTATCATTGGTCTATGGTTGTTATTAAAAAGTGCTTGGATGATGCTCTCTCTCACCACAATAGTACTACTCATTGAGACAACACTTAAGATTTCTACATATACTGGGGAGTCCAAGGAAATCATGCTCTAAGAATCCATGTATCTTTGTTATGTATATTGAATTATATTGTAATTATTATTGTATATTATCATGTATAATTATAGTTACTTATTATTGTGCATTGACAATAGTGGTATTAGATTTATATCAAGCATGGTTGAGTTGTTGTATTACTTTCTATATTCATTTTATGTAGCATTCTCATGACATTAGAGGTATGTGATATAAGATGTAGTATGTAATTATTGTCATCACACTTGAGTATATATATGATCTATGTTTAGATCTTTGTAGTGTAATATAATTATGGTATATGTGTTTAATTAAATTTTTTTTGCGTACTTCTAGTTGAAACCCAACGGGGTCATTACAAAATGAAAGAATAAAACATGATTACTTACGTTCGATCCATTTAAAAGCATAATGAAATTTATCCACAAACTTAGGTAGTTTCTTAGACTCATTAACAGAGGATATTGATTAAATGCAATAAAATTCTGATAGAGTGTCATTAAAGATGTCAGTAATCCTCTAATAAATCTATCAACAATTCAAGGTTTTGAGTTTTTTAGTCCAAAATGCAATGTTTGGATGGGTATTTATGGATCAACACCAATCCAGAGAATCAACGTTGATCATAGGTGAATCAGTGTTGATTCACCCAATTTATCACCTTTGTTTCAACCATGTGTAAAATTGAATTCGATACATGTGGAGTAGTTTGTAACGACACTATAAGGGGGTAAAGTGGTTAGGGGGTAGAATCCTTAGGTTATAAATGGATTTAGAATGTTAGGGTGTAGAAAGGTAATAGTAAAGGTAATAAATGGTAAATATAATAAACCTTAGGATAAGGATTATTTAGGAGATTTAATAAAAATAAGGACCTATAACACCTAATTAATTGTCCATAGGATATGAAATTATAGTGTCTATATTTTCCCCTTTTTATGAAATGATATGATATACCTACTGTGAGACAAAAACCATGAAGGGTCCACTACACCAAGTTTATGTGAGGAGGTATGCCCCTTCAAATTGAGAGCTAGCAGAGGATAAGGAGTGGGTGATGGGTTTGAAAAATTGAATAATAGATAGGATGGGTATATAATAGATGAGATTTAATAACATAAATGCACAATATGAAGTATATGTTTTGTATTGACAAGATGTAAGGTAATATAGGCAGAGGTATCCTGAGGTAAATCCTATAATAAAATGCCACAACTATGAATAAATGGGCTTAAGTGAAGGCTAAACAAGAGAACAAATGATAAGATTTGGCTGACCGAAGCATCTGAAATGCTATACAGTGTATTCACTACCTATAGGTAGTTTTTATCAAGGGAGAATGCACTCTCGAGACCCACTAAGAAGAGATACTTGAAAGAGTACATGCTTTACGTAGGGTATGGGACCAATAGGGGGTCAAAATACACAAACCTAAAATGGTGTAGGATAAATAATAGGGTAGATGTGGTAAGGTATTAGGATAAATCTAAGGAACAAGGCTAGATATATGTAAAATTATAAGTAGTGAAAAAAGGGGCCAATCAGTGATGATCCAACCAAATGATGTTGATCCAAAACATATAAACACCAATCCAAAGTTGGGTATATAAGGAAGTCTGATGTAAAAAAGGTCTCATTTGCTATTTGTGAAAACCAAATGATGATTGAGAGCTCAAATGATGAGTGTGATATGAAATGAGATGGAGGCTAGTGGTTGTGGATTGAGGTGATGACGATGCTCACATGATGAGTTAGGTCTATTATTTTATTAATTTTTTTGAATATCCTAAGTTTTTAGAATTTTTGGAGTTAAGAACATGGTTAGGATTATGAGAAGATGGCACTAGAGAATCAAGTTTATTCCTTAGTGAATAAGTGATGATTCACAAGGAATCAATATTATTTCATAGAAATAACACTAATCTAGATGAAATGGCACTGATCCATAAGGGATCGATGCCAATTCACACAAAAAATGTGAAGAGATTAAATTAGAGTCTAGATTTATTACAAGTTAAAGTTGTTAGGATATTTTAGGCTAATAAGGGATATTGGTGATAGGCATAGGTTTTATTGTAAATGTAGGATCGAGTGTTGCCCACATTGGAGTGACTATAAGAGCAACTAGCTAATGATGATTGGGCCCATCTAGAGGCCATAGGTATGGGAGGGGTGCATCAATATAGATGTATCCATCAAGACATGGGTTTGCTAGTAGATTTGGTGGAACACTGAGATGTTACAAATGGGACCTTTTGGCTTTTGACTAGGGAGATAACCATCACAGAGGAGGACATCTACTAGATTTTATGAATTTTGGTGCAACGAGCACCTATAGTACCTATGGATGAGCAGGGATGAAGAGCAACATTGACATGCCTATATGGAAATGATGCATAGGATATCAAATTTTTTACTAGTGGTTTCATGTTTGAGCCTCTATATAGAGTTAGCATAATAGGGAGAGGCGTATTCACCATAATGATGTTGGTGATATCTTACTACGCACTCCCAAACTCAGAGGGAGGTAAATTTTTATGGAGCTTGATAGGATTAGTTGTAGACATGTTAGAGCATCATACAATCTTTACATGGGTGTCTACTTTACTAGTATAGATTTATAGGAAGCTCTAAGGTTGGAGGACCTAGAGGTGTTATGGATTATATGTCATTGCCATTATACAATTTTGGGCTTTTGAGTACATTAGGATAGTGTAGCCCATTAGTACCTCATGGATACAATGGTATGATATAGAGTACAACATGGCCTTCCTATAATAGAAGGCTAATCTTGCATGAGGTTTTACAAATGGCATCACTTGGGACCTCAATTACTACCAAGGGGTCCTAAAGGGGATTAGAGATACAAACATTATTTGGAGACCTTATCTAAGATTTATTGTATGGTTTAGGGTGGAGGCAGAACTTGTAGGTATATGGATGGAGTTATGGGTGATGAGGAGGAGGATATAATACCTATAGTATCTCTATTTTGGATGAGTGTAGTGGTAGTTCAGGTTAATACAAGACATTCCATAGGCCCTACACATATACAAGTGAGATGATATAGAGCAAGAGCTTCCAGGATGAGTCACTAGAGATGTCCCTACAAAGGAGGAGCAGGTGTTAGTAAGTGATGATATGGAGGATGTGGAGTGTACTCCTACATATACAACATGGTGGGTTGAGTAGTGGGTAGTGAGGCAAACAAAGGTGGTGTGTCCACACCAAGGGTGAGGGGATGAGGAGATGGAGGAGGAGGCTAATGATGAGGAGGATGAAAAGGATAGGGGAGAGGAGTAGATAGAGGAAGAGGAGATAGATGTAGTTAAGCTTATCATAAAGTGGGATAAATTGAGGACTTAGTGTATCACCTTAGAGGGACAACTAGTTGCAGTATAGGGGGCTTTGACTATAGTGCAGAATGAGTGGGATACCCTTCAAACCTAATTGGATACACTATAGGTGGGATTTGACTCTTTGTAGTTGAGTCATGACATGGTGGTGAAGGATCAGGATTGCTATAGGGTAGAGAGGGATACTCTAAGGAGGATGGAGAGGGAGAGACAGTCATCAATATAGATTATTGGAGAGGTGGAAGGGCTAAGCATGGGATAGGTAGGGACTTTGAGCATTGAGTGATACAGGGATTTGGTTACAGAGATGAGATTATATGAGAAAATTATTTTAAATTAGTGTCTAGAGACTCCACACTATGATGCCCATATAGCTTTGTAGGGTAGGTCCCATGCCAACAGGGTCAGTGAGCATGAGCAGTGTATCTCAGAGGAGGGACAAAGATAGGGATAGAAATGGAGATGGTGGTTGGATCCTTGGAAAGTATCCACCTAAGTAGTTTATAGTTTACACAGTAGTTCATGGATGTATTTATATTCATTGTACTAGCTAGAGAGCCATATACATGTATACAGATACTTTGATGTACATTGATTATATATATACATAATATGTTTCATGATTATGGATTATGTTGTTGTTATGGATTTATATTATGGATTATGGATGTTCATGGATTATGCTTATGTATTGTGGATGTTCATGGATTATGCTTATATAAATGTTATAATTTTATGGATTATGTGATTATGGATTTAGAAAATGTGATTTATTATGGTTGTTATATGTGATGGATTTAAATTTTTTTATGGATTATGAGTATTATGGATCTAATTTATGTATTATGTATTCTTTACATGATGTGATTAGATTATTTGATTATGGTTTAAATGTTTATAAAATATTTTATGGATCATGATTATATTATGGTGGATGTGTTTTTGATATATGGATTAATGCTTAAAATGTTTATGATTAAATTAAGAAAGGATGTGATTTTGATTATGTGATTATGGATTTTTATGAGTTGATTAGGTTATGGATTATGGGATTTTATGTAAAAATGTTTATGGATTATGGATTTGAAACTTAAAATATCTTAAATTATGATTTGTATTTATGATTATGGAATTTTGATCGCATTATGGATTATGAGTAATGTTTATGGATTATGATTATCATTGATGCAAACTATAACTTGCTGATTTTATGCTTATAGATTTGTTAGTTACTAGATTAGGATATTTGTTAATATAGGTGGAAAAAATTGTAATTAATTTAATTTACAAAGGGCTTATTTCTCATTATTGGTTTGTACCATGACCCAAGAAAACCATTTAAAAGGAATGCATGTGCATCCTTAACCAACTATTAATAATAATACTACCAACATTAGGTCAACTAAGTTTAGGATCTAATTGATTTTGAGATTTGATTTAGGATTTGATATAAAGTGGATTCTAAGAAGAAGATGTTTCCATCTTGCATACCCAAAACTAAGGTCACCCCTAGAATCCTTTTGTGTCAATCCATGTAGATTGATTAGTGTGGGAAGTCTAATAAATAAATAAAGATGATCAATTTGGGAAGCTTTTTAGATGTATTTTTATACATGATAGCCATCCTTCGAGGGAGTGGTCTATATTTTTAGATATGATTTTTAAAGCAATTGTCCTTCGAGGGGGTAGTCTGTGCTTTTGATATTTTTATATGTTTTATGGTTTTACATAGTTGTCCTTCAAGGGAACAATCTATTTATTTTGATTTTCTTTTGTAGATGCTTTACTTTGCTTTGTTTTTTATCCTAGTGTTATTATTATTTTATGGATTGGAATTATGTATCCTAAGATAATTTTCCAAAGATTTGATACATAGGATAAACCACTTATTCTCAAAATGAATTAGTGATAGGGAGGGATTTCAAAGAATAATGATTTGAATTTCTTTCCCATTATAGGAAAAGCTTATCCAATTAGAGCACACTATGAATAGAGCTAGGGTATTTATATTCAAAGTTAAAAGTGGGTCATGCTATTAGATAACCACATGCCTCTATATATCATTATTTGGTATAAGAAAAATAGGGATATGAAACTTAGAAACTAAACTAGGCAGACCAAGTGATTAAAATTTATTAACAGTAGAAAGGATGTAGATGTAATGTATTAAGAGGTTCTCATTCTGATTTTTCATCAAAAGAGGCTAAGAGATATGCCCCAGATCTATACTTATGGGTGATGATATATGGTCTGAGCCAATTTGGAGAATTTTTTTACCTTTTACTTTGTTTTCCATATTAGTGACATGTTGATTTTCTTTTAAGATAAGGATGCCAATATTAAACTCATGTTATTTTAGATGTTTATTATATACGTGCTTTATTCATTCCTGATATACATGTAAATGGTTAAGGGCAACCGAATGATGTTCATCTAAGAGTTTGAACTTGGGTTAATCGTTCTTGTTGGAAGTCATCCTCAAAAATGACATCTTTTAGAGAGATGCGAAGGGAAGGAATCTAAACTTTAAGAGGAAGTAAAAATTCAATACCATAGACTAGAGAGATGGAGTAGCACCTATAGGAGTTTGAATACTATTTTGATAAGCCCATAAGGTAAAGGGAACATGAAGATGCCAGTTCTTGCCTACTTCATTAATGAGTTTGGTTAGGAACTTGACAAGTGTTTTATTGGATGCCTTAGCTTTTTCGTTAGCTTGAGGATAGTAAGGTGAGGAAAAGAGTTTAATGCTAAAGGAATCATAAAGTTCTTAAACCATTTTGTTCTTAAAATATTTTCCATTATTTGTGATGATATTATGAGGGATGCCAAAGTGACAAATGATATGTTGAGAATGAATTCAATAATTTTATCTACTTTGGATGAGATAAGGGGGATAGCCGCCACCCACTTAGTAAAATACTCAATGGTGGTAATGATAAATTTGTGATGTTAGGAAGACTTAGGATTAATTTTACCTATAAGATCGATCCCCCAATGGGAAAAAGGCCAAAAGTCTTGTGCTAACTATAATGCTTGACTAAGGATATGTGATAGGTTGACATGTTGTTGACACTTGACACATTTCTTAACATATTCACAACAATTCTATCTTAAAATGGGCCAATAATAGCCTAACCATAATATTTTATTAGCGATAGTGCAACCACTAAAATGCCCTCCACATGACCCATCATGATCTTCTTTGATAACGAGGGTTGCTTTGTGATTCTAGAGATAATGAAGAAAGATATCATTGAAACCATACTTATAAAGAACACCCCTAGTATAAAAAAAACGTGATATGATGCTAGAAATCTTGCTTTCCTTTTTTAGATAGATCCAAAGGAATAATCCCCCTTGACAAGTAATCAAATATCTATGCGTACCAGAGATCTGATGGATTTTCTTCCACACTATGTATGGAAGGAAGGTTAGTTTTTGTAAAGGAAGGTTGATTAATCCTATGAACAAGGACAAAAAACTTAGATTATTGAGATGAAAATGGGATAAAGGATGCCAAGAAAGCCATAGTATCACCAAACTTGTTAGTTGATCGAGGAGTGGCTTAGATAACATAATGCTTGAAAGTGTCTAGCAACTAATCAACCAAGGTCTTATACTTATGAAGGGTATCATTATTAAACTAATAGATACCCTTAATTTGATTGACTATAAGTTTTGAATTACCATATATTAATTGTTTTAATCCCTAAAGCTAAGGTGGTTTGGAGACCTATGATTAAAGCCTCATATTCTACCATATTATTAGTGCAATCAAAATCAAGCTTAAAGGATAGAGGGATAGGTGTCCCCCTAGGAGAGATTAGGATAATTCCATCTTCCCCACCATGATTACATTTGGATCCATCAAAGAACAAAATCATTTGATATTGTGTATCTGGTTGAGATGTGGAGGCTATAGATTCATCTGAGAATTCATAGTTAACTAGTTGATTAGTAGAAAGAGGCACTTCAACAAAATGATTAGTAATGATTTGACCTTTAATTAAATTTTTATGGATAGACTCTAGATCAAATTTTGCCAAAATCATAAGCCATTTGGACATTCGTTGATTCTAATAAGGCTTAGAGTGCATAAACTTTAGGGGATCAATGTTTATGATGACATAGGTTTTATGATTAAGCAAACAATGTCATATCTTAGTATTTACAAAGACCAAAGCTAGGCATAACTTCTCTATATTAGAATAATGCATCTTATATTCAACAAGTGTGCAAATTATATAGTAAACTACTTGCTCTTTATGCTTCTCATCATGATGGGCAAGCATGGATCCAAGGGCATGATTAGTAACAAAAATATACAAGAAGAATGGTTGTCCTAATTTTAGAGAAGTGAAAACTAGTGGTGAAAGAAGGTATCTCTTATGAGCTTCAAAATCCTCTTGACAACTAGAATCCCATTTAAAATGGATATCTTTCCTTAGGAGGTGATGGAATGGTTGACAACAATTGGATAACTAGGAAATAAAATGATGGATAGATTGAAATTTATCTTGAAAACTATGAAGCTACTTAAGAATAGATGGGGGTGGCATTTTTAAAATGGATTTGATTTTGGTAGGGTCAACTTCTATCCCATGGATGGAGACAATAAAGCCTAAAAGATTCCCTGTTAATACTCAAAAAATGCATTTCTTAGAATTTAGATGAACAAAAAATTGGCTTAAGTGAAGATAACCTTTAATATGGAAAGGTGGTCTTTTTATAATTTCAGTTTATTGAGGAGATCATCCACATAATCCTCAACAATTTTATGGATGATATCATGGAAGATATAGGTCATGGCTCTTTGATAGATGTTTCCTACTTTTTTTAGGCTAAAAGGCATAAATCAATAGTAAAAGGTTCCCTAGGGAGTAATAAATGAAGTCTTATGTTGGTCTTATGGTGTGATAAGGATCTGATTATATCCATAAAAACCATCCATAAGTGACAAAATTTAATGCCCAGTGGTAAAATCCACTAACTAGTCAATATTAGGGAGAGGGAAATCATCATTTGGATAAGTGAGATTAAGGTCTCAAAAGTCAGTACAAAGGTGAAGTCCCCCTGTAGGCTTAGTGATAGGGACAATGTTAGGTACCCATTGAGGGTAATTTATAGTCTAGATAAAGTTAACAGATAAGAGGTACTATAATTCTTCTTTAACTAAGAGCACAATGCAAGGATGCATCTTTCAGAGCTTTTGCTTGATAGGTTTAGCATCAAGAAATATGACAATGCTATGGATGATGATGGTAATATTGATACCAGGCATATCGTTATAGGACCAAGTGAATGATTCACTATGATATATTAGAAATGTAGTGAAATATTGGGTACTCTTGGGTATCTAAATATTTACTGACCTTAACTATTCACGAAGTCTCATGGGATCCTATGTTAACATTAATGATGACCTCATTTAATAGACTAGAGGTTTTTGATAGAATGGATTTACATAGATGAGAGTTATCTATGCCTAAATTAGTTAAGATAGAATCATGATCTTGGCATTGAAGAATAGAGATGGTGGGAGAATCCTACCTAATCATGTCTAGGTAGGATAGAGGAATGGTCATGACCTCTCCATCATAGGGATAGATGAGAGGTTATATGATAATGGCATTGACTAAATTTTTTTTAAAGGAATGGATAAGACATCATCTATCGAAGAACAGGTGATGGATGATGAGGATGGCGTATACTCTTTAGGGATGGGAAGGAAAGTAACTTCCAAGGTGGATTTAGGATTTTTATTAAAGCCAAGGCCATGTTTTTCATGGGTTTTTATAAAATCACCCAACACAACCTCATGTGGGCCTTGTTCATAATATCCTATGTTGAACCCCTTCCACACACACCATTATAGGTATGTCTTTATGAAGTGGGGTTCATCAAGGAATGAAAAGTTTGATGTAAATAGTTTATCATAGATTTGGTTAGAAAGGCTTGAAGAACATTGATTGACTCCCCCATATATCAAATGGGTGTAGAGGAAAGATGTACCAAAGGGAATAATTTCCCCCAAATTTGGATAATAAGTTGTTGTTTATCCAAACGTCCATATTCCTATGGAGTGGAGAGAGTATTGAGTGTTAGTAACTAATACTCTCCAGTCAAAAGTTGTTGAAATTCAAAATCAATGGACTCCTTACCAATTCTTGATGCAAGGATTGTTATACTAGTTGATGTCTCATTGGATGATGGTGGGGTAATGCTTTGTAATGGTATTAGGACATCATTTGGGCAGAAGGTGAGGTTGCAAGATTTGAATGGATGAGGATTAGTTGGGACATTGTGGATTTTGCCTTCATGTTCAAATTTAATGCATAAATTCAAGGTAGAGGAGATGTAATGCATAACACATATCTAGGGATGTCCTAAAAGAATGTTGTATTGAAATTCCCCTTTAATTATGTAAAATAATTTGGTGATAATAAATGTGCCTACTTGAATGTGAAGGACTATCATTCCTAACGCAAGGGTGATGGTATCATTGAAGGCTTATATAATAGTGGGGGATTGGGCTACAACTATCTTAGGTAGCTAAATTTATTTAAATATGTGAGAGGATATGATGTTTACATTGGCACCATTATCAATCATGAGTTGTTTGATTTGAGTTTGATCAATCTGGGAGTGATAAATAGTGCAAGATCTTGGTCATCAGGCTATAAGGGTGGTATTTATGAATCATGAAAGGTTATGGATAATGGATTTTGAAGCTATGCAATGAAATCCAATAAAATCTAGGGTTCATCAACTTCTATCTCAGTAACCCGTAAGACTTCTATGATGGCCTCATGATGTTGTGGAGAATTCTAGACAAGTTCATATAGGGACATCTTGATCAAAAGCTGATGAAGTTGCTTTAGAATATATATTTTTATGAGTTCTAAAGCATTATTTTTTTTCACTTTTCCTAAAATAAAAACTTTAGGTTTAAGAGTGGGCATTATCAAACTATTCATGGCAGGAGCTAGCAATTTGGTAATAGTCACTTTGGCTTTTTTATGATTATGGGTCCTATGACCCTGGGCTTGGGATCACGTAGCTATGTAAACTAAATCTATCTAAAACAAAGGTGGATTTATTTCATTTTTAGGTTCATCCATATCTAAATGGAGAGATTGATTTAAAGTTCATTATAATATTGTGGGCGGTATGCTACTTTTTGATGTGGATATAACCCTAATATTTTGACTATGGAGATGATCATGATCTAATGGTTATATTAAGAGATCATCTTGTTCTAATAAAATCTATAATATGACATTTAACACATTACAACTTTCTATGTCATGACCTGTTATTCAATCGTATGTGCATTTCCTATTTTATTTATACCATGCTAGTTTATGAATATGAGGGTTAATGGGTTTTATAGGTGGTATCATGATAAGGGAGTTATAAAGATGTTGATTGAGGATCTTATAATAAGATCACTTTAATGGATATTGACTAGGGTTTTTAATCCTCTGAGGCATTGGTAGGGAAGAGGTATGTGACTTCAAACCTTGGCCTTTTGAACTAGTTGTTTGAATGGTCCCTACTATAGTTACTTTGTGTTTAGGATAAGTCTTTACACCTAAACCTTATGGATAATAAAGGTTTAAAAGGTTATGTATTGGCATGATCATGGTGGGAATATCATTTTATGATGTTATATGCAATTTAGTTGAGGAATATATAATGGTATCTTTTAATTTTGTTGAAGGATGGGGTCCTAGTATAGATGCTCTTGTCTGAATAGGTGGTAATGATGCTTTTGATTTTTGAATTTGTTCAAGGGTAGTGGGGATATCCTCTTTAGGGAGTTCAATCTTAATAAGAGGATATTTTAGAGATTTTCCTCTTGGGGCTCTGAGGTTTTTTGTTTTTGACATATATGGATTTTCCATTGCTTTCTTTAGGATTTATCACTTCTCTAGCAATAGAGGGAATTGGTCTTGAGCTAATTTGGTGTAGCATGATAGTTTCCTCAGGGGGTAATAAGCTAGAGTGAATGGGTATACTAGAAGCATGTATTTAAATGATATGAAGAATAGTATATGTATCTTGTAGAATGTCTAAGCAAACATTTTCCATGATAGTCCTTTCTTCTTTTAATTTTTAAGTGATTTTAGATATGGTTTCCTCTAATGGATCCTAAATTATGAGATCAAGACGACTTCAATAAATTTTCAAGATGTCTTTACTTAGTTTGGATGGTTCAAAAGTGTCTCCTGTAAAGAGATTAGGGATAGCAGTACTATCAAATTCCTTAGGTAGAAGGTGGTCATGAATTGTGTTAATTACATGAGTTTTGTGTTTTGATGTGGATCCTGAATTAGCTTGCAATAATTTGACATGGAAGCATGATTAGGGAATGGATGCCTAAATATATCTACAGACTAATTAGTGGGCACATTAGGATTATCTAGTTATAACTCCCTCTGATCGATAAGATTTTGTACCAAGCCTTTGTAATAGTGACATCTACTAATGTCGTGGCCTATTACATGGTGAAAGTTACAAAATTCATTTTCCCCAAACCAACTAGGTTTAGGATGAGAATCATTGAGAGGTATTACCGAAGGAAGCTCAATAAGAGATGCCTTTAAGAGTTTATTTAAAATAGATGTTTAGGATTTTCCTAAAGATGTATATTACCATGGGGGAAGTGTGTCAAAAACTTTTGAGATTATGCCTATGAGGTGGAGGGATTACATTAGTTTTTAGTTTGTGGTGGCACTCATTTTACAACTATGGCATTAACAACCTTTGGTCTTATTGTTTTTAATGTTAGTCCCTTTAAAGGGATTTGGTTTAAATATTTTATTTTATAATTTAACCTTCCCTTCTTCTAGGGATCTAATTTCTAGTTTGTAGGCCATTGAAAAGGCCTCATCAAAGGTTTTAAAAGATTAAATTTGTAATGTCGATGAAATGTGTTTATCACATGCACTCATGAATAATTTGATCAACTCAGGTTGTGGAAGGGAGAAGGTGAGTTGATTGATGAAACTTCTCCATCTAGCCACAAAGTCAATGACATATTCATCATCAAACTATCAGATGGCATAGAGGTTAATGATAGTGACTTTCCTAGTTATATTGATAGAAAAGTATTCTAGGAATATTTGAGCTAGCTGGCCAAATGAAAATAGGGAATGCTATGGGATTGAGTTGTACCAATGTAGGGTAGGTCTAGCTAATGACATAATAAAGGTCCTAAGAATAATTACATCATCATGAACTATAAGGTATAAAGTGTGTCTAAACGCTTGAAGACATTGTTGAGGATCTTCCTTATTTTAAAACTTCATAAACTTTGGAAGTTCCCAATCTGGAGGATAAGGCCTAATATGAACTGTTGGGCTAATTGGCTCATTACATATTTTCTCATAGATGAGAATGTTCTTCTACCTAAAGGTAAAGGCTTCCAAATTAGCCATCCTATTTATAAGGATGCTCATGATATCTAGTTAGGTATTGTATTGATAGATTCCTCCAAAAAAATTCTATTATGGGCGTTGATATGTAAGAAGTCGAGTGGAAAAATCCTATGATAAAGGATAACCAACTAATGTGGTTATTTTAGACACCTAAATCTAGCCACCAATGACCATCAATTAGGCTTTTGACCAATTTCCACCAAAATGCATAATTTGGCCTAAAAACACTAAAACACATTAAATAAGTTGAAATTGATATATTCAAGTGCCGATTTTGGCTAGAGTGTCATTAAATAGGGTAATACATCCTCGTACACCTAGTTGTTTGGGGCTTATTTAGTCATTAGACCATCACATTTATGTTTATTCCCACTCATTTTGAATTTGTATTGCAAGTTATATCATTGAGTTATGCTTGCTAATTAGCCTTAACTGGGGCACAATCATCTTTATAAAATAATCTAGGTCCCCTTAATAATTATAACCGCCTTTGGAAAAATTAATATCCTTTTTAAATCAATGTATGAAAGAATTTTATCATTTGGATTAATCTCAACCACGGGTTAATTCCACCTTTCTTCTTTCTTCTTTTTTGAGGGACCATCCATCAATAAATGTGATAGCCACTCCCTTGAGGGGGCATCATCATAGGCTTCCCAAACACTCTTTGGAGCTTTTTCTTCAACCATCATCTTCTTTTTGGCATATAGTCCATCTCTCATTATTTGAGAATACATTACTTTGCCTATGGTTTGTAACATCTTCCCAAATAGGGGAAAACTATAGGCACCTAAAACTAGCCATCGATAACCTCTAACCAAGGTTTTGACTAATTTCTACCAAAATACACAATTTAGCCTAAAAACACTAAAACATATTAAATGAGTTGAAATTGATATATTCAAGTGCTAATTTTTTCTAGGGTATCCACATGTATCAAAGCTCACTTTATCCATATTTGAAACAAAGGTGATAAATTGGGTGAATCGACATCAATTCACCCATGATCGATGTTGATTCTTCGAATCAACATCAATCCATAAATACCCAGATAACCTTTGTATTCTAGATCGAGAAACTCAGAAACTTGAATTATTTATATATTTCTTGGAAAATTAGTGACATCTTTAATGACACTCTACCATAATTTTACTACATTCAATCAATATCCTCTATCAACGATCTTGAGAAATTTCCTACATTTGTTGATAAGTTTCATTATGCTTATAAACATATCAAAGGTAAGTAATCATGCTTTATTCTCTCATTTTTTATCAATTAATTTGTTGTTATCTATTTATTTAATCTTTAGAATACTATATATATCCCTCTATATTTATTAATCAGTCTCTATCATCCAATCTATCTTATATGTTCTCTATTTTTATTAAAATTAGTTATAGAGATAATCGATGCTGATTCATTTTGAATTGACATCAATTCTATAGATCAACACCAGTCCTATCAAGATCAACATCAATCCACTGTGTTTAATTTATAAAACCTATGACCTTAATCTTAGACCATTGTGTGCAATCTTTACTAATTTCCTATCATTTGAATATGGCCTTTGAATGCAAATGACTCTACCAGGCATAGTACATGATGTAATCAATATCACATATCTCCCTATAGTATCCCAACCCTCATTTATTGATCAGAGTGACATAGATTTTAAGACAGCTCTTTACTCTATCATTTATTCTCCCTCTCTCAAAGCCACTAAAGACCAATTAGCTATCATACAAGATGATATGGACTTTACTAAAACTTACTGGGATGAATATTATGCTTATATTGATAACTTAATCAAGGACTAAATCTTAATTATCATTATTATCATATCTTATATCTATTATAATTTCATATGTTATTTATCCACTTGATTGTGTAAAAATGTGAGCTAACATCCATTTGAGGAAGCTCACAACTTCTTAGGACTAGTATTTGACTGGGTAGCTCACCCAATTATCTATTAATCTATTTTTTCAAGTATCTATATGTGTGTAGGTTATTCTTCCTAGATAAAAAGAAGCTCTCACTGTCACTAGATTAAAATTAGTGCACAACATCTTTTAATCCATAGGTATTCACCATAAACCCTATTTTCATTTCAGTTTTTAGTAAGTAATATTTAATTTAAAGAAAAATGGAAAAACTACTTAAACATTCTGCCATGCCTGGTGGAACCCCTAAGGTCTCACTTTTCTTATTAAAATTCATTATGAATTTATCTATCTTTATATCCTTTCTTTTGTTTGTTGAATTCATTCAAAGAAAATTTAAAAATGCTTTTTCCTTTCTAAAGGTTAAAAATAATATGCATCCATTTTGATTGCTTAGGTAGTTCATATAGAATAAACTACATAGTTAATTCACCGTAGTCATCACTTCTATCACAAATAAACCAAACCACTTGCATAATAAACTCATCAAAACATTGACATAAAGGAACTAACTAGGATTTCATCACCTAGCAATAACCTTCTTCCCAGTTATCCCACTTGGATTTCACCACCAAGGGGAGAACCAACTCAGTACTCTGGCTATGTATAAACCCTAGTCTTTCTATATATACTGGTTAATCAGTTGACACCCTTATATTGCAATGTGTAAAGTGAGGGGGTAGGCCCCAATACTAGGTCAAGTATCAATCTCAATATAGAAATCTCTTTACACCTAAATAAACCTAAAACCATCTTTATATTTTCATTTCTTAGGATCCTCGATAATGTTTTCTTTTCTTTTATCACACTTTAAAGTTAAAAAGTAAAATATTTTTAGGTACATATTTAGCATGTGTATCTTTCCATCTTCATTAAATATAAGATAATAAAAAAGTGTATTTTATGTGATTTTTGTTTTTTATTTCTTAAATTTTCCTCTATCATTACATGGTTTTGATGTAATAACATTCATAAAAGAAAACTTAACCCCCAACTTCATCTTCATCCATGGATAATTCTCCTATCCCTCCTACTTCCATTGAGTCCATAGGGGAAGGCATTCCTCAGTATTATAACCAAGGTGATCCTAAATTCACCACCATATTACAAGTAACCCCATCCCACTTAACCATTATCTCAACTCTCAAGCCATATTCATCCCTATTTCTCCCCATACATAGTTCTCTAAGAACCCATATAGCATGCCTTTAGAGGAAGGTGAAGGGTTTACCACCGCTATGGTGTCTTCCCATAACAATCCTCCTCTAACTAGTTCTGACACTACTACTACACAACCCTTAGACAATCTACCTCTGGTGACGTCTAGTGCTCTATCCCCAACCATTACCTAAACTTAGAATGTCACTATGCCTTAGCCTATAGCTACTTAGCCTACTACCATGATGATTCAAAATCTAGTTTTCTCAGTTCCATCAACCCTTTCACCTATCCAAACTAGTGTACCCTTAAGTACCCAAATTCAACCATTATAACAAGGCCCTATAAGTCAATCACCTTAATAATATGGCCCTTTGAACACCTAATACATAACACCTACATAACATATTGCATCTAATTACATCCCCTTACAAGCCCCATAGTATGTGGTGGCCTCTCAACCAATCATAACTGTGAACATAGGATTCCAATAGGGAGAGATTAGTAATGGTGTTAGTGAATGAAATCAAATCCAAACAAAGAACACACTAGGCTAACACCCTAAGACTATCTTAAGGGGGGAGAATATTAAAGAAAACAAATGATAAATCTCAACAAAAATATAAAAAAATAAACATTCCTTACCTTCCTTGATGCTCCAAGAGTCTTTGATTTGGTTTGCTCAGTTTGTGCTCATGAAGTCTTCATTAATGAAGTGTGGCTACTTTCATCTTTCATTGGTACCATGTTTGGCTTTGGCTTGGCTCAACAATTTGGAATTATAACACTAATTGCCATGGATTTTGGAATTATTTGTGCATTATAACTTTGCATTATCTAAGATTCAAAATTAATAGGCAAGGCCTCCTATTTATAGATTTTTGAAATGTTTTAAGATCAACCATAACCATCCATCTCAAGATTGAGATGTGTGGCCATGAATTAATCCAAATTGTGTAATTAAATTCATAAACATCCCCCATAAATATTTGGGAAGAAGGGGCATTTAAGAGGCATAGAAGGCATTGATGAGGCATGAGAGGGTCTTAATGAGGCATGGGGTGGCTTGATGAGATATTTTATGCATTTATGGCCTAGGGATGTCTTTCCAAGAAAAGATCTCATTTGATGTGTTGTCCCCAAAAAATGTCACTCATTTTTGAGACAACATATGAACTATTTTTTTGGTCTTACAAGCCAAAAATTCTCTCTTCCCTTCTCAAAAATTTGTCATGAGCCTTCAATTTCTCTATTTTCCAAAACTTTTTCATTTCTACAGACTCTACAGGCTTAAATCTATGGACTTCGTAGGAAGAAATCAACAGACTCATTTTTATAGGTTCATTTCTATGGACTCCCCCAATTATATGAACTCAAACTACGGATTCTGCAGGTGGAACACGAACTTTACAGATGTTTATATAGACTCTGCAAGCTAGATTTCTATGAACTCTTTCAAAGTTAGGGAAAACTACAGACTTGGTTTCTACGAACTCTGCAGGTAGGCTCAAATCTATGAACTCTCAAGGCCTCAAAACTATGGACTCTACAAGCTAGTTTCTCGCATCTATGGACTCCCCCAAATCTATGGACTCATTTCTATGGACTCTATAGGTTGGTTTCTACAGACTCTGTAGAAAAGAAATAAGTTCAACACTTAGCCATTTTTTCAATTGAGAAGTTTGAAGGGGTCTTCCAAGAGCCTAAAGGACAAGTGCCCTTGTGGAGGGAACTTAGGAGCCAAAATGGATCCTTGTAACTTTTTTGAAAGGCAACCGGGGAGGTTAGACAACCCTTGCGAAGGGCAAGCGGGAAGCAGGTGAACCATTTCAAAGGCCAAGTGAATAGGGAATTCCTTCAAAAAAGTTCCCACATCAAAGTTGTTAAGGACGTTTCCTTCAGACAAAAAGTCTAAAGGAATTCCTTCAGACTTTTTTTGAAGGAATTAACCCGACCGATGAAGCCTGGCAGAAGAAATGACTAAGGCAAGGGAAAGGAACAATTCCTTTAGACAAAATGTCTGAATGAATTTCTTCAAACTTTTGTCTAAAGAAATAAGCCTGAAGTAAAGACAAAATCCCATTGAAAGAAAGCTTGATAGAAAGAAGAAACAAGTGGGAAGAAAGAATGAAGGAAAGGGGCAATTCCTTCAAAAAAATGTCTGAAGGAATTCCTTCAAACTTTTGTTCAAAGGAAAAGCCCGAAGAAAATCTTGCTAAAGGAAAAGCCTAAAGGCCATCCAAAGCATCTTGAAGGGCATGTGCTCTTGCAAGGGGCTCTCTCTAGCCAAAATAGGCCTTTCTCAAGACCCTAAAGGGTTTTTTCTCCTTCAGGAAGGACAAAATAAGAAAGCTGAAAGAATTGTCAAGGAAAGTGATGGGCCCACAGACGTCAAAGTTGAGTGTTGTGAACTAGCCATTAGGATCCAAAGATCCCCACCATCAATTTTAGGGTGACCAACTAGCCTTTGGTTTTCAAATGATGATGGGCCTAAAGACATCAAATTCATGGCAATAGAATAGTCATTGACCTTTGAAGGCTTGAGCATGGACCCAAATGCATTCAAAGGCCAAAATGCCAAAGGGAAGAATCATGAAGAGAGAGAAGCTGAAGGAACTAACAATGCTAAGGATATAGCCCTGAGAGCTCAAATGAGGGAAAAATACAAAACTTGAAAGGGGAAAAGATAGCCCAAGGGCTCAAATCACAGCAAAAAGAGACAAAGAGGGAAATATCTACACATAAGTTATTCCAGTAGGTGGAAAAGTTTGCAAAATAGATATTTGAGCCCTTAAACATTGAAGATGACACCTATTTGTCCCCTAGGAGTAAAGACAAAGTGGGTAGCTGCACAGACAAGAGGAAGATAGATGAGATAACCCAGACCCAAGAGAAGACATGTGAAATGAAATAACATGCCATTGTTAAGGAAATACACTGTTCCTATCATGGCCCTCCAGGTAGAACTAAGGGTGCATTGAAAGCATTGACTGTAGCATGGGCCGTCCCATGGGAAAGAGTGCCAAGCTTTGCTTGGTGGCTATACATTGTAAATTATCTCATTATGCAAAGGGAGATCTTTCCATTACTAGAAGCAAAACTCTACCCAAATTGAAAGGCATTACTGAGACTTTGAGCTTAGATTGTTCATCATATTTCTTTGTTTAAATTAGAAAGCAAGTTACTTTTAGACTTTGTGTTGTTATAACTTGTATCATTATAGGAGATTGTTGTTATGTCTATTTCTTGAATGTATTCTTGTTTATTCGATTTAACAAGTAGAACTAGTGGAAGTGATAAGGAAGGTGTCCTGAAGCCAGTTACTTTCAAACTTTGTGTTGTCATAGTTGTCTTCAGTGTGTGGTTATTTTATGTTCCTATGTAAAGGATCTTGGGATGACTTTGTGCCCTCAATATCCTTTGTATTTCATTATTGGGCAGTCGAGGTGGAGACTTTGTGCTACATCTCAGTCTGTTGGTTACTACACCTCTGGTTATCAGTTACTTGTCACTACCTAAAAGAACTCCTATTGTTCCCTACAAGAACACTTTTAAAAGAAGAGAAGTGCCTTCAGTGTTTTCACTAGGATTTTCTCATTTGTTTGTAAACATCATCTATGAAATAAGAGAGATGGATGGTGTTATCCTACCCCTGAGTGTTATTTTCAGCTTATATTTATAGTATATAGCAGCTCATACTTATAGGGAACCTCCCATTGATGAGAGAAGAGATTTTTCCCATGTTGATGTAGTAAACTTGCACACCTAGCCGACCAATCTCCCTATGCTATGGTTGAAGAGACCTATATTGCTCACCAATTAGCTGGTTGACAAATTATTCACCCAATAATTTTTGGTGACTCTATTGGGGACACAGTAATTTTGTGTAATTTGAAGCCTCAATCTTTATATTGAAGCATCACTTGTGTCTTACCCATTATCATTATAGCCATATCCAATCCCATTATATAATTTGGTTTGAAAACTAGATCCACTAAGGAAGAATAGCAATTTGAAGTCTCAAGCTTCAAGTTAAGGTAGGACCAATTCTTTCTCATTTTTATCAACAATTTGGCAACTCCACATTATACCAGAAGTTAGAGAACTCAAGTTGTTATTGACATGGTCTTTGAGTTGGTGCAGCAAGGATATTTTGATTTGTTTCCTCCACAACCTCAAGTTTAATGATCTAGGAGTGTTCCTCCCATCCATACTGGGTCACCAATACAAGGTAGAGATTCTTTTTCTATTGTCACTAGAGCTTTACCTATACATACTCCACCCAAATTTTTTATCCCTACTTTCCATTATCCAATCATGGTAGCTCAAGGCCCTTGGGGTAACTCTTTTGGTCCACTAAATTTGAATCCACCTCTACATGAACTTTTATGTAGTTCAAGGAAGAATTTCCCCAAATTTTTTGGTGATGGGAAAGTTCATCCTAATGAACACATTATAGCCTTCATCATAGCATGTGGTGTGATAGGTGTGGAATTTAAAGACATAGCAATCAGGCTATTTATGGAGACATTACAAGGTGCTACTATAGACTGGTTCTACCATTTGCAAGCTTGGTCGATGACTGATTGGGACACACTCAAAGCCAAATTTGAAGTAAGGTTCAAGCCTGAAGAAGATGCACATACCTTTTTAGCCCATCTCACACAGATGAAGAAGGATCCTCATGAACCTATGAGGGATTTCATTGCAAAGTTTGACAAGCTTAAGAATAGAATTCCTACAATTGCTCAACCAACATTTAAAAACCTAAAATGCTTCTTCATCAACTCACAGCTACCTGAAGTGAGTTTTCTATTGAGACGTGCTAGCCACATAAACCTTGCTGCTAATCAAGACTTGGCTACTAAGGTAGAAGATGACCTTATCTTGGTAGGAATATAAGGAGAGACCTAAATAGAGGTAAATCCTCTTCATCTTCTAAATATCCATCTATAGGCACCACTGATCAAATGGTGCAAAAGCTAGAAAATGAACTGCTAGCCTTGAAAAGACAAATGGCCCAAGGTATGTTTGTTCCCCCTAATTGGGATATGCCAAGGAGGACATTTCAGAATTAGGCATACCAAGGTAATGCTACTAGGAAACAAGTGCAGCCAAATCATCTTCCTCCCCCATAGAGGAACCTTGCCCTTGAAGCACCCCCAACCAACTCAATAGTTGGATATCTAAAAATTGAACATGATTTCTCTTTCCAACCTAAGTTTGATCATGAAAATGATGTTAATCTCTTCACTAAGGAAGAAGAAGAATTAGCTGGTGACTCTAACATTGGTTTCTTGAATTATCAAGATGAACCCAAAAGTGAAGGTAAAGTAGATGAGGGATCATATGTAGTGTTCACCTGGTCTAAGAACCAGTCAGCCCAATAAGCTGATAAAGAGAAGATAGAGGAGTGACCTTAACTAGAAATTTCAATTGCTATGCATGGAACCACTCTGCCTTTCCAGCAAAAGGACCTGGTGGTTGATAACAAAGTAAGTACCCCAAACATTTCTACACCTTCAACTTCAAATTTGTAGGCCAGTCCTCTCCCTCCCAAAAACCAAAAGGATGAACTCCCATCCTTTCTTCCTAGTCCATTTCAATCATTTGACATAATTGACCATGTCAAGAAAACCAAAATTCAAATGACAGAATTTGAATTCCTACAAGGCAACCTTAAGCAGTTGGACAGATTGGTGGAGTGTGTAAAGAATACAACCATCCCTACAGGGTAAGAGATTAGAAAGGTAACTCATGATCCCCCAAGGAACATGCCCATCCCAAAAAATATTGTCATTACTCCTCCTATTACCCTTAGGAAAGTAGATCCTTTTTATGTTTCCCTATTGATAAATGGTCACAAGCTGAGCAACTACATCATTGATTCCAGTACATCTTACAACATCATGCCCACCAAAGTGGAAAAATCCCTTAGTCTTAAACTGACTAAGACATTTGGGAGATGCATCTTCATGGAGAATTAAAAAGTGACACTGCTAGGGCTGATCAAGGATGCTTAATTTGCATTTGCAGCATTCCTAGAAAAGAGAATCAAGATGACAGTCTTAGTGGCCAATGTCCCAGCCTCATATGGCATTCTACTAGGATGAAATTTCTATAAGGATGTGGGTGGTGAGTTGAGCATGGACCTATCTGAATCAAGGATCACTGTCAAAGGCGTCATGAAGAGGCTACTCCCTAAAAAGGAGGCAAAATATATTGTCACTCAGACATCAGCACCTGAAGCTCAGATTCTATTTGAGTCTTCAAGCAGGGGTAATTACTTCTTATCCACTAAGGATGTTCATGTTTCAGCAAATGAAAGTCTTGTAGGTGGTGATCCAAAGATTGATTCAAGAAAAACATTAGAAGAATCGGTAGGGCATAGTATAGATGAAAAAGGATCTTCCCTCAGTAATGAAGAAAAATCTAATAGAAGACTAATTTTTTATGATGTTTGGATCCAAGAATTTGATGGCAATAATTCCTCTACCGATGTTGGAGCTGAGATAGTGTTGATATCTTCTCAAGGAAATATTCTTCCTCCTTCACATGAGTTGTAGTTCAACAACACTAACAACACTACCGAGTCTGAATCTCTGTTACTCAGGTTGAAGACTGCTCAAGATAAAGGTGTCAAACTCCTTCACGCTAAAGGAGATGTTGAACTGATGGTTTATCAGGATTTTGATGCTGATAATCAATTCATGTGTTGGACTAGACTAGAATAATAGCAATCTATGGTAGTGGACCATATTGCTACGCACTAAAGAAAGAAAGAGGAACCCTTCACTGAGAAAGCAAAGATTTATGGTTTTTGTATTGGAGACCACATCTTGCCATGGTGTAAGAAGAGAGAACCAAATGGAGTGCACAAGAAATGTGATTCTTGGTGGAGAGTTCTATTCACTCGTCACTGACTCTAGGGACAAAATGGTTTCCTATTGGTTTATCAAGATGGAATGCAATTTTCATTATTTCACAATGGGTAGTGTCTGAATCACTTCAATTCTTGAAGTATCAAATAAGCTCACCTATAAATATGTATATTTGTATAGTCTTTAGTTCTATTTTGTGCTTTTCATTTTCATTTTTTGGAGCCTTTCTTTTTGGGTAGCATGACTCCATAGCCCAATGGCATACTTCAAAGGCATTGGAGATTCTATTTTCTACTTCCCTCAGTTGTTCCCAGTTTTCAACTGAAGGAAGTTCCCCAACTGGAGCCAGTTGTTGTCCCCAAAAAATGTCACTCATCTTTGGTACAACATATGAACTATTTTTTTGGTCTTACAAGCCAAAAATTCTCTCTGCCCTTCTCAAAAATTTGTCATGAGCCTTCAATTTCTCTATTTTCCAAAACTTTTTCATTTCTACAGACTCTGTAGGCTTAAATCTATGGACTCTATAGGATTAAATCTACAAACTTCATAGGAATAAATCTACAAACTCAATTCTACATGTTCATTTCTATAGAATCCCCTAGTTTTACGAACTCAAACTATGGACTCTGCAGGTGGAACTATGAACTTCACAGATGGTTTCTACGGACTCTGCAAGCTAAATTTCTACAGACTTTTTCAAAGTTAGGGAAAACTACGGACATGGTTTATATGGACTCTATAGGCAGGCTCAAATCTATGGACTCTTAAGGCCTCAAAACTATGGACTCTTAAGGCCTCAAAACTATGGACTCTGCAGGTGAGTTTCTCACATTTACAAACTCCCCCAAATCTAAAGACTCATTTTTATGGACTCTGTAGGTTGGTTTCTATGGACTCTGTAGGAAAGAAATAGGTTTAACACTTAGCCATTTTTTCAATTGAGAATTTTGAAGGGGTCTTCCAAGATCCTGAAGGATAAGTGCCCTTATGGAGGGCACTTAGGAGCCAAAATAGACCCTTGTAACTTTTCCAAAAGGCAATTGGGGAGGTCAGACAGCCCTTGCAGAGGGCAAGTGGGAAGTAGGTGAACCATTTTAAAGGCCGAGTGAATAGGGAATTCCTTCGAAAAAGTTCCCATGGCAAAGTTGTTAAGGATGTTTCCTTCAGATAAAAAGTCTGAAGGAGTTACTTTGAACTTTCTTTGAAGGAATTAACCTGATCGATGAAGCCCAGTGGAAGAAATGACTAAGGCATAGGAAAGGAACAATTCCTTCAGCCAAAATGTTTGAAGGAATTTCTTTGGAATTTTGTCTGAAGAAATAAGCTTGAAGCAAAGATAAAATCCCACCAAAAGAAAGCCCAATAGAAAGCAAAAACAAGTGGGAAGAAATAATGAAGGAAAGGGGTAATTCCTTCAGACAAAATGTCTGAAGGAATTCCTTTAGACTTTTGTCTGAAGGAAAAGCCTAAAGAAAATCCCACTGAAGGAAAAGCCCAAAGGCCATCTGAAGCATCCCAAAGGGCATGTGCCCTTGCGGGGGGCTCTCACCGACCAAAATAGGCCTTTCTCAAGACCTCAAAGGGATTCTTCTCCTTTGGGAAGGACAAAACAAGAAAGCCAAAGGAATTGTCGAGGAAAGTGATGGGCCCACAGATGTCAAAGTTGAGCATTGTGAACTAGCTGTTGGGATCCAGATGTCTGGCAACATCCCCACAGCCATCAATTTTAAGGTGACCAACTATTGGTTTTCAAATGATGACGGGCTTGAAGTTGTCAAATTTGTGGCCATAGAATATCTGTTAACCTTTAAAGGCTTGAGTGTAGACCCAAATGCATTCAAAGGCCAAAATTCCAAAGAGAAGAACCATGAAGAGAGAGAAGCTAAAGGAACTAGCAAGGCTGAGGATATAGCCCTGAGAGCTCAAATGAGGGAAAAAGACAAAACTTGAAAGGGGAAAAGATAGCTCGAGGGCTCAAATCATAGCAAGAAGAGACAAAGAGGGAAATATTTGCATAAAAGTTATTCCAGTAGGTGGAACAGTCTACAAAATAGATATTTGAGCCCTTAAACATTGAAGACACTACCTATTTGTCCCCCTGGCAGTAAAGATAAAGTGTGCAGCTACGTAGATAAGAGGAGATAGATGAGATGACCCAGGCCCAAGAGAAGACATGTGAAATGAAATAACATGCCTTAGTTAAGGAAATACACTATTCCTAGCATGGCCCTCTAGGTAGAATCGAGGGCACATTGAAAGCATTGACTGTAGTGTGGGCCATCCCATGGGAAAGATCACCAAGCTTTGCTTGGTGGCTATACATTGTAAATTCTCTCATTATGCAAAGGGAGATCTTCCCATTACTAGAAGCAAAACTCTACCCAAATTGAAAGGCATTACTAAGACTTTGAGCTTAGATTGTTCATCATATTTCTTTGTTTGAATCAGAAAGCATGTTACTTTCAAACTTTGTGCTATTATAACTTATATCATTCGAGGAGATTGTTCTTATGTCTATTTCCTGAATGTATTCTTGTTTATTTGATTTAACAAGTAGAGCTAGTGGAAGTGATAAGGAAGGTATCCTAAAGCCAGTTACTTTCAAACTTTGTGTTGTCATAGTTGTCTTCAGTGTGTGGTTGTTTTCTATTCTTGTGTGAAGGATCTTGGGATGACTTTTTGCCCTCATTATCCTTCATATTTCACTCTTAGGCAGTCAAGGTAGAGACTTTGTGCTACAATTTAGTCTATTGGTTACTATGCCTCTGGTTACTAGTTACTTGTCACTACCTAAAACAACTCCTGTTGTTCCTTGCAAGAACACTTCTAAAAGAAGAGAAGTGCCTTTAGTGTTTTCACCAGGATTTTCTCCTTTGTTTGTGAACATCATCTTTGAAAGAAGAGAGATGGATGGTGTTATCCTACCCCTGAGTGTTATTTTCAGCTTATATTTATAGTATATAGTGTCTCATACTTATAGGGAACCTCCCCTTGATGAGAGGAGAGATTTGCCCCCTATTGATGTAGTAAACCTGCACACCTAGCCGACTAATCTCCCTATGTTGTGGTTGAAGAGACCTATTTTGCTCACCAGTTAGCTAATTGACAAAATATTCACCCAAAATGATGATGCAAATATTCAATATCAATTTTTAAAAATTAATATTCAAAAATTTCCATGGAAAATTAACTTAAGCTCTTGATTTGGTTTAATTATCCTTAAACATGATTAGTCAACTTTGATGCAAAATCTTGACAATTTGTGCACAAATTAATCAAATTGGTCAAAATATCATATTATTGGCTTAAAATTTAACTAGATTAGAATTGAAAGTCATTAGATGTGTTGGAACCATTATCCCATTTAGGATGTTACCACCATAAAATGACAAAGGCACATGTCTTGTACAAGAAACTTGAAAGAAAAGAGCAATCCAAAGCACCTATGTGTGAAAATGTCATTTTGACTTAAAATGATCTGATCAAATTTAACTACTTCATAAATTGCATTGGCCTATTTAATAATACTCTAGCCAAAATTGGCACTTGAATATATCAATTTCAACTCATTTAATATGTTTTAGTGTTTTTAGGCTAAATTATGCATTTTGATGGAAATTAGTCAAAAGCTTGATTGATGGTCATTGGTGGCAAGATTTAAGTGTCTACAGTTTTGGTCAAATTGCATGTAAATATCACGGTTGATGGGACCTAGCCTAATAAATTTGGTCAAATTTCACCTATAAGCAACATACTAACCATTGTCATGCATGATCTTAGAGTGTGGAGGCAAACAAGATAAAAATTTGAGTGAAAAAACATTTTTTCTAAGCCACAATTTTATTCTCAAGACTATGCAACCCAAATCACCTATGCAACCCAACTCACTTATTCAAACCAACTCGCTTATCAACCCAACTCACTTTTATAGCCCAACTCACCTATGCAGCCCAACTCACTTGTTTAGCCCAACTCACCTATCAAACTAACTCACCTATCCAACCTACCTCGCTTGTGCAACCCAACTTACTTGTCAATCTAATTCACCCATATAGCCTAACTCACCTATAAATCAAACTCACCTGTCAACCCGAATCGATTGTCAACCCAACTCACCTGTCAACCTAACTCACCTACCAACCCAACTCACCTATCAATCTGACTCACCTGTCAACCCAACTCGATTGTCAACCTAACTCAACTGTCAACTTGAGAGCTAAATTCTTAATGTCATTTGCTCAAACTCTTAAGTGATTCAAAGTAGACCCTTAAAATTATATTTTTTTAGGTTGAGGGGGTATTTTGGAAATTGGTTTGAATGCTTTTGACTAACCAAACACACTTTCATTTGGTTTTAAAATGAACATGCTTGATTTCACACATTTGAATTTGTGCTTAAAATGAACCTAAGATTTGGATAAGTCTTAGATATATTTCATTTAGTGCTTAAAACACATCATAACTCTTAAAACATTTCAAATTTGATGTTTTAATCATGAATCGAGGCTAAGTCTTGAATCTTTAATTTGGGCTTAAAATGAGCTTAGATTTTTATTGATTTATGTGGTATTTTTTTTGTGCAATCTTTGCCATTTTCACACTTAAAGCTAAGGGGCTAGTAACAAACCTAATCACACATTTCAAATTTGGTGCAACAAATAAACATCACTTCAATTATTTACAAACTTGGTTATTGATTATTTTAGCAAAAAGAGATATGCGTGTATGTTCTCCCATCTGTCCCCTTTAAGAAACTTTTGAGATCAAAAGCACCATCTCATCATAATAGTTTGGGTGATCTTGAAATGACCCTAAAGTCTTTCTATTAGTCATTTATTTTATTACATCTTGGCTTGTGAGGGGGACTTCATTACTTCCTAAAAGTTCTATAGGGAAGCTTTGACCTGAGGTTTCATCTCTCAACACTAAATTCAACCACTCCAACTAGGATCAGAGGTTTGAGTATCTAAACTACCTTCTAGTATTGGAGTTGTACATAAAATGTATCTACAATTTGGACATCACACTACACTGAGCAAATGACATATGTAGTGGTTGCAAAAAGGGCAAGACCTTTTTACAACAAGCCAAATGCCATGGACACCTAATTAAAATGTTGATTCTCTTGTTTGTTAATGTGAAATTTTGTAAACATGGGATCCATCTAGAAATAATAAAAAACCAATTAGTTTTAGTCAACCCCACTTTGCCATACCCTTGATAAGAATTTGGATAATTTACTTATATTTTATCATTTTTTTGCCTGGTGTTTTGAGACTAATTTTTTTAATTTATTTATAAACCATGTCAAAACCAATTTGTTTATACGTCACTATTTTATCTAAAGAGGCATTATTCTATCCATTTTACACCACACTTGTGCCTTAAAATTTTTGCTAAACTTGTTTGTGTGTGTGTTATTTGAATTGAGGAGGGTAGCATCATGCTGCCCAAAACATGTGAACCCATTTTGCCTTTAAATCTTTGAAACATAACATTGATCACATCATTCGAGCATGCTTACACCGTTAGGCTACTCAATTTTTTTCAAGACTTGTTTACCATTGTATCAAAAATCATTTGTTTCAAACCATGTCATGTATCAGCCATTTGGACCTTATTTATGCGTCATCATTCTTTCTAATCTTGTTTAGCTTGTTTGGTCAAATCCTAGTCTTCAACATTGAGTTTTCAATTCACCTTGTTAATTTTGGATTTAAACATTGATTTATTTCTATTTAGACCTCAATTTTTGGGGTTGATACATGGATTTTTCTCTTTTGGGTTGCATAAATTCAGTTAATTGATTACCCAAATTTGAAAACTATTTATTGTTTATTTGTTCAAAGCCTATCATCATCATTAATTATGCCTTTATTTGGGAGAACACAACCTTTCTCTAAAATCCTTTTGCCTTATGCCTTATTCCAACTGATCATGTTTATATTTGATTTCGTGTGTTGGGTCTATGTCAAAGTTGTTTCCAAACTTGTTAGATTAAATCAAATCACATAATGCCTTTGTTTCAAGCCTAGATTTTGAAGTCATTTGGCCAAAAGTCCTATCATAGCTTGTTTGAGTCGAGCTTTTGACTCCACATTTGGATAAAAGACCTAGCAACTCTTTTCCCTTTTATAGTTTAGACCTTTTTTGGAACACTTTGACCTAGACCTTTGACATACAATTTTTTATTCAGATGCTTGACCTTTTATATGTATGACATTTGATGTTAGACTATTTTATGTTAAATATTAGCACAAACCATTTTGGAGATACATCTTCATGATCAAATCATTGTTTGGAGATACAGATCCACCTTTGACCAAGTTAGACCAAGTTTGAACCATTTGTCCTTTGGACATAGTTTTTTAGAGTTTGTAGAACTTTAAGACTTTTTACTTCGAAGCTTTTATAACTTATATGGATATATCTAGCTACACTTATGGTGTAGTTATGCATAATCCAATCTATGATCAAATGGTCACATAAAATCCCACTAAGAACCCTTATAGAGAAAGATTTTCTAAGGATTTTTATTATTCTCCCTACAATACTCCATATGGGGAACATTGTCAAAATCCACAAAATCCAAATCAAATTACCAATTGGGATGATATGGTTTTTTAGGAGGACTTTGAAGACCTAACTATAGATAATGTTGTTTGGGATACGGATCCATACCCTCTTTATAGTAATCAATTTATAAAACATATTCAAGAACCAACTTATGATCCAACTCAAGATCAAGATGATATGGTTTATAAGGTAGACTTAGATGCTTTGGCTTGTGTGAGAAATCAAGCTCCATAATGCCCCTTCATCATTCTAATACCTCATCCTTTGCGTTATGTGAGCAACCAAGCTCCACATCGCCTTATCATTACCTTTTTAGGGCTTCATCCTTTGGCTTGTGCAAGCAATCATGCTCTCCAATGCCCTACCATTATCTAATTGCAAGCCATTCCTTATCCAATACCCATCTCATAAAAACCTCAATCGATCCAATCATTTGAAGACCAAGATGTGTTCAAAACTAGTATTTTTTAATACATTGGAAACCGAGGCCATGAAAACCAACCAATTTGAGATGTTTTTGTTAAAATAAATATTTATGATAAGTCAACTTGTGATGAATTACTTCTTAATCCTATATCAGTTATTAAGGATTCTCACTCTAATGAGCTAGTCTTTATTGAGTCACTTTTTAATGATTATAACCACCTTTAGGCAAATCATTACCTTGACTATATGCTTATTTTTCAAGAGCCTCCCTTTGACAAGCCAATCTCTAAGTAGTTGTCTCTTGACATTTTTCCCATAATTGAGGAGTCTCACTTTGACAAACTAGTATCTATGGATCCCATCATGCTATCATAGGCCATCACTTTTCCAATACCAAGAATTCAACAAGACATCATTATAATAGAACATCCATCAGATGAAGAATCAAAATTAGATTCGAGTTCTATTCTTGAACTGACATCAAATTTAACATCAAAATTAGAATCAACATTAATCTCAACATCAGATTCATAGTCTATTAATTCAAAATTAGATTCAGAAGCATAATACATTTATGACTATTATAATATTGGTTACACATGCCTCATAGATCAATTTGAATACATTTTGTGATCCTTCTATAGTTTTTGAGGATGAGTACTTTAAATTCAACATGAGTTACCCTAGTATCTTATATGAGGATTATGTATCCTCTCCCCATTCCATTACCATTCCACAGGCCATTACCATCAACCGAAATAGCCATATTATTGAATTTCCATTTCCCACAAGTGTCGATTAGGACTGACATAATCACATTTTGTTGAACTACATCCATGGAGACATAGTAGTTGAAGAAGAGAAAGGAGGCCAAGACCACATTCATGTAGCAAAAGAACACTCTCCTAGTGAAACATTTTAGAAGGTGCCAGGGGACATACAAAGTTCAAACTCAACATATTCTAGTAAAACTTTTTTAGAAGTGCTAGAAGACAATCAAAGTCAGAAGCCAATATTTATTAGTGAAACCTTCTTGGAGACACTACAAGACAATCAAGATGACATCATTGGTGAAAACCTCTTTGAGGCACCAATAATTGAGCACAAAAGTTATTCATTACTTAATGAAGACATTATTTAAGATCAAATCAAAATAGCTTCCACTCTACAGCCTAATCAGATGGTAGCTACTCTCAAGGTCAAAAAAAAAAAATATTGGTCCTATCAAGAGCATCTTTAGAGGTCTTCAGCCCTACTACATTTAAAGCTATGTTGAATCCAACATAAGCAACATTACGTGTGACTGAAAGTCCCACTCTTCATTTGTTTCCCTACCATTGTACATTCCATTATCATCTACCATTTCATTTTATAATCAAAACTACCATCAATTATTTTTCCCTATTTACCATCCACGATCACACTTTCCTTTGTAGAGGCTACAAAAATACCTTGTCTTTAAATTTTAAGGAATCAAAATCAATGACCAACAAAGATCACAACAACATTCTCAACATCCAGATCTACAACTAGTTCTTGACAGAGTAGCTATTCAAATGAGGTGTGGGATAACACTTAACATGATTGATTATTTTGTTTGTATCATTTTCTAATCAGGACATGCATCTCTACTTCAATAGGAACAATGGAATTATATGCCATTTTAACATACCCATGGTAAAAAAAACCAACAATCACCTAGGCCAAAAACATGTACCATACCTTTTAATTTGCCATACCCATTTACCATTGTCACATATTCTTGCCCTTTACCCCATCACTTAGGGGAAACCCTCCTACCATTTTATCTAATCCATTAAAACCCATCATTATCCTAGAGAAAGACCATGCCATCCTATCATTCCTTTCCTATCTAGACCAAAGCCTATTTTTAGTCATCCTATCCAATCTTATTTTGATCTTAGTTACTTTGGCTCTTCCTGCACCTTTTGTGAGGAGATTCCAATAAATAGTCAATCCAATCTATGTATATAATGATAGTCTATAAAATTAGTGTGACAACTGATCTGGCAAGATATCTTTCATCTTCCATCCTATACCAAGTTAGTTTATGTGAGCCTGATTATAACTGCTTATGGGTAAATTAGTGTTCACCAGTCTTGCTACTAATTAGAACCACCTATGGGAAAATTAGTATCATTTATCTAATCTATTGTATCCTATTTATAACTACCTATGGTCAAACTAGGGGCAACATTTTCTTATCATGCATTGTCACATCACCTTACCATTATTGTTTTCATTTGACTGGCCATTTGCTGGATTTGAGAACTTATTATGACCTTGTCAGCTTCTCCCTGAATTTTGTGTGGATAGAATTATTGTGACTTGAGGTCATTTTAAGAATATGTATACCATGCTTAATTCATGTTGAGGTCACCTCAATCCCCCTTTCTATATGCTATCACCATTTTATGAGCACCCTAATCTATGCTCTCACCATTTTGTGAGAAACCTAAGCCAAACTCTCTCACCATTTTATGAGTATGTATCTTGTCATTCTCTAACAAGTTGAGATACCTTAAAATGCCGAAAACATTCAAATATTTTACAATCTAAAAACATTTATCCTGTCTAAGCCTAGTTATTTATCCTCAATCCACCTTACTGGGGCATGGTCATTTTTAGGATGCTTTCTTTTGCTTTTGTTTTCAATATTTCTATTTGTTTGTTTATTTCAAGTTGTTTATCTATTTATGCACTTTTTGTTTGTTTGTTTGTTTGTCACTTGCCTATTTATTTTCTTTCAACACTATTGCCTTGACTCATTCTATGTGTGTTCATCGAGTGATTCCTTATGCACATTATTCTTGATTCCATCCATATTCATACGTCAACATTATCATCATGTTTTTTATCATTTATGCATTATTTTTTAGTGTTTATTAGATTGAGAGTTAGTATTTATGCATATTTAAGCCAAGTCTTCATGGTGTTCTATAATGATGCCTATTGTCACATGTTACAATAAAAATCAGCTTCAAGAAGGTCTACAAGTAATGAAGCCATATAAGTTTCTCCTCGGTACCTTGGCAAATCTTCCCACCCTTGATTAAATAAACCCATTAACCATTATAGTTGTATTATTGATAATAATAATGAGCATCTCATTGACAGGTAAAACTAAATCATTTCTATTGATCAATCTTATTCTTATATTCATCTCTTTCATCACTTTATGTCTACTCATATTTAATCTAAATTATAGGTTATATCTTTGAGTTATGTTTGTAAATCATCCCTAACTAGGGCACAATCATATTTATAAACCAATCTAGGTCCTTTTAATGCTTATAACTGCATATGGACAAATCATTATTTTGAATTTTATTCTTGATTATAACTGCCTTTGAGAAAATCAATATCTTTTTTAAATCAATGCATGCAAACATTTTCTCATTTGGATTAAACTCAACCATGGGTTAATTCCACCTTTCTTCTTGCTTCTTTTTTGAGGGACCATCCATCAACAAATGTGATGGCCACTCCCTCGAGGGGGCATTATCATAGGCTTTCCAAACACTCTTTGGAGCCTTTTCTTCAACCATTAACTCCTTTTTGGCATATAAGTCATCTCTCATTATTTAAGAAGACATTTATTTACCTATGGTTTACAACATCTTCTCAAATAAGGGCAAACTGTAAACACCTAAATCAGGCCACCAATGACCATCAATCAAGCTTTTGACCAATTTCCATTAAAATGCATAATTTGACTTAAAAACACTAAAACACATTAAATAAGTTGAAATTGATATATTCAAGTGTTTATTTTGGCCAAAGTGTCATTAAATGGGGTAATGTAATTTATGAAGTAACTAATTTTGATCAAATCATTTTGAGTCAAGATGACATTTTTGCACGTAAGTCCTCTAAATTGCTCTTTTCTATCAAATTTATTGTATAAGATATGTGCCTTTGTTATTTTGTGTTGGAAACATCCTAAATGGGACAACAGTTCCAATGCATCTAACATCTACTTCTAATTCTAATCCAGTCAAATTTTGAGCCAATAATATGACATTTTGACCAATTTGATCAATTTGTGCACAAATTGTCAAGGTTTTTCATCAAAGTTGACTAATCATGTTTAAGGCTAATTAAACCAAATCAAGAGCTTAAGTTAATTTTCCATGGAATTTTTTGAATATTTAATTTTAGAAATTGATATTGAATATCTGTATCATTAAATGATGTCATTTTTTGGAAAGACATCCCTAGGCCATAAATGCATGCATAAAATATCTCATCAAGCCACCCCATGCCTCATTAAGACCTTCCCATGTCTCATTAATTCCTCCCATGCCTCTTAAATGCCTCTTCTTCCCAAATATTTATGGAGGATATTTATGAATTTAATTACATAATTTAGATTAATTCATAGCCACACATCTCAATCTTGAGATGGACGATCATGGTTGATCTTAAACCATTTTAAAAATCTATAAATAGCAGGCCTTTCTTATTGATTTTGAAGCTTAGATAATGCAACATTATAATGCACAAATAATTCCAAAATCCATTTAAATTAGTGTTATAATGCCAAATTGTTGAGCCAAGCCAAAATCAAACATGGTGCCAAGTAGAGATGAAAGTAACCACACTTTATTGATGATGACTCCATGAGCATAAACCGAGAAAGCCATATCAAAGAATACTCTTGGTGCATCAAGGAAGGTAAATAATGTTTGTTTTCTTACATTTTTGTTGAGCTTTGTCATTTTTTTCCTTCAATATGTTCCCCCCTTAAAATAGGCTTAGGGTGTTAGCTTAGTGTTTTCTTTGTTTGGATTGGATTTCATTCACTAACACCATACTAATCTCCCCCTATTGCAATCCTATGTTCACAGTTATGATTGGTTGAGAGGCCACCATATATTGTGGGGCATGTAAGGGGATATAAGTAGACCCAATATTTTGTGTACGTGCTATGTATTAGGTGGTCAAAGGGACATATTATAGAGGCAATTGACTTATAAGGCCTTTTTGTGATGGTTGAGTTTGGGTACTTAAGGGTACACTAGTTTGGATAGGTGAAAGGGTGGATGGAACTATGATAACTAGATTTTGAATCATCATGGTATTAGGATAAGTAGTTATAGGATGAGTCATAGTGACATTCTAATTTTGGGTAATGGTTGGGGATGGAGCACTAGATGTCATCAGAGGTAGATCACCTAAGGGTTGCATAACAGTAGTGTCAGAACTAGTCGAAGGAGGATTGTTATGGGAAGACACCATAGCAATGGTAAACCCTTCACCTTACTCTAAAGGCATGTTATATGGGTTCTTGGAGAACTATATCTGGGGGGAAAGAGGAATTCATATGGTTTAAGTGCTAAGATAATGGCTAAGTGCAATGGGGTTGTTATCCAATATAGTGGTGAATTCAAGATCACCTTGGGTATAATATTGAGGAATGCCTTCCCCCATAGACTTAGGGGAAGTAGGAGGGATAAGAGAATTCTCCATGGATGAGGATGAATTTTGGGGTTTAGTTTTATTTTATGAATGCTATTACATCAAAACCATCTAGTGATAGAGGAAAAATCAAGAAATAAAAAACAAAAAGCACACAAAATACTCTTTTTTATTATCTTATATTTAATGAATATGGAAAGATACACACGCTAAATATGTACCTAAAAAGATTTTACTTTTTAAATTTAAAGTGTGATAAAATAAAATAAAAGGTTATTGAGGATCCTAAGAAATGACAATCTAAGGATGGTTTCAGGTTTATTTAGGCACAAAGATATTTTTATATTGGGATTGATACTTGGCCTAGTATTGGGGCCTACCCCCTCACTTTACACACCACAACATAAGGGTGTTAGGTGCTTATCTAGTATATATCAAAAGACTAGGGTTTATACTCAGCCAAAGTACTAAGTTGGTTATCCCCTTGGTGGTGAAATCCAAGTGGGATAACTGAGAAGAAGGTTATTGCTAGGTGATGAAATCCTAGCTGGTTCCCTTATGTCAATGTTTTGATGAGTTTGTTATCAATGTGGTTTTGTCTATGTGTGATAGAAGTGATGACTACGATGAATTAATTTCCTAGATTATTCTATATGAACTACCTAAGCAATGAAAATGGATGCAAATTCTTTTTAACCTTTAGAAAGGAAAATGCAATTTTAAATTTTCTTTGAATAAATTCAAAAAACAAAAGAAAGGATTGAAAGATAAATAAATTCATAATGAATTTTAATAAGAAAAATGAGACCTTAGGGGTTCCATCGGGTGTGTCAGAATGTTAATTAGTTTTTTCATTTTTATTTATATTAAATATTACTTACTAAAAGCTCAAATGAAAATAGGGTTTATGGTGATACCTATGGATTATAATATGTTGTGCACCACTTTTAATCCAATGATAGTGAGAGCTTCTTTTTAACTGGGAAGAGTAACTTGCACACATATAAATACTTGACAAAAATAGATTAATAGATAATTGGGTGAGCTACCTGGTTAGAAACCAATCCTAGGAAGTTGTGAGCTTTCTCAAATGGATGTCAGCTCACTTTTTTACACAATCAAGTGGATAAATAACATATTAAATTAAAATAAATAAAATATATGATAACAATGATAATTAAGATTCAGTCGTCAATTAAGCTATCAATATAAGCATAATTTTCATCCCAATAAGCTTTAGTAAAGTCCATATCATATTGTATGATAGCTAATTGGTCTTTAGTGGCTTTGAGAGAGGGAGAATAAATGATATTGCAAAGAGCTATCTCAAAATCTATATCACTCTGATCAACAAAAAAGGGTTAAGATACTATAGGGATATTTACGATATTGATTACATCATGTATTATGCATGGTAGAGTCATCTGCATTCAAAGGCCATATTTAAATTATAGAAAATTAGTAAAGATTGCACACAGTGGTTTAAGAATAATGTCTCAAGTTCTACAAATTAAACACAATGGATTGATGTTGATCTTGACAGGATCAGTGTTGATCTATAGAATTGGTGCCAATTCAAAATGAATTGGCATCGATTCTCTCTGTGACTGAGTTTAATAAAAATAGAAAACATACGAGATGGATTGGATGATAGAGACCGATTAATAAATATAGAGGGATATAGATAGTATTATAAAGATTAAATAAATATATAATAATAAAATAATTGATAGAAAATGAAAGAATCAAGCATGATTACTTACCTTTGATTTGTTTGTAAGTAGAATGAAACTTATCCATAAATGCAGGCAATTTCTTAAGATCATTGACAGAGGATATTGATTGAACATAGAAAAATTATGGTAGAGTGTCGTTAAGGACATCACTAATTCTACAAAAAAACTAGAAATAATTCAAGGTTATGAGTTTCTTGATCTAGAATGCAAAGGTTAGCTGGGTATTTATAGATCGACACTGATCCAAAGAATCGACATCGATCATGGGTGAATTGGTGTTGATTCACCCAATTTGGAACCTTTGTTTCAACTATGGGTAAAATGAGCTTTGATATGTGTAGAGTTTTTGGTAATGACAATATACATGGGTAAAGTGGTTAGGGGTTATATTCCATAGGTTATAAATGGATTTATAAGGTTAGGGGGTAGAAAGTTAATAGTAAAGGTAAGTTACTAGGTTATAAATTGTAAATATACTAAACCTTAGGATAGGGTTTATTTAGGAGATTGTATAAAAATAAGGACCTACAACACCTAATTAATCATCCTTAGGGTACAAAATTATAGTGTCTACAATTGCATTGAAAGGAGATTTATTACACTGTTATAGATAAAATCAAAGAACAAGAACAATGAAGCATAGTGACTTTTGCATTTGGGCTTTTAAAGTATTGTCACTCCCTCTCTAACTATTATTTTGGATTCATGAGTTTTGTGCTTGGACTTTCATAGTCCCACTACCCCATATAGGATGTTTTTACTTCATTGGAGAGTTTGGAGGAAGAATATTTTGTGCCAAACCAATCAATAAAAAATAAGTATGTTTTTAGAAACAAATCCTTTTCTCTCATCGTCATCTTACATGTTGCTGCATTTTGTTGAAGCATTTCATAAATCCCATTTTACAGGTAAAAACCTAAATGTGTAACCTAAATATAATATCATTACTATCCATAACATAATTTTAATATCATTACTATAAAATAGGTACTCATGTACATCTACCTCTAAAGATAGGTGCCTAAAATAGGATCCACTTATTGTAATATGAGCAAAGGTGGATCTTAATATTTTTATTTTACCATATCTTAATACCGGTTTATAAGTTTAATTATATTAGTTTATATGTTAATATTTTATATATAATATGTGTGTGTGTGTGTGTGTGTGTGTGTGTGTGTACACACACACACACATACACACACACACACACACACACACACACACACACACACACACACACACACACACACACACACACACACACACACACACACACACACACACACACACACACACACACACACACACACACACACACACACACACACACACACACACATATACATTATAGTTATGTATAGTTCAAAGAATAGTTAAAATATAAAAAATATTATAGATAATTTTATTTATATTATATATTATTTTATATGTTAATATTTTATATCACATATATATTATTAGATGTACTTCATTACTTTTAATAACAATATATTATTATGATTTTTTTATATTTATAAAAAAGGTTAATTGTAGTTTAATTTTTTGAAATAAAAGATCGAATATTTTATGTTTAAAATATAAAATATTACTGTAAATAATTTTAAATATAAATTATATATTATTATTATATATATATATATATATATATATACATATATATATATATATATATATATATATATATACATATATATATATATATATATATATATATATTTAATTAGATGTATTTTGTTACCTTTTATTAACATTATATTATTATGAATGTTTTGTATTTATAAAAGAGGTTAATTATAGTTTAATTTTTTGAAATAAAAGATTGAATATTTTATGTATATATTTTATAGGTATGGCATGTCCAAGATTGAATTTTTAAACCAAAGATCAATGAAGAGAATATCAAAGAGAATATGCTTGACAATATCAAAGATAACAACATGAACAAAGGAAAAAAGAACAAAGATGACAATGTAATGAAAATGAAATACAAAGATGTGTAAAACATAGGGCAGAAATGCTAGTTCAAGAGTTGGAAGTAGAAATGATAAAACATGCCCAAGAAATGATAACATATCATACATGAAAATTGCAAGATGGTCAGCAAAGATTAAGAAGAATGCAAAGATAAATGCGTTTAAATAAATTCATAGAGGAAGAAAGAAACCATCTATAAGAATATAATCGTGAAGTAGTTCAAAAGCATCATCAAATAAATGTTAATATTGATGTTAACTCTAAAGAAGTGAATTCAATGACCATAGAACATGTATTATAAATGCCACATTATAGAGAAATAAATGCAATGTATGATGATGTTGAAAATAATATACAAA
Source organism: Torreya grandis (assembly GCA_037957365.1). Classification (NCBI taxonomy): domain Eukaryota; kingdom Viridiplantae; phylum Streptophyta; class Pinopsida; order Cupressales; family Taxaceae; genus Torreya; species Torreya grandis. Next base: position 808,360 of record JARHVA010000668.1, read on the forward strand.
ATACATAAGATCATAATGAAAATATTGAGGTAGATTTGAAGATGTTATAAATGATTTTTTTCCACCATCAAGAAAAATGGCTTAGCTATGTATGTGTTATATTTATAAAGAAAGTTACCTTGGCATAAATATCTCTCAAGAACCAAAAGGCCCTATTTATCATTGATGTCGACAAGAGAAAAATGATCATCAATTTTCAACATCGAACAATATGGATCTTAGTCCATAACCACTATAACTTGCATGCTTAACCCAAATAGAAGAGATGTTGATAGCATGAGTCAATCCAATCCTACAAGTCACACATGAAACTAGAGGTCAGTAAAAATATAAAGGACATACAATCAATTTTCCATAGTATATGAAAGAAATTGTTAAGGTCTTACCACATAAAATAAAGGATTTACTGCTTATTGTTGTTCAAAGAAGAGATCAATGCAGAATGAATTACAACTTTACAGTTAATGGAGATAGAGTATATAGGGAAATGAAATATAAAATATATCATGATGAGTTCTATAGAGATGTTTAGATTGATGAAAATGAACTTATCAAACTTCCACCCAATTTTCAGAAAAATATCTTTGACCAATTGAACTCTGTACATATGGAGTTTGATTCAGATGTGAATGAATATGTACTTTAGGGTCCAATAATGGAAATAGATGAAGGAAATATCATAAATCACATGAATTAAATGGCCTCTAAACCCCCAAATTACATGAGTGAGATGGAATTAATCCATACATGGGTGAATAATCCTAATGCAGAGCCTAGAGATATGATGGATTGGTAAAAAATTGGTGCATCCCCTATAAATGATTATGTCATATAAGGGTTAATTGATATGGCCTTTCCCATATTGTTTATAGATGGAAGATGTAATTGGTTATAACAAAAAATGAAACAAGTAAATCTACATGAAGTTGTTAAACATTTGATTCGATATAGGGATCACCATTTTGGATGATACCCATGATTAAGATATTACATGATGAACATGATTATGAGACATCATGCACAAAATTCATATGCAGTGTTTGTGAAAAAGAGTTTTCAATGTATGCCAATCACCATCAATGAATTATGTGAGCATATAGACAACTTGCCCCACTCTCATCTCATTGATTATTTGATGCATACCAAATCAAGGGATACAAGGTCTTATTGGGGAAAATGTCATGAAAAATTAAGTGACATGTTGCATCAAATTAGAACACCAATAATTTTATTCATGTTGAGTGCAATTGATATGTATTGGATTGATATGCATGTGCTAATGCTAGGTACATCACCAATAAATCCTTAAGAATAAAAAAAATGCCATCAACAAAATATTATTGACTATCCTCATATAGTGGCAAACTAATGTATGCAATTATGACATTCAATTTTTCAAAAGGAAATACTATAAAAAGGAATGACAGTGAAAGATCATTGGTCTAGATATGAATGGCAACATAGAGGTTCACCACATGTGCATGGATTCATATGGTTAGAGGGAACACCAAATTTAGAGAACATTAATTGGACAAATAATCATGATCTAAAAAATGCTCAAAAATACTTTGATTCTATTGTCCATGCATGGAATCCATGTGGAGATCCATACCAACAAAACATATAGGTATGCTATCAATATTTTTCATATCTTATTTTTACATAATAACTAATTTGTCCCATACTTATAGATAAAATTTTATATACGATGAAATACAAGTATTACAAAATTTTATGCAACATCCATGTATTTGAAATACACATCAAATGGCATAGGTGGATCTTGAGCATGACTATGAAGAGATGCTCAATTATGTAGAGCGACACACAATGTGTAGATAGGGTACCTGACTGCATAAGAAAAGAGGAAAGATGGTTTGTAGGTAAGATATTAATATGCTCATTATATATATATATATATAATATTTTTACAAAAAATATTTTTATTTTTATAAATTCAATGCTCTATGGCCATTGAATTTGAATGGATCAAAATTGTTTCAAGACCTAGAAATAGGGATAAAATATATGAGCCTGTGATAAATTATGATCATGTAACTACACATAACCAAAACATACTAAAATTGTGGAGAGAAAATATAGATTGGAAACATGTGGTAATCAATTACATTGCCAAATATGAGGCAAAAGTTGAGAGAAGTTATGAAACTTATTATCAAATGTTAATGCGACTTACAAACATTGAAAACCCTGATGAATTAGTAGTTAGAGCACATAGAAGACTCCTAATAGAAACCCTTGTAGAAAGAGACATTAGGGCATATGATACATGTCATATGTTGTTGGATCTTCCATTGGTAGAAAGCAATAAAGTGTTTATCACTTTGAATGTTTCACATGAGGTGCTAAACCAGTGACACATACTACAGACCCAAAAAATGATAAACACTTAAAATATTTCATTGATGGATACATGAACAAACCTTATGAAATGGAAATTTTTTCACTTATAGAGATAACTAGATCATGGTCATATAATCCCAAGTGAAGGAAAGATAGTAAATGGGAGGCTAGGACTGTGATAGCTATTGTGAGAGTATTCCAAAGGTTTACTATAGTACCAGTGTAGGAATTAGAAAAATGGGTTGATTTTTTTGGTTCAAAGTTATTGCTTTACAAGCCATTTCATGATATAAAAAGAGATATTGGACTTTATGATGATATAATAGCATCAAACTAGGAGTCATTTAATTACAATAATTGGCATGTGAGAAAAGGACTATGCCAGATGACTATGAAAATCAAAGTGATGTTGATGGTGATGATGTTCATGTTGTTCATCAAAATAAAATGGAACATGAGTGGGAAATCATATCAAGGCTACATCATGTGCAAATTATGGAAGTATCAGCATTGGATATGTTGGGCAAAAGAGACCTTAGTAGATAAGCACCATGGAATCATGAATGTGAAGGAGAAGAATACACAAATTCAGTTATAAAATTCATAAGCGCAATGAAAGACAATGGGTTACTCATATTGAATTATATAAAAATTAATATTTCATATGGAACATTATGTGCCAAACAAACAAAAAACACTTAATATAATCATGAGACATTTTATTCAAACTCATAATGTCGCACCACTATGCATGATAATTCAAGAAACTATAGGAATAAAAAATTCACATCTAATTGGTGTCATTCACGAAGCTTTTCAGAATGAATCATCAACTATGCAAGGTTGTCCACTTCTATTACTTTCACCAACTAGAGTTGTAGTTTTTAATATTGGTGGTTCGATAATCCACTCAACACCACAAACCCCAATCATAAACTTTACTGAATTAGAAGGAATAAGATACAAGTTTTCAAGAAGAAATGTGGAATACAAGATACATATTGATTAATGAAATGAGTTTCATTGGAGAAAAAATGTTGCATAACATAGATGCAGTCAAGTATTTCCTTAAAATACAAACATGATTTTTGGAGGTAGATCAATCATTTTAGTAGAAGATTTGGGCTAGCTACCTCTTGTGAGTGATAAAGCACCGTATAATAGTAATAGACATAAAAAATATTATGAGAAGAATTCAAAATATTTGTTCTTTAGATAAAGTATTTAGACAAGAAGGAGAAAGTGAAGATCAAAAAAGGGTTCAGACAGCTGCTCACAAATCTTAGAGATGCACATCTGACTATTGATGATTGGAAATTATTGATGTCAAGAACAAATAGTGTACTACATCCAAAAATTAGGGAATATTTTGAAAATGATATTAATTTATTTGTAACAAATGATAATGTGATGAACCATAATAGAATGAAATTAAAATCATTAAAATGATCGATTGCAAAGAGCATTGCAACCGAAATAGATAGTACCAATCCATCAAGAGGTCAAAAAGATGAACTAGATGTGGAGTTATTAATTGCTAAGGATGCAAGGGTAATGTTAACCTCCAAATAATGGATAGAATCATGACTTGTAAATGGATCTCTGAGATATATTCTAAGTATAATATACAAACTTAGAAGTTCCCCACCAAAGCCACCTAAATATGTTATGGTGTAATTTGACAATTACTCTAGAATGCCATTTATAGATGTAACTCTGCATATAATTCCAATTAAATTAATACAAAGTGGATGAACATGACAACTACCTTTAAGACTGGATTGAGGATTATTCATACACAAATCATAAGGATTAACTCTTTCTAAAGAAACAATTGATATATAACATACAGAAAGACCAGGGTTAATATTTATGGCCATCTCGCATGTAAAATCTTTGAAAGGAGTCAGAATTTGGTCTTCATTTCCATACAAAAAATATGAAAAGTTGAAAATAGGAAAACAACTTTCCAAACATAAAGTTGAGGAAGAGAGACTCAAGTCCTTAAAACTACAATAATGGTACATATATAATATCTCATATATTATACTAATTTTCACATTTTGATTTATATGAAATTATTTTATTTAATTATCATTTAATGTGATATATATTTCTTATTTAGATGAACATGAAATGTTGTATTAATTGGTATTTATTGTGAATTATGCATGCTACATCTATGAGTGCTACTAGCATAGATATCTTAAATACATATATCTAAAAAATGCTAAGAGATATCAATCTCGAGGCACCTATCTAACCTACATCACAATATAGGCACCTCAAGATTGATATATCTTAGTGTCTTTTAGATAGATACATTTAAGATATCTATGCTAGTATTATTACATTTTAAAACCATAGAATCATTTCAGTGCATTGAATAATCTCAATGACACCTACCTTTTTATTTGGTGAAGCATTAGTGGTAATTATTTTTTGAGTTTGTCTATGCAGATAAGAAAATGATTTTATGAGATGTATAGTATTTTTTAATAATTGGGGGAATCAATGTTTAGCCTAGTGTCTTGGATCTTATTCAATTTTAATTTGAATGGGGTGAGGCCCCTTCTATAACCATGTAGTTGGTTGTGTGAATGTAAGGGTAATCGGTCCCTTGGGACTTAGGGGGTATTGAACTTAGGTGGGCATTAGCAAATCACTTAGGCCCCATCACATGGCCTCACCCTTACACCTGAAAGTAATCTATCCCTTAGTTTGGTAGGGAGAGGTGGGGCATATGTGGGATTGCTAGGTTTAGAAGGGGGCCTCTATGTAGGCTTGTTAGGCATGCAAAGGTGAATACGCAAACCTGTTCTCACTTGTAATTCAATTTTTCCATGTGTCAACTATTCTCACTTCTTGTTGGATAATTTTGTAGGTCAAATTCTTCGAGCCATGCACACTTGATACTACCACAACAATAACAAATTATAAAGTGTGGTAGTGAATCATAGTTTGAGAAACAACTCCCCTAATAATCAATCAATTTCCATTCCCCTATGAATTTGTGGATATCATGTAATACCTATTAGATCTAGTTTTTATTATATTTTTAGAGGAAATTAAGGTTTTTTACAAGATTATTATTTATTATGAGGATGCAAGATATGTAGTTTTTTCATTAGAGCAATGTGTCATTATATTTATTAATTTATTTAATAGTTACTATAACTAAATTTTTATTTCATGATATAATTTTAAACTCATTTCTTTAATCTCAATTTTAGAGGCACAAACAAATCCACAATTTTACTTAGTTTTCATAAGTTAGATCTACATTTTTACTGAATGCTCACAAGTTTTAAGGAGAAATATATCAATAATTTAATTATTACGAGTAATAGAATTTCCACAATCCATATCAAATGTGGTGAGAAGTGTTTTTGGATACAATTGTGTGAAATTTTTCACAAAGTTGTTTCTAGAAGTATTTCTCACTAAACTTAACTTTTGTTTTATGTTTTATTTTATTTTTCTCTTATAATTTCTTATTTGAAATGTACCTGTATTGCAATCTTATTACCTTGTTATGATTAGTATTATATACACACACATACACATACATGTATACGATTAAGCCCTTTATGTTACTCATTGAGAATAAGAATAGACAAGGGTTACACAATGACTAGTCCCTGTCTCTATCATGTTAATTGTATTAAAAAATTATAATGTCCATTATATTACAGTTCTCAAACCTAAGGCAATATGTGAAATATGAAATAATTTGACATTTATAACTTTGAAATATAATATCATAAATTTACATAGAAAATAAAGAATCATCATCGCCAATTATTAGCTTTGTATTCCAAATTGTGTAAGTGGGTAAATTATATGTATGCACAATGCAAAATGTTCAAACATGAATACACACACAATTTGTTTAACTAAAACTTGAACACTTTAATGGAATGTAATGATAGTAAGATATGCAAATCTTCAACATGTAGTACATGTAGTGGCATGGTTGTGAATAACAAGAGAAGAGAAGAGAAGCATTTTATTCAAATACATGGAGAACATTGGAGTATTAAAAATTAGCAGGAAGTGTTTGAAACAATAGGAAATGTATTTATTTCAATCTAATGAATACTTATTGAATTGGTTAAATCAAATGCAGTTGGGCATCACATTACATAATGACATTTACAAGGTATGATAAAAGTGGATATATCATATGGGCCAAATATGGAGCTATATACTTACACCAAGGACGTCTCAAGTTTGAGCCTTTATGGTAACCCTAAAAAAATATATAGAAAAGTCACGAGTGTTTGAAGTAGTTGGAGAATGTTTCCACATAAGATAATTCACAAAAATGTTAAATTGGAAAATTAAATATTGAAACACAATCTTATAGCTATAGGCCAAAACATCTTGTGCAACATATCATCTTTTACATAAATTGTAAATTGTTAACCTTCTTTTTGTTTTTGTAGGTTTTTTTTTACCATTAATATTTGTAGATATCCAAATTTGGTACAAGACTTTTATTCAAAATATTTTATTCCCAATTTATTATATTTGAAAAAATTGAACATATTATCTTGTTTCTCGATTCATCAAGGTCCCACTAAGATCCCTATTTAACCTTTGAGAATAAAAAACACTATCTAACACCTATCAAAAACTATATATTATCATTATTGGACTACATATCCCATGCTATTGAACTTTGCATTGAAACCAAAGCATATGTTATTTTTAAGTCAAATACATGCTCTGTATGTGCTCGTTTAGGTTAGACGTGCCCTATGCATGCTTGTCCCTTTTAGCCTTATGAGCCCTCCTACCCATTTTTATTGATTGTGCACCTTTAACCTCACCCGTTATCAATTCTGAATACAAATAAGGTGCATGACTTATCTTAGAGAACCCTATATATACTAGGTCAAGTTAAACCATTTAAAAAGTTAGAAGAAGATCAAAATAAAAACATAAAAAAAAACTTTGTTAAAGGTCAAGCCTAGAGCCAAACATCAAACATCATTCCTCTTATTTCAATTTTAGTTTCATTTTTTCATGTCTTACACACTTGTAAGAGGGTTCTTTTTGGTCTCTAGTCATTCCCCTTAAGCCAAATAAGGTATTAGTTTACATATAGTTACATTTATCACTTCTACGAAAGAGTTTCAAAATGCTCACTCAAGTTATTCCATCCATAGCCTCAAAAAAATGTCAGGATTAGGAGCAAAATTGATTACCTTGTATAAGCAACTAAACACATAATTTAAACGAGAAGTAATAAGTAACTAGAAATCAGAAACAACACAGAATTTGAGAGACAATACACAATTATATTCAACTCATTCTAGAAGGAAATATAATGAAGAGATTACACTCTTCCCACACCTCTAGGGTGTACCAGTAACTCTCCCTCAAGAGTTATTTCTCTCACAACCAATTACAACCACAACTCAAACACAGAGTTGTACCCACCACCAGTAAGTAACAATACTGCCAGTACACAAGTACTCAAAGTACTCCAAGTAGATCTCCCTTAAACTTGCAACACCATGCAAATCAACCTAATATTAATTAACATGTATATCTCTCCTAATCTTGCACAACATGTAGATCAACCTAGTCTTGCACACCTACAAACCTAGATCTTACAATCAGAAGGATCTCTTCCTTGTCCTTGATTACAATACAGCCCCATGAGTCTATTATATAGATCCCATGCAAATAATAATTAGACTTCCTAATTACAATAATTAGAAACATAGCTCAAGACTAAAATTAGTCTTTACATGAAAACTGGCCATTCAACAAACTAACTATTCGTGTAACTAACAGTTCTAGAATGCACAGGCAACCGATGTCGGTCCCTGTCTATCTAGAGATGACTGACGTCAACCAATTCCTGACCAATGTTGGTAGCTTTGTAACTAGATATGATTGATGTCAATTGATCATGCCGACGTTATTTGATTTAGCACTCAGCATCCTCCTCCAATTTGCATAACAGTGAAGCTTTTAGCTCCACAACTTAACAATCTCCCACTTGGAGATAAATAGCTACATATGTACCTGTACCTGTACATCATCTAATTTTGTTTACTGGCTTGTATCCCTCTTCAAGTTCAATCTTGAAGACCAACCACCACACATCCTATGGTGCTACGCCTATCATCCAAGTCCCCTACCATATCCGAATCTACATACCCATGTAGAGAAGTGCCTGACCCTGCATAGCATGAATCCCTGCTGCTGGTCCCTCTTAGATACCTGAGAATCCATTGAACTGATTTCCAGTGCTTCTTTCCCAAATTGGCCACAAACTCACTGACAACACCCACTACTTGGGTAAACTTAGGTCTAGTACACATGTACTCAACCTCATCATGTGAATTGGGACACTGTTTTGTGAACTGTCCATCCATAGGTGTACTAACTGGTTCTGCATCCTACATATTGAACCTCACCACTACCTTATTCACGCAATCATCCTGATACAACATCAGCAACTCCCTGCATGTGTGACCCTGCAACAAGCATACACACTACATACAGTAATAGGATAATGTAGCTAATATTATCCAACCTAGTAAAAAAAACACAATGGTTACATTGACATTGACTAAAGCCATGCTTTGTCATACTCTTGTCAAACCTCCATTGTCCTACAACTTTCTCAAGACCATATACCCTGGCCTTCTGTCTCACGTGTCCATTCTCTCTCTTCTTTAACCTAGGAATTTGTTCATCTTTCAGTGCTTTCTCTCTAGTTGGAAACTCTACCAAATCTCTTGTTTGGTTCTCATCCAAGGAATCAACTTCCTCATTCATGCCATGCTCCCATTGTTTCCTAGATTCTACCTGCTCTGCTTCTTTAAAACTTCTTGATTCTTGACCATCAGTGAGCAACAAGTAGTCTAAAGAAGGGGAATAACAAATTTGAGGCTTACTTACCCTTTTAGTCCTCCTCATGGGTGTTTGAGACTCCTTGATAGCTTGTTATCCACCCAAAATCTATTTTTTGGTTGAGCCTAGTCTGCACCCAACTGATGTCGATCCCACCTGATCACCGACGCCAGTTCCCTGATCGACGTCAGTGTCAACCTAGTTTCCAACATCAGTTCTCTGACCGACATCAGTCTCTACCTGTGTGACACCACTGACTCTAGTCTACACATGACTGACATTGGTACTTGCATGATCGACGTCGGTTCCACCTAATTGACGTCGATAACTATGTCTTCCTGTATGTGATGATTTTTGACCTGCGAGCTTACCTTGGATCATAACCTTGTCCAAATTGATTTGCTTAGAATTATTCAACCCCTTGAGCTGATCTATGTCCATCATCTCCTCCTTGAAAACTAAGGCTTTCCTGTTCTTGTCAAAAACATTAGATTTCCTCTTTATGCCATAAACTTGATCCTTTCTTGTAGCATGTGTTTCAAGAAACCTCACTTTCTTCTGTTTCTTACAAAAATCTTGATCTATGCTTTCCAGATCTAAACTCTTACCCTTTGACTCAAGAACATACATCCCCTTCTTATTCATGTGACCAAGCCTATGGAGCCACATCTTCGAATCTACATCTGAAGTAGATAAACTAGAAGGAGAATCAGTAATACAAATAGATAGATAAAGAGTACCTACTTTATTACCTCTTGCTAAAATAAGTTCACCCTTGGAAACTTTCCAAGAATCCACTGTGAGAGTTATTGTGCATCCCTCATCACCCAACTTTCCAATAGAAATCAAGTTCCACTTCAGGACTGGGACATGCATGACCTCCTTCAACACCCATGTGTTGCCTGTCTACAATTTCAGCTGCACTTTCCCTTTGCCAACCATTTGACAAGGCTTATCATCCCTTGAATAAATCTCTCCAAAGTCTTCCTGGACATAATCATGGAAAAATTCTCTATTTGGGGTTGCATGGAAAGAGGCACCAGAATCTAAAACCCAAGATTCCACTTTATCCAAGTAACATACAAGAGCATCTTGTGCAATAATACCTGCAATAATTGCTTCGTCATTTCCTTCATGCTGATCTTTTACCAACCAACAATTTTTCTTTACATGCCCTTTCTTTCCACAATTCCAACAGATTTTCCTACCATGCCTGGATCTAGATCTCTTGCCTATCTTTGACCTTGATTTCCCTTGCTCGATCTTCTCTCTTTGCCTTCCCCTACTTTCAACACTTAAAGCATTCCCTGATGATTCACCTGTGATTTTCCTATGAATTTCTTCATTCAAGATTACACTAACAACATCATCAACTTTCAAGATATTTGAAGCAGATGTAGTATTATTAACTGACATTACCAAACTATCCCAACTTTCAGGTAATGAACATAAGATTAAGAGAGCCTTAATTTCATCATCAAAAGCAATATTGATTGAAACTAACTGATTTACTAATCCATAGATATCATTAAGATTACTATGTACAAATCCATCTTCCAACATTTGCAAATTAAATAATTGATTCATAAGAAATACCTTATTCAAAGCTGAGGGTTTTTCATATAAATTTGCCAAAGATTCCATTAACTCTACCGTTGTCTTAGCCTGTGATAAGTTGGAAATCATAGATGATGTTAGGCTCAACCTTATAGATCCCAGATCCTTCTAATCAAGAACATTTCATTCTTCATCTTTCATATCTGTGGGCTTGCATATAACCCCACCCAACGATAAGTACAGATCTTTCTGATATAGATAATCTTCTATCTGCATCCTCCATAATTGATAATTCTTACTATTAAACTTCTCCATTCTTAGCTTACTTTCTTCTACCATTGCTATACTCCCACTCAATTAGAAACCCCTGAGAGTGACCTGTAATCAAACACTAGCATGCTCTGAACCAGGTTCTTTGAACCTACAACCCTATCTCTGATACCACTTTATCAGGATTAGGAGCACAATTGATTACCTTGTATAATCAAATAAACATGGAATTTAAACCAAAAGTAACAAGTAACTAGAAATCAAAAATAACACAAAATTTGAGAGACAATACACAATTGTATTCAACTCATTCTAGAAGGAAATACAATGAAGATATTACACTCTTCCCACACCTCTAGGGCGTACCAGTAACTCTCCCTCAAGAGTTATTTCTCTCACAACCAATTACAACCACAACTCAAACACAGAGTTGTAGCCTCCACCAGTTAGTAACAATACTGCCAGTACTCAAAGTACTCCAAGTAGATCTCCCTTGAACTTACAACACCCTACAAATCAACCTGATCTTACTTACCATGTAGACCTCTCCTAATCTTACACAACCTGCAAATCAACTTGGTCTTACACACCTCCAAACCTAGATCTTACAATCAAAAGGATCTCTTCCTTATCCTTGATTATAATATAGCCCCATGAGTTTATTATATAGATCCCATGCAAACAATAATTAGACTTCCTAATTACAATAATTAGAAATGCAGCTCAAGACTAAAATTAGTCTTTACATGCAAACTGGTCATTCAACAAACTAACTATTCATGTAACTAATAGTTCTTGAATGCACAGGTGACTAAAGTCAGTTCCTGTCTATCTGGAGATGATCGATGTCAGCTGATTCCTGACCAATGTCGATAGCTTTGTAACTGGATATGACCGATGTTGGTTGATCATGCCGACGTCAGTTGCTTTAGCACTCAACATCCTCCTCTAATTTGCATAACAGTGAAGCTTTTAGCTCCACAACTTAACAAAAAAAACATGGAGATTTAATTCATAACATGCAAAATATGTAGTTGAAAAGTTGATTCAATAGTTTTTTGGCTTCATAACTATTTGTTTGTTTTGGAGTGACAAGCTAGGTCAAAGAGGAAAAACATCAATTATGCACATTCTGCTAGAAAAATAATGAAGCAAAGGTGTATGAAAATTAGAAAAGGGACATCACACTAGTGCCAAAAAAATCAATTTGTAGAACCCTATATAGGTTAAACTCGATGGCAAAGGGATAGACTCAGAGAGCATGATTCTAACTAGATCATGTTTGCCTAGGATGAACAAGTTCGTGTCTGCATAGGTTGTGTTTTCCAAAAAATCACTCCTAGCATTTTTTTTATATGTGACACCATGCCATCCTCCTAAATGTTCCTTAACTAATCCCTACACTTATGTTCACTAACTTTTTTAATATCAAAATTGGAGATTAAATGAGTATTAATTAAGATAAATAATTGAGTAAATCAAAATATGTAAGTTGTACAATAAATACATGACTAATTTAGAACTTACTATTTTTAAAGTATGCTAAAAGGGGAAACTACTAAGAAATGGATGACTTACTTGGAACTTGAGTCTATAGGAAAACAACAATGACTATGAAATTGATTGTAATGTTGTGTAAGGTTGTTGTCAATTAGGAATAGGGCTTTGCCTTATCCTGGAATAAGGCCACACTGTTTAGAGTAGAGCAACTTACATTGTTGTTTGTAGGGTGTGTTGACATGTTTTAGGTTTTTTCCCTTTGTGTAAATTGTGATCAACACACCTTACCTGTAGATACTATGTGTATATACAAATATTTTTGTTTTGCTTTGGAAGCTATTGTATGCCTTGTTATTCACTCAAAATCCAAGCTCATTAACAAGAGGGAACAAATGTAGTAAAATGGAGGAAATAAACAAAGGGATGATGTTATGCTTAACCTCAACACCCCATGTGTTGAGCACTACTTACATACTAATACTCCAAAGAGGTATAAATTCCATGTCATTCTCCCATGCTACATTGGTGTGTGTATAATACTAGTGAACTATTATATGTTGGTGCAACCCTAGTGTGATTAAGTGCTTAAAACAATGACTTATGATCTTGTTATTAAATTCAAACTTAGCTTAGTGATACTTGGGTTGTATGTACTCATAATTAGGAATAATAGGTGTTTTCCTCTCAATGTGTAGTTAATATATATATGGTAAAAAATGTGCTTATATAGTGATAGTTTTGTTATTTTCTCAAATTGGGCTTGTGAAATGTGTGGGATGACCCTTTGGAATGAATTTGAATTTGGTAAATTAGCTATAAATTGGTGGGAGGATAAAACAGAGAAATTTAGACATGATGATGCAGGAGCATCTTGAAGTTGATTTCATTTACTTTTCTTTTAATTTTGCTTTAGGTGTATTAGTTGTGTGGGAGGTGAATTTTCCCTCTATAAGGTTCAAATTCAAATTTGAAAGTTGTAATAAGGTAAATAAGGCCTATTTGTCTATTTTAAAGGCCAAATAACTATGTTAGACCAAAAATAATCGTCATGACTATGTAAGGCAAGATTAATGGGTGTCAAATAGGCATGAGATAGAGGTTGTTGATTGGTTTTCTTTCTTAAGAGTGCAGTTGAACTTGTTAGAGATTAGTGGAGTGATTTTTGGGTCAAGAATAGGTGTACCAAACAAGAAAGAACCAATTTTGGATTAGGATTTCATGTATACAAGACTGAATCATTATTGTAATAGAGACTTTTTTTTAATGTTAAAGAATGATAAAAGCGTATTTGGTACATTATTTTCCTATTTAGTCTTAAATTGCTAACTCAACCATTGATGCAAGATACAAGGCAACAAGCTAGAAGAATGAAAACCATATTTATATACCTTTAAGACCTCTATGAGAGATTAGGAGTGTAGAGGGGATCTTCACAAGCCCAAAAAAAATTATTTCAAGTCTTGATCCTTCATAATAAGGTCTAAAGATCATGTTTTGTCTTCACTATCCATAACTAGGGCAAGATATAAATGATGATTGTACAATTGAAAATTTCTAAAACTTTTTAATATATCTTAAGTTACCTCTATTAACTTGTGTACAAATTTTAAAATCCATACTACATGTGCTAGTGTGGATTCTAACATGCCCTGTCCTCTGGAGGCCAATTAAGCCCTATAGACTGCTATTCTTACCTTTTCTGGGTTCTCACATGTGCCAAAAGGTACAAGAAGGTTAATATAGGTGTAATAAAACTACTTATACATTTCATAAGAGTTTGGAAGCTTATATCCTTCAAGATGGTCCCACTGTTTTATCACAGTACTCTTTTGTAGACCTAATTAGGTCTGCTATAGTGCCTGAAAACCCTAATCCATACAAAATAACCCCTATCAAAATTCATATATGTTGTCAAGTTCAGTAATGGGTATCCAAATATGTTTTAACATTAATCTTATGATCAATGTACAAAGATTTATGCTAGGAAAATAGGGTTTAAAGGGTTACAAGAGAGCATGCTCTGTCCTTAAGGCAAAATTTGTCCAAATCACCAATTTCAATAACATAGTCCACTAAATCAAGTTTGTTTAGGTTTTTTAGAGTAGATTAAGAGTATATGAAGAATGGGTAAGTGTGTCTAAATAATAATCTACTCAAGGTGCACCCATAACTTGTGTTTAGTCCTTATCTAATATATAACTAGTCCACTAAATATTGATTTGTAGATCCTTAAGATTAACAGTAGGCAATCTATCATTATCCTTTATAGTTCATCATTTCAAGAGTGTCAAAGTATCAAGAGTCAGAAAAACTTCACAAAAAAGAAAATGAATATTTTCATTTAGGTGATATAGGCTTTGTCTTTGGTAATTATCGAGTAGAAAGGTATTTTGAATAGGTGATGAAGATCAATATTGGGAGCAAGAAGAGGCTACACCATTTTTAGTATTAGATCTTAGTTAGAGATCTTGGGCAAACACATTTCAATGATTTGATAGAATTTTCATGGTAAATAATGTTTTTTTATTCAGTTGGTGATCAGTTTGAATTAGTTTTGCGGATCAGATTTGAGCATTTCCTTGTGTTTTTGATAAGCTAGCATGGTTTATGGTTGAACTAATCAGTGGTTCAAGATGGATTTTAGGTATCTCCCAATAGAAATATTGTAGTAGTAGTTGCACTTGAATAAGCTCATTTTAGCTTGAGAAGAGTTCACTGAAACTCTAGAGTAAGCCCTAGAAAGACTTGATACATCAAAAGACTAGGTTAGAGGAGGAAAATGCCCAGGTAAGGTGTTGGAGAAATTGGTAAGATGAAGGGCAAAAAAATGGAGAAAAGTTATGAGAGAGAGATAGAAGAGTTTTATTTTGACTAATGCTGCTAATAAAAGTTTCAATTTTATAAATAAAAAGGTAACATAATAGCCTATCTTATCCTTACCTAATTTCAACAAGTTATTCCAAGTTGAATGTGATGCTAGTGGGAGTGAAATTGGGGCTACCTTGAGTCAAGAAGGGAATCCCATTGCATATTTCAGTGAGAATTTAAGTGATGTGAAGAAAAATTATTCAACATATGACCAAGAATTCTATGCCATTATCCAATCATTGAAGAAATGGAGACATTATCTCATGCCTAAAGAGTTTGTCTTCTTTACTAATAACTATGCATTGAAATTCATAACTAGTTAAAATAAGTTAAGTCAAAGTCATGTCAAATGGGTAGAATTCTTGAAAAGTTTTACATTTTCAATCAAAAACAAGAAAGGGAAATCTAAAAAAGTTGTTGATGCTTTGAGCAGAAAAGTTTTAGTCATGCAAGAAACCCAAGTGAACATCTTGGGATTTAAAGATTTGAAAAGTATGTACCAAGAAGATCTAGATTTCAAAGAGCCATATGAGCATGTATGAATTTAGTGATGAGTGATAAGATTCCATGGATGGGATTCATGATTCAAGAGGGGCTGATTTTCAAGGGAAATAAGCTATGCATTCTAATAAATTCAATGAGGAAGCATCTATTGAAGGAGAAACACAGTGGTAGCCTAGGGGGACATTTTGGGTGAAACAAAACATTAGCCCAATTGAGTGCATTGTACTATTGGATAGGTATGGGTTTTGATGTGAATAAGTTTGTATAAAAATTTAATATTTTTTATTATTCAAAAGAAAGTAGCCAAAACATAGGCTTGTACCAACCTCTACCCATTCCTAGTAGGCCATGAGATTCAGTGAGTATAGATTTTGTTCTTGGTTTGCATAAAACATAGAAGGGACATGATTCTATTATTATTTTTATTGATAGATTATATAAAATGGATCATTTTATTCCATGCAATAAAACAAGTGATGATACTAATGTTTCCAATTTGTTTTTCCAAGAAATTGTAAGGTTGCATGGACTTCCCAAGAGCATTATTTCTAACAGGGACACAAAGTTTGTTGGACACTTTTGGAGGAATTTGTGGAAGAATTTGGGCACACATTTTTGCTTCAATTTAACTTACCATCCATAAATATATGTTCAAATAGATGTAGTCAATAGGACCCTTGGAAACATCCTGGAAAGCTTGGTAAGTATGCACCTAAAATAATGGGATTTAGTTCTTGCACAGGCTGAATTTGCTTATAATGACTCTCCCAATAGAAGTATAGGGATGAGTCCATTTCAGATCTTGTATGGCATGCATCCTAGGGGTGTATATTAATTGATAAATTTGAGAAACATGGAATAAATAAGTGTAGATGGAGAAGAATTTGCTATTGCTATGCAAATCTTGCATGAACAAGTGAAGAAGAAATTGGAGGAAAGTACCATCAAGTACAAACAAAGAGTTGATCAAAGGAAGAGAGAGGTGAGTTTAAATGTGGGAGACCTTGTACTTACACACCTCATGAAGTAAATATTCCAAAAAAGAGAGTACAATAAGCTAAAGGTAAAGAAAATTGGTCCATGTAAGCTTTTAAAAAGATTTTCTACTAATGCCTATGAGATTGATCTTCCATAAGGGATTTAAATCTCTCCAATATTCAATATTTCAGATTTTTACCCTTATAAAAGGGATGAACATTTAGCTGAAGCACCTAAAATACAAGAGGACCAACTAGTTAAGTGGGAACACCAATTACCAAAGGAGGTACCAAAACAAGCTGAGATAATCTTGGATAAGAAAGTGATCAAAAGGATAAGGGACAAAGATTACTTTTAGTACTTGGTCAAATGGAGGAACCAACCAGTTGAAGATGTAACTTGGATGACAAAGAATGACATCATCAAGCTAGTACTAATGTGGAGGCATTGATGCAAGAATAGAACACTTGAAGATAGCTTATTTTTTCTCCTTGGTAGTAATGATGCAGGAGCAACTTGAAGTTGATTTCATTTACTTTTCTTTTAAGTTTTCTTTAGGTTTATTAGTTGTGTGGGAGGTGAATTTTCCCTCTGTAAGGTTCAAATTCAAATTTTAAAGGTATAATAAGGTAAATAAGGCCTATTTATGAGTTGTAAAGGCCAAATAAGTATGTTAGACCAAAATAAGCATCATGACTATGTAAAGGAGGATAAATGGGTGTCAAATAGGCATGAGATAGAGGTTGTTGATTGATTTTCTTTCTTAAGAGTGCAATTGAGCTTGTTAGAAATTAGTGGAGTGATTCTTGGGTCAAGAATATGTGTGCCAAATAAGGAAGAACCAAGTTTGGCTTAGGATTTTGTGTATAATAGACTGAATCATTATTGTAATAGAGACCTTTTTAAATGTTGAAGAATGATAGAAGAGTATTTAGTGTGGTATTTCCTTGTTTAGTCTTAAATTGCTAACTCAACCATTGATGCAGGATACAGGGTAGCAAGATAGAAGAATGATAGTCATATTTATATACCTTTGAGACCTCTATGAGAGATAAGGAGTGTAGAGGGGATCTTTACAAGCCCAACAAAATTTATTTCAAGTCTTGATCTTTCATAATAAGGTTTGTAGATCAACTTTTATCTTCACTATCCATAACTAGGGCAAGCTATAAATGATGATTGTACAGTTAAAATTTTATAAAACTTTATAATATATCTTAGGCTACCTCTATTAACTTGTGTAAAAAATTTCAAATCCATACCACATGTGAAAGTGTGGATTCTAACATGCCTATCCTCTAGAGGTCAATTAGGCCCTGCAAACTACTATTCTTACCTTTTATGGGTTCTCACATGTGACAAAAAGTAAAATAAGGTTACTATAGGTGTAATACAAAAACTTATACCTCCCATAAGAGTTTAGAAGCCTATTTCCTTCAAGAGGGTCCCACTATTCTATCATAGTCCTCTTTTGGAGACCTAATTAGGTTTGCTACAGTGCCTAGAAACCCTAATCCATATAAAATAACCCCTATCAAAATTCATTTATGTTTTAAATTTTAGTAATGGGTATATAAATATGTTTTCACATTAATTTTATAATCAATGTATAGAGAGTTATGCTAGGAAAATAGGGTTTAAAGGGATATAAGAGAGCATGCTCTGTCCTCAAGGAATAATTTGTCCAAATCACCAATTTCAACAACATAGTCTAGTAATTCAAGTTTTTTTTAGGTTTTTTAAGGTATATTAAGAGTGTATTAAGTGTGGGTAAGTGTGTCTAAACAATAGTCTACTTAGGGTGTACCCATAGCTTATGTTTAGTCCTTGTGTCTAGTATATAACTAGTCCACTTAACATTGATTTGTATATCCTTAAGATTAATAGTAGGTAGTCTATCATTGTCCTTTATAGTTCATCATTTCAAGAGTGTAAAAGTGATCAAGAGTCAGAATAACTTCACAAACAAGACAAGGAATATTTTCATTTAGGTATATAGGCTGTCTTAGGTAATTGTCAAGTAGTAAGGTCTTTTGATGTCCAAGTTGAATACACCTCTAAATAGGTGATTAAGATTAGTATTGGGATTAAGAAGAGGATACACCACATGAGAAACCTATGAGATTATCCTAAGGATAGGTTTCATCTGAGAAGCATATACATATAAAATGGAAGTATGAATTAGTTAAATAACAAGTCTAGGATGCTTGGAATGAGGAACGGGCATTCAACATTATAATTTTTAAAAAGTATAAGGTCATCCATATAGAAGTAGAGGAATAATAGTTTAAAACCATAGAATTGAGCATAGGTTATTTTTGCATTAGTGGTCATAATTATATTATTTTAGCATTAAATGTCAATTTTAGTGTCTACACTAATACATCTTAATGTGTATTAAGTAATAAAATTGCAAAAAAGTCTGTCATGTTCAATCATAGATTTAATAAAAATTTAAATCAACAAGACTTTTAATTTTCATCTTAGTAAATTCAACTACTTTATTTCAAAATTCACAAATTTAGATTACACATTTCTTTTTCAAAATTAGAGTACGCATGCACAATAAGTGACTAAATAAAATAACTAAATTAGAATTTATGTTTAATTTACAAGAATGAGTAAAAACTATGTCTAACTTTTTACTTAGTAATTCATATTTCATCGACTAAAGTATAGTTAATGTGATATCTAATTCATAACTAATCTCGTAGTCATATCAAATTAATAACTTATAATGTTTACAACATCAACATATTATTTATATTTCATAGCCACCTTAATAACACATGATTTCATCTTTTAATAATAATACAACATATTACATTCCATGTCCAAGATAGTCAAACAAGAGTAATTCTTCATAGAATAATTCACATGAACATTGTAGATCATCATTGCTGCTGAGAACTATGAAGGAAGAAGGAAAAAATCATCAGAGAATTTACCTTCAACCATAGAGCCTTTTATATCCTTTGCACACCTATCATTTCCAAGAATTACCATATCCTTCATGAAAAAGGTAGATGTAGAGCCATCAACAAGAAAGAACACAATGTGTATACAAGTCATACTAAAACTAGCTCCACACATCATAAAGAAAGTCTTGATAGTAAACCAAAACAAGAAATATAACATTTGTAGTACATACTTAAGTATACATGATTATGGACATAGAACTTATGAGTCAACAAGTCCACCTCATCTCATTTAAACCCATAAATTAGTTCCTAATTTCAGAGTCAAGGTAAAACTAAGGATTTATAGAATCCATATAATGTTGATATTCTTAAGCCCACAACCATACTCAACTCATGTTTCCTAATGAAATCAATAATGTAGTGACATTCATATAAACACTCATGACTCAGCATGAGAATAATCTTTCAAAAGTGCAATAATGATCATGAATCATGATGGTATCCTATACCACCCACACAAAGCATGATCATCATTTTATTTAACCAGATGTTATCAAAAACCATACAAAAAATCAAAACAAAGTCAATCATCAACAAAAAAATTAAATTATAAAATGTCACACATGTGTCACATACCACCTACATGAAACATCATCATCCATTCACCCAGTCGTGGGTTGAAAACATGCCTAAAAAATCTAGAGGTAAGATAATTTATACAGTGGTCTTGTATGAGAATATAAATTCAATGATTCATTCACAACTAATAATTAGGTAAATTTCAAACATTTCATAATGAATAACATATTTACTTTAAAATAAGTTCCATTTTCAAGTGTTATATGATTTTCATAAAACTGCCACAACCTAAAAATCAGAATTAAGTTCATTACTTATTCATTTACTATTTTCATGAGAAATTCATGATAAATTGATTCACAACCAACATAGAAATAAAGTTCAATAATTTCAAAAAGAAGAATATATTTACTTTACAATAATTAAAATAATCAAGCTTCATATTTTCCCTTTGTAATCCTCAAAACTACCATAGTTTAGAAACATAAAATTCAATTCACCCCTCCAAAAAAATAAGTTGTAATAAAAAATAGAAAACCTTAATACAAAATAATTCACATGTCACAGTCAAAGGGTTACAACATTGATTCTATGACTTTGTGATATAATACTCATTCAAAACACTAAGTTATAGTTATAAATAAACACCCATACAATTTTTGACACTTTATCAATAAGACAAAAACATATTGATCCTCATTTTTAATAATTTTAAGTATCAAAACCTTAGTCCTTTTACTTAAAACATGAAAAATTTGAGTACATCCCATAATATGTTACATAATTGTAACCCCTATAATTCTTCCTTTTTCATTAAGTGTGTAAGGAGTCAACTCAAAATTTCAACAATATAATCATTTATATGAACAATAATGATAATAGTGATCCAATCTTTCTCATTTTATTTTTGTGAAACTAAATTAAATAAGGTGATTACCTTGGGATGGAGTGGAATTTGGAGCCTTAGGATGATGGGGTGGATATGGATCTAGAAAATAGTTGGCATGATGAAGAATGGTGAGGGTATAAATGTTTTTATTTCCATGCTGTTGGAACTTTAAGTTGATTTTTAGATTAGTTAGGGGATTTGGATCTAAGGGAGGATGTGGAAGATGTAGATGTAGATGATTTTAGGTTTAAGGATAGGGAATGTAATGAGATCTATGAATCTAAATAATTTATACCTTAGCTTCAATCCCTAGTACAAGGAGATGGGTTTGGAAATAAAATTTTGGAAGAATATTTCAATGATTGCAATTGGTTGGGTGATAATGATTGGTTGTGGAAGATTGATCAAGGTTTGATAAAAATAAAAATGAGGGTACAAGTGAGTTATTGCATAAATTTAAAGAAGGGTGCCCCTCTTCAAAGCAAGGTCTTATAGAGAAATGAGAGAAATTTTAAAACTTTGGATGAAATATGAGGAGATATATGGTGAAAAGAGCACCTCATAAATTATATATTTTCTTTCTTAAGAACACATCTAGATGATCAAAGATAAGTTTTGTTTAGAATGGGAGGAACTTATGTCTAATCTCAAGTTGGACAATTTGGAAAAGGATGATGGCAACCAAAAATATTAGAGGGTCGTATATGCTAAAGAGTTGATGATGAAGAAGTTTTTTATGGATTAGATATTGATATCAATTCAAATATCATAAAAAATAATATTTCTTACACAAATTATTGTTATTTTCTTTAGTAGCTACTCCTTTAGAGTCTCATCAAGATTGCTCTATGAACTTCAATTCAATAAATTTTTGTGCAAGGTATTTTTATCATTAGAATGTGTTTCCCTATTCTAAATAGGTTTTTTTGCATGATGAAGATTTTGAGAATTCAAGATTAAAGTTTTATTGAAAACATTTAATTGGAAAAGTGGTAGGTAAGCTTTGCAAGATTAAAGGTTTTGAGATTTGGATCAAAAATCATTGGAAAAGGGTAGATATGAAGAGTCATTTCTATCTCCCTAATGGTTGATTTATGATTTCATTTTTTCAATCAGTGGATAGGGATCTAATACTTATATCTAAGTATTAGAAGTTAGATTTTTTACAAGATTGAAGTTCAAATCTGAGAGGATAATTTTAATAAGAAGTATAAGGTGCATGAAAGTGAGTATTGGATGTATTTATATCAGATTATAGTAGAATAATGGAAATTGAAATTTTTGAGACAGATCAGGGATTCCCTGGGCAGATTTTGTGATGTGGATTTTAGATATTTTAAGATTATCTCTTTGTGGTATGTAAGGATGAAGATAACAAGAAAATAAATTGATCCTTTGTTTTCTTCTATCTCCCTTTTAATCGATAGTAAGGTTTTTTTGCATAGGGTATTTTATGAGAAGCCTCTTACAAATAAATGTTATGTTTGTTATTCTCATGGTCATTTTACAAGGAACTGTAGGGAGTAAAAGCCTCTCATGTGAAGAAAAAAGGTTTATATGGTTTTGAAGGGAGAAAAAATGACCACTAATTTGGGTAAGGATAACTCTTACAAGGATAATTTTGATAAAGGACTGAAATAGATTATTAATATCTCAAATGAGATGGAAGTATTACACAAGGATAATTTATCACCTATAAATTTGGATTTTGATGAATTTGTCATGAAGAGTAATATGGAGAAGCTGATTGTTAATGGTTTTTTAATTATGGACAATCACTTTGGCTATATTGTAGAAGATGAAAACTAGTTACAAAGGATGTTTCTATGTATAAGGATTTTTATGAGAAAGAAATAGAGGAAAACATGTTAATATTGTTACTTGTAAACTTTTTACTCTAAATGGAGAGAAATTAGGATTCCTCTTTACAATTTATGGAGATGGGAGGGATAATATTTTTGGCGTGAATGCCTTAAATAAGGTAGTGAATGTTTTTTATGATCCACAAAAAGGAAATTGATATGAGGGATTAAAAGGAAAGGGGGAATTTCTTGCCCATTTCTTAGTCTACTTTTACATTCTTCTTCACAACCAATATAGGGTGTGGGAGCTTATTGAGAGGTTGTAAAATGATAGTTGATGATGATTTAGAATGCTACATGATAAAATGGTTAGACAAGTAATGACCCTCCTTGATGGTGTTTGTGGCCTTTGGAAGTGAGTCATTTTTATTAGCATCGCAGATAAAGGTACTAGTTTTAGCCCTAGAAGAGACTAAGATTCCTTTTATGTGGTCACTATGTATGCCACAGTCCCCTGATGGCTAAGGGTATCTTCATCAGTGTTATTGTCAGAGGAGTTTGAGGCTCAAATGCATGACCGAGGGATGGTGGTTGATGGGTGGATACCTCAACAAAAACTCATTTTATATATCTTTTCATGACATTTCTAAATAATAAAAATAAATATATGTTAGTGTAAGGAGAAAAAAATGTTGGAAAATAAATATCTGTAAATGAAATAATACAAAGCTTTACATTATATTAGTTATACTCTATAATTGAATGCTTGTGGATACTACCAAGTTAATATTAATTAAATGGGTTAAGCAATGGAGAATGAAAAGATTTAAATTTGTTGAAGAATTACGAATGATGTAAACTAATTTTTGTAGGTAAACATTATGTTGGTTGTGCATTGGTTCTATTGATTGTATGGTTATTTTAAGTCTAAGTTGAATGTTTGGATTAACTTACATTGATGCTTATGAGATAAGGGAGATACCTTATAAATTAAGATAATTACATCCTTATGATCAAATGTTATTGTAGAAGATCTTACTCGTGCAATTTTGACATGGTTGTTAATAAACATTATGATCATATGACATAAGACTAGGATTATATGAGATAATTGATTCTCAACCTTATTTTGATCCTCTAATTTATGTTAGATTAATTGGTGAGATTTAGTCAATAAGTGGATTGAGATGTGACTAATTATCTTTGTAAGCTATTGTCATATGATGAATATGCCTAAAAAATAGATGTACATAGATGTACATGATTTTATTTAGAGAGATGAATAGAGTTTTATAGTTGTAAAAATATAGCTATAATTTGTGTAAATAATCATAAAGATAGAAATTTATGTGGTAATGTTACTATACTCCTATTTGACTAATGCTACATTCTTGATTGATATAATTATATGATATAAACTATACTATAGCTTTTATTAAAATGATAATAGAGACCTAGTAATATATCAGTAGCATAGTGTGTTATGCAAACATGTCAGCAGGGTCAAATTTGTAGTGTCATGTGAAGTTGAAAATTTGTGTTCAGTAATATTGTGATAGTATTAATATGTGCAAGTGATTAGATACTTCTATAATAAAATAGTACATTATGATGGTGCCTAGAGATTATATTTTCTTCTAATTATTTAATTTGCAATATAATTATTATATACCTGGTTAGTATAATCCCTACTTACTTGATTAATGTTTATAAGTGTTAGTTTATTTTTTCATGTTTGAATAGGGTGCTCATGCACAACGATCTATGATATTATGGGATGTCATAGATATATATAGTATTTAAGTATATTATAACGAAGGGTATATATTGTAATTTTTATGTCTAGACCCAGACTTACATATGTATGCGTGTTGGTAATTACTTTGAAAGTATGTTTAATGGCAATTAATAGAACACCATGTTTGCATGCATACAACCTTGAGAATGTAAGGAATTCTATGTAAGATTTTTATATGTTTGTGGAAACTATGAATTGCTTTTTTATATCTAGTTGAGTGAATAAAACCTTATAATTCCATGTATTCAAGACTATTTTTATGACTAATAGTAGAAAACTAGTAGTTATGTCTTAGAACACTAGATTATGATGATGTGCATTATCATGGGGTGTAGTATGTTGAAACTTATTGTGGTAGTTATAATCTATAGTTAAATGAGTATTTTACCTGGGTATTATAAACTATAGTCATTATTTCTAGTATGGGTTAGATAATAATAAAAAATTCATTCATATATTGGGTAGAATAAATATATACTTTGCTTACTCCTATGTTTAGCATGTGTATTGATATGATTGATAGTGGGATATAAATTTTATGAATCCTGTAGTTAAATGGTATTTGACCAATCTCATTTTGTTGATACTGATTAAGGAGTGAGATTGATTCCACTAGCTTACTAGCATCACAATGATGGATGAGGGCAACCCAATCAAGTGGCATGCATGAATTTGAGAGATGTATAGATCACTATTTATTAGATAGTTATATGAAAAATATGTTTAATGAGACATTATAATTTCATGAGTATGATTTACATGTATGTGTGATATATTACAGTAGAAGAAGTTTTCTATGATACATTTCATGATTAGTTTTATAAATCATTCAACACATGGGTACTTGATTGTTACTCTAGATTCCCACACTATCACTATCTACTCATCTATGAAGGGAGGGCCATTCCTTGATGGGATTAGTGTGTGGAATCATTAGTCTATGGTTAGTGAGGAAAAGTTCTCAGATGATGATATCTCTCTCCACAACAGTACTACATTTGAGATTGACATAGATACTGAAGAGATCGGGGAACTCATGCTCTAGGGAACCTTGTATCTTATTATGATACATTGTATTATATTGTATTTAGTTTTGGAAACATTTCTTGTAGAAATTTAATTACCTATTTACCATGGATTCATGGTAGTGGTTGTGTATTGTACCATTAGTGGCTGAATACTTGTATTTACTTTTATGAATGTAATATGATGCATTTTCATTTTTTAATAGTGATCAATGACTGTTAGATGTCATGTGCTTAATTACAATTATCACTCTTAGAATATTTTTGTATGATATACGTATAATCTCATGGTGTATTCTATTTATATTTATTGTGTTTAAAAAAAATCACGTATTTTTTTGGTTAGACCCTAGTGGGATTGTTACATGTGGTATCAGAGCCATGGATCAAACTCTAGGACCTAATGAATCCATTATAATTTTTATACCAATCTATTTATCATAAAGAATAAATATGAATGTTTTTATGGTACATCAAGTGTGTACCCTAAGAGAATTCATAACCCCTTAAAGTCTTTAAAGGGTTGGTTTATCAAGCGTCTCATTAGTGATGGTTATATAAAGTGATTTGGGTAGGTAAGAGCATATCATAATTCATAAGTTATGAATAAGAGTTCCATATCATATTATTTATCTTTTAGATTTAACACCTCAAGTATGATTACATATTTGTTGGTAATTGAAAACACCTTCACCATTTGTGTTGTGAGTGTTTTAAAAAGCATGAAGTGCTTCCCACTTAAGTATATATGCATTATTTTTGTGTCTTACTTACATAAATCTTAGGAGTATGAAATCCTATAAGACCATTATATATTGGTACCATCTAGTGCAGTGGGAATTTCCTTGTAGTTGAGTATAGATGTCTTGGTTGAGAATTCCTTTGTGTTAGGAGTTTGTTTATGTCAACTTGAGAAAAAGTGTCATCTCTCTTAGCTAGTTGAGAGGTGAGTTGTTGTTCTCTTACTCTCTTCTTAGATCATTTTAAGCTACCAAGTAGATTCATATTTTCAAGATGTTGATTTAGTGTTTTCATTAAAAGTAAACTTATTTCTAAAATGCTATTTGATCTTATTTTCTTGAGTTTGTGGGATAATGTTTTCTACTTCTTTTTGAGAGAAGTTGTAGGATTGGATGTATTGATGCATTCTTGTGGGTAATATTTTCTTTCTAGTTGTGAAAGTAGGTTATGATACCACTCTTACAAATTTTTGTAAGTAGGTAGTGATCAACAATTTGGGTTACAGTGTTTTTTTTACCATGTGAGGGTATGTGGGAGATTTATTTTTGAAATGTTAGTTATTTACTTTCCACTTGTGACTTTTAGAGTCACTATTTTATCTAACTTTTAAACTTTATCATAAAGAGTAGATAACCTTGAATTAATATTAATTCTAACTGATTATAATTATAATGCTATTATATACCATTTTTTAGACTGTTATTAATCTTTTTTTGAAGAATGTTGTTTTGAACAGTTATTTGTGTACCCTTTCTCTAGAAATGAGTAGGGTATAAGATGTGTAGAACATCTTAGTAGTCTAAAAGGTTTTAAATAAACTTTTAACTTGTTATGTGCTAGTCGTGCAAGTAAGGAGACATTACTCACTTGTTACCTTTATAAGTTTATAAAGGTAGTATGATCCTTGGCCTTTGTATATTATGTTAATCTTTGCATTGTTTCCTCTTAACTATGAATATAAAACTATAGGTAAAGCTAAGTATTATGATACTAGTTATGTTTAGCTAGTGGTAACTTAATACAATCTCAGAATGATTTTGTAATTTTTCTTGTATGTATGTTAGTACATCTAGAATCATTCAACATACAGTATTACTTTTTATGATCTATTAGTATAAATTTATGTTTCGTAGAACCTTGTGTACATTTTGGAGATCATTAGGTCATGGAGACCTGAGGAGTGGTGAATTAAGAACGTGAGTTATAAGTGATAGGAGTGTATCTTACTTAGACTCATATTGAATCAATAGTTACTGAGTTTAGATTCAACATCTAGACTCATTAAATTTGAGATTTGACAGATGGACTTGTCAAATTTAATCATATGACCTTACACATGTACATTATGGATGGGTATTCCATAATTTTGTATACATGGGAAATGTGATATTTATAGATCATATTCATCACCATTCTTGTCAGGAGATTTGTGGAGTAATGATAGTATTGACATGCTATACTTATCTGAAGCTGCATAGAGTAGCAATAATATTAACTTATACACATTATTCTTTCTAGTTTCCCTAAATACTTTTCTCCAAAATGAGAAATACACTCTCTAGGTTAGAGAGATGTGTGTAGGGGATGGAAGGTTTTATGGAACTCTCCCTACTCATTTGTTTTGGATTTTATGATGATCTCATCTACTTTTGGAGAAGTCAGTCAAAATTTTACGAAGATGTTATAGGTTTGTCTTGTGGTTCATGACACCAGGTGGTCATGATAGAACCAATCAAAGTATTTGAAACTCACAAAATTTATTTTCATAATAGAAAAGTGTCATAGACAAGGTTTTATAAGACCAATTATTTGAGGATAGTGTTAATTGGGATAACTATGATGAGTTTTTTAGGTAAATTTCACATTTATTTACATGATTTGATACTTGATACTATGTTTTTATTCTATTAACTTTGTTTGTTATTTAGAACTATTATTTCATTAAGTATCATTGGGACGATGATTAGTTTTAGGGGGGAAGGATGTTACATCCCAATTTCACTTTAAATTTTATAAACTTTGAATCCATGGATTATTATGGTTATCATTTTATTTTTATTACTTTGATTGAGTTGTAGGTCATATACTAGTTATGGGACAATGATATGTAGATTTTTTTACATGATGTGATAGTTATACTTGCTTATTTTGTGTGTGTGTGTGTGTATATATATATATATATATTTGTAATTTTTGCATCATTGATTGATATATATGATGACTCAGACTAACTACTTAATTATTGCAAGGAGGATGCAAGATTGATCCTACCCTCAAATCATAATGAGGGAGAGCATCATCAGAGAGGATGGAATAAATGGGATGATTGGAGGATGATAGAGGAATTACTAAGACCCTACACACACATAGTAGATTTAAAATGTTATATGTATAACAAGTTTCAAATGATAGTATGTAGTTATGGAAATATTGGTTGTGATTGTATTTTTTATGTAGATTTAGTTCTTGATATTGATAAGATTACATAAGATTTCTTTACTTATAATTGTCTAGATTTTTTAAAGTAAATGAAAAAAAGAAGAAAAATAAATATTTAATTGCTATTATATGTATAAACTAATATAATGTCTTTTAAAACATCTTTGAATGTTTAACTTACTAATTATTAATATTTAGGATATCAATATAAGTAACACACACACACACACACACACACACACACACACACACACACACACACACACACACACACACAATCAATTTATATATATATTAGTTATTGATGATACAATTATCTTGTAATTAGAAATAATTATAGACTTTATATATATATATATATATATATATATATATATATATATATAATTACCTTTGTTTTATTACTTTAAATGAGTTTGAATGATCTTGAAACACTAACTTAGAGATAAGTTGAATTAAGGAAATGTTTAATGTTTCAACATGAGTAGTATTTTAGGTGATCTCAAGTTTTAAAGTTGAATTAAAAATTGCATGATTATGGCATTTAAACCATAGATATTAGTTACTTCAAAACCTCATGCAAACTCAAAATAACTTGAGACTTCACCATGATTGATGGAAAAATACATGCAAAGTGAAATGGGCATGGTAGAATTGGAGGAGAAGGGATTTATAAAGTGAGTCTTGGAAGTAGATTAAAGGAGGAAGAAAAAAGATACACAATAGATAAAGAAGTGAATTAGAACATAAATAAAAGGGACACTAAGAGTTAGATGGAGAAAAGGAGGAGGAAGATTTAGATAGAGTGGGTTTAAGCTAAAATAAGAAGGGGAGTTGGTTTTAGAGATAACTAATCTTGTCCAAGTTGGTGCAATGTTTAATTTATGCACATCCATGAATATTTAAAACCCTTATAAATTTTATAAGTTTATAGTGGAATGAACAATAGTTTCTTTTATATTTACCATCAAACTACCCTAAGAATGAAGGGTATTATGCTTATCCCCAAGTAAAAACATTTTATAAGACAATTAGAATTTGTTGTTTAAAGTAAATTCTAGAAAAGGTTTATAACAACAACTATATATACTATTAAATGGTAGCGATTGAGTATACTTAAATCCTTAATTAAAATTGTGAATTCCATATGATCTGTCATATATATTAGCATTTTGTAATCAATGTTGGAACACTTCAAATAATTTGGTTAAGAAAGATTTGGAAAATGT
This sequence comes from Torreya grandis, assembly GCA_037957365.1. Classification (NCBI taxonomy): domain Eukaryota; kingdom Viridiplantae; phylum Streptophyta; class Pinopsida; order Cupressales; family Taxaceae; genus Torreya; species Torreya grandis. The sequence continues at coordinate 838,700 of JARHVA010000668.1, forward strand.
GTTAAGGAAACTATGTTTCCTTTTTACTATAAGAAAGAATGTTTGATGAAACTTTATTTTTGTCTCAAAATTTCCATATTATAGTTTGAGGTGAGAAGCACTACCATCCGAGTTACATTGCCAGTCGAGTTAAACTACCAGCCCAAGATGCACCATAAAATTGAGTTGCATTAAAAAAATGAGTGTAATTATCATGAGATCCTTATAAGAATAATGATTCTACAAAAAGAATTATAATTCACTTTTTGTAATGCCCTTGAGCTGAAATTAATGTTAAAATAAGATATATACCCAATTATGGAGAAATAGTAAAAATATAACTATAAAACAATTTATGCAAACTTTAATTTGAAAAAATAAATATGCAATCATTGAACAATAGTTGATGATGATTAGGAATGCTACATAATAAAATGGTTAGATGAGAAATAGCCCTCCTTGGTGGTGTTTGTATCATTTAGAAGTGAGTCATTTCTGTCAGTGGAGTAGATAAAGGAGCTAGATTTAGCCCTAGAATAATTAGGATGCCCTTTCTATAGTCACTACATGTGCCATAATCCCCTAATGGCTTGGGGGAATCTTCATTGACGTTATTAATAGAGGAGTTTGAGGCTCTAATGCATGATTGAGGGTTGGTGGTTGATGAGTGGATACCTCAGCAAACATCTCATTTTGTATATCTATTCACAACATTTTTAAAGAATAATAATAAAGATATGTTAGTGTAAGGAAAAAAATGTCAAAAAATAAATATCTGTACATGAAATAATATATAGCTTTACATTATATCAGTCATACTCTGTAAACAAATACTTATGGATACTACCAAGTTAATATTGATCAAATAGGTTAAGCAATAGAGAAAGAAAAAAGTTAAATTTGTTGAAGAATTAAGAATAAATATAAACTATTTTTTTAGGTAAACATTACGTTTATTATGTTTATTATATGGTTATATTAAGTTGAATTTGAATGTTTGGCTTAGCTTACATTGATTCTTGTGAGACAAAGGAGATACCTTATAAATTAGGATAATTACATCCTTATCATCAAATGTTATTGTAGAGGATCTTACTCATGTAATTCTGTCATGCTTGTTAATAAAGATTATGATCATATGACATAAGACTAGGATTATATGAGATGATTGATTCTCAACCTTATTTTGATCTTTTTATATGTGTCAAATTAATTGGTGAGATTTAGTCAATCAGTGGATTGAGATGTGACTAATTATATTTGTAAGCCATTATCATATGATTACCATGCCTAAAAAATAGATGTACATGATTTTATTTAGAGAAATGAATAGAGTTTTACCGTTTTAGGAATATAACTACAATATGTGTAAATAATCACAAAGATAGACATTTATGTGGTAATGTTACTATACTCTTGTTTGATTAATGCTATATTCTTGATTGATATAATTATATGATCTAAAATATACTATGGATTTAATTAAAATGCTAATAGAGACCTAGTGATATATCTATAACACAATAGTGTTATGTAAACATGTTAGCAAAGTTAAATTTGTAATGTCATGTAAAGTTAAAAATTTGTGTACAATATATATTGTGAGATTATTAATATGTGCAAGTGATTAGATAATTATAGAATAAAATAGTGCATCATGATGTGTGCCTAGAGATTATGTTTTCTTATGATTGTTTAATTTGTAATATAATTTAGGGTATACCTAGGTGGTATAATCCCATACTTGATTAATATTTATAAGTGTTAGATTGTTTGTTCATATTTGAGTAGGGTGCTCATGTATAGTGATCTATAATAATATGGGATGTCATAGAGATATATAATATTTAAGTATATTATATTGAATTGTACATACTATAATTGTTATGTCTAGTCCCACACTTATATAAATGTATGCATGTTGGTTAATTACTTTGAAAGTATGTTTACTGATAGTTATTAAAACATCATGTTTGCGTGTATACCATCTTGATAATATAATGAATTATAGGTAAGAATTTTATGTGTTTTTAGAAACTATGACTTGCTTTGTTATATCTATTTGACTAAATAAAAACTTATTGTTTTATGTAATCAAGACTATTTTATATGACTAGTAGTAGAAAATTAGTAGTTATGTCTTAAAACACTAGACTATGGTAATATGGGTTATCATGGGGTGTAATATGTTTGGCTTATTGTAGTAGTTAGAATCTATAGTTAAATGAGTATTTTACCTAGGTGGTATAAACTATAGTTATTATTTCTAGTATAGGTTAGATAACAATGAAGGATTCATTCATACGTTGGATAGTATAAATATATAATTTGCTTACTCCTATGTTTAGCATGTGTAGTGATATGAAAGCTAGGGGGATGTAAATTGTATGAATATTATGGTTAAGTTATATATGACCAATCTTACTTTGTTGATACTGAGTAAGTAGTGAGATGGATTCTACTAGCTTACTAGCATCACAATGTTAGATAAGGGCAACCTAATTAGGTGGTGTGTATGAATTTGATATATATATATATATATATCACTATTTATTAGATACTTATATTAAAAATATGTTTATTGAGACATTATCATTTCATGAGTATGATTTACATGTATGTATGATATCTTGAAATAAAATGGGTTTTGTATGATACATTGCATGTTTAGTTTTAGAAATCAATCAACATATGGGTACTTGATTGTTACTCTAGATTCCCATGCCATCATTATATACTCATCCATGAAATGAGGGACATTATTTTTTAGGATTAGTGTAAGGGATCATTGGTATATGGTTGATGTGGAAAAATTCTTGGATGATGCTCTATCTCCCAACTACATTACTACATTTGAGATGACACTTCAGATTGACATAGATATTGGAGAGTCTAGGGAACTCATGCTCTAGGGAGCCTTGTATCCTATTATTATACATTTTATTCACTTTTTGAAACATTTTTTGTAGAAATATAATTGCCTGTTTACCATGAATTCATATAAGTGGTTGTGTATTGTACCAATAGTGGCTAGATATTTGTATTTACTTCTATGAATGTAATATGATGTGTTTTCATTTATTAATAATGATTAGTGACTATTAGATGTCACATTCTTAATTATAGTTATCATTCTTGGAGTATTTTTTCATGATCTACTTAGATTCTCATAGTGTAATCTAATTATAGTTAACATGTTAAAAAAAAACTTTCACGTATTTTTCTAGTTAGAACCTAGCAGGGTTGTTACAATATAGTCATAATAATAAATCTAGAGATATTAAAATAATGACTACATTTGTATGCACATGGTACTATGCCACTCATGGAGTATGATCATGGTGCAAATTGTCAGGAACCTAGAACAATAAACATGCTCCGATGCCTACTTAGTCAGGATCTTGCTCTACCAATAGAGCACATATGATTACTTCTTGTATTAGCAACTAAACATGGAATTTAACCAGAATCAATAAGTAACTAGAAATATGAAACAACACAGGAATTGAGAGATAATACACAATTGTATTAATAATCACTTAGTAGAATATACAATAAAGAAGATGCCACTTCTTCTTCCACCTCAAAGGTTCGCCACACCTCAAGACCTTCTTCCCTCTCTCTCTTGGTCACAACAATCGACTCCAATACAGAACTGATGTTCACCTCTCCAACCAGTCAATAACATGTTGCCAGTACACCAAGTACACAATCGTACTCCAAGTAGATCTCCTGCTCTCTGTTGCTACCTGCAAATCACTAGACCTTACTCACCATTATAGATCTCTTATAGAAAGTCATGCACACATGCTAACCAAGATCATACACATACGAAGAACCCTATTGATTCTCCAAACTAGTACCCACCTTGGTACTGTGGCACTAGGAGGAACGCACCATTGCTCTCCTCTATCTAAAGGAGCTTATTGCTCTCTTACTCACTAGCTATAAGTTTACAATATAGCCCATGAGTCCATATATAGATCTCATGCTTACAATAATTAGACTAACCTAATTACAATAATTAGACACGCAACTCAAGACTATAACTAGCCTTTGACATGCAAACAAACAGTCTAAAAATAGACTCTCTGAGATCAACATGCAAACTGCTTGTTCTCACACAAGTTGCCGACATCGGCTCCTCCATGACCGATGTTAGCCGACTGGTAATTGACGCTGGTTGCTTCCTCACTGCCATCTGACCGATGTCGGTTGATCAAACCAATGTCAGTTTCCCTGCAACGCATTCAGCAACTCTCTGTAACTCAGCATCCTTCATAACTTCTCCTATTTGCATCTTGGTGAAGTTTTTAGCTCCACAACCTAACAATCTCCCACTTGGAGATAAATAACTACACATGTACCTGTACCTGTACACCATCTAAATTATTCCCTGGCTTGTATTCCTCTTCAAGATCAATCTTGAAGACCAACCACCACACAACCTATGATGTTACACCTGTCATTCAAGTAACCTACCACATTTGAACCTACATATCCATGTAGTGAAGAACTTGACCCTGCATAACATGTTAACCTGTTGCTAGTCCCACTGGACTGCCCTCCAGTACTCCTTCCCCGAATTGGCTCCATACTTTCTGACAACCCCCACTGCTTGGGAAAACTCAGGTCTACGCTAGACCTCATGTGATTTTGAACACTTGTTCTAAGCTAAGCTTGAACTGTCCAGCCCTTGGTGTGCTTTCTGATTCTGCAACCTACATCATGAACCTTGCCAACACCATCTTCACATCAGCTCCCACTGGAGATAAAATCTCCATGTCTCTTATGCCAAAGAATTTCGTTGTTCCAAATTCTTCATGACACACCTCTGAACTAACCTTACCTTTAGCTCAGCAAAACCCTGTATCTCTGAACCTATAACTAGTATACCATTCACATACAGTAACAAAATAATGTTGCAATCATTATCCACTTGGTAAGATAAACACAATAGTTACACTGACATTGACTAAAGCCATGCTTAGTCATCCACCTGTCAACCCTGTACCACTATCCTACAGCTTCCTCAAGACCATATACCTTAGCCTTTCATCTCACGTATCCATCCACTCTCTTCTTTAACTTGGGAATCCATTCTGTCTCTCTGTGCTTACTTCTAGCTGACAGCTCTACCAACAAATACCCATTTGGTTCTTTTCCAAGGACTCACACTCCTCATCCATGCCAAGCTCCCAATGTATCTAGATTCTACCTGCATTGCCTCTTCGCATCTTCTTGGTTCTTGACCATCAATAGGCAATATAAAGAAGGTGAATAACAAATATGAGGTTCACTTACCCTTTCTGACCTTGACATGAGCGTTTGAGACTTGTTGACAGCTTGCTGTCCACCCACCATCCGTACCAGTGACTGATCTCAACCATCTCCCAGTCTGCTCTTGACCGATGTCAGTTCCCTTCATACTGACCAAGGCCGACACCGGTATCCTTTCTACTGACATCGGTTCCTTCATGACTGATGTCGGTCTTCCTGTTGCCGATGTTGGTTACTATCTGACTGATGCCGGTACTTGTGTTCATCTGTGAGTGATAACTTTTTACCCGTGAGCTCTCCATGGATCAAAACCTTGTTCAAATCAACATAGCTCTGCTCAGAATAATTTAGTCTCCTCACTTGATCTCTATCCATCATCTCCTCCATGAACACCAAGGCTTGCTAGTTCTTTAGCTTGTTAAAGACATCTGACTTCCGCTTCAAAAACTGCATTCTCCTTCTACATATGTGACTAAGCCTACGAAGCCACATCTCTGTAATAGAAGGTGAATCAGCAATATAAGTAGATAGATAAAGGACACCTACTTTCTTACCACCATCTAATTCAAGTATATCTGCTGTGAGAGTTACAGTGCGTCTCCCATCACCCAAATTTATTGAAGAAATTAGACTCATCTCCAAGACTGGTACCTGCATGACTTCCTTCAACCACTGTGTGTCATCCATCTGTAGTTTCAGCTTCACTTCCCCTTCGTCAATAATCTAACAAGGCTCTCCAACCCTTAAATAAATCTCTCCAAAGTCTCCAAAGACATACCTATGAAAAGATGCTCTATTTCGGGCTGCATGAAAAGAGGCAAAAGAATCTGTAAACAAAGATTCCACTTTATCCAGAACATCTTGTGCAACATCACCTACAACATATGCTTCTACGCATTGATCTTCTACCGACCAACAACCTCTTTTTACCTACTCTTTCTTTCCACCAATCAGACCATTCGTGCTATTCAATTTCTCCATTCGTAGCTTACTTTCTTCTACCATTGCTATACTCCCACTCAATCTAAAACCTCTGTGAGTG